>ML675640.1:13945747-14090779 GCA_007922155.1 Mesoclemmys tuberculata
GCCCGGCGGCCCCGGCATGGGCCTTCCCCGCTGAGCCGGGCTCCCGCGGCGGGGATCGGAGCCGCCGCGGCCCCCGCGGGGCAGGATTTCGCGGCTGTCGCCAGGGCCCCCCCGCCCGGCCCCGGTTCATGGCCGCGGGGCCCGCTCCGGCCTGCAGCGTCCCGGCGAGGCGAGGCGGGTGAGTCGCGGGGGGAAGGGCCCCCCCGAACCTGGCTGCGGCGCCCCATCCCCACCCGCCGTGTTCCGAGCCCCGCTCGGTGCCCCCCGGGGGGGCGGGTGTCGGTTGGCCGTGCCCCCCCGGGGGGGCGGGTGTCGGTTGGCGGTGCCCCCCGGGGGGGCGGGTGTCGGCAGGCCGAGCTCGGGGCCCGGCACGGTCACCGTGGCTCGTGTCCGCTGTGGCGTGCTGCGGGTTGCCGCTTCTCAGGGAGCGCGGTGGGAGTGTGTCCTTCCTCCGCATGTAATCCGGCAATTCCGCCCTGAAACCAGACTAGACCCCCCCACACACACACTTTCTGGGCGGCTGAAGCCCTGGTGGGAATAAAACACCCATCTCTGCCTCCCTGGGAGACCTGCAGACGTGCTCCCGTAAGGGGAGTTACTCACATCAGATGGGGCGTGTGTGTGTACACGGCTGCCTTCATCCCTGGCCCCCGGGGTGTGGAACTGGATTCTGCCAGGGAAAACAACGCACCTGTTCTTGCTGCTTTTTTTCCTGCCTAAAATCCTGGTCCCTCGGTAGCTGGGGAAACACTTAGGCTCTTGCGAACAGAATTCATGAGAGGAGCAGAACCAGATGAAATATTTAACGCCAGCCCTTATGTTCCTATGAACATCGCCAGTGACAAAGGAGGACGACAAAACACCTGAGAACTGCTCTTCTTTAGAAGCCATTCTCTCACACTTCTGGCTTTCTCCGCTTGGGTGTGGATAGCTCTTTCAAGTGCGGCCAGTCTCCAAAGAAAACGAATTTCCTGCAGTGCATTCAAGCCAGCTCTTGGGTAGGGAGAGAATCCCCCCTGATGTCTCCTGTAACTTCAGTGCAGGGAAATCGAAACTGCCAGAGGCAAAGCAGAACAGTCTGCAAGAATTAAATGCATGATGCTGCTGGGCGTTTAGTGGTTTCCCACTGTTTATGCTCAGATCAGTTCCTTTCACATGACCACGGATGATCCCAATACCTTTCCTATCTGGCTGAGCAGAAACCAGAAAGTTAGAGGGGTTCCTAGTGTCTGGGATGAAGAACCTGTAAGAGCATCTAAATCTGGCTCTGAGGAGAGCTGCCAAGTGAAGGCAATTTAAATGCTAAATATGCAACGTTTTAAATGCTGAACAGGGCTGGTAGCTGAAGACGCTTACAGGGGAATGTTTAGACCTTCCAAAGCAAAATACACAGGACCGGCTTCATCATTGTAAATTTAGTTCCACGGGGAAACGGGAGTGTCATTTTAAAATGGGATCTCGTGTTTGCGCTGTGCCAAATCTGTGCCGCCTGCTGGGCAGATCTGCCCGGATCAAACACTCAGGGCATTACTGGCTCTTGATGCTTAATGCCTGAGGGTATTTGGTCTCTTGGAGCCTTATGCATGTCTCATTCCCTTTGTGTGACTTCTCTGACACAGCCTGCGTGCAAGTGACGTCTTGTTGTTGGTTGCCCTGATAGCCTGTTCTGAAGGGCGGTGAGCACATGGCTATAACGTTCTGTTGCCCAAGGTGGTGGCCATGAATGTTTCAAATTCGAAGGTTCTGTCCTTTTCTTTTTTGGCTCCGTAGCAAGTGTCCCTATTTACTCCAGTGGGGCTATCGTTGAGCTTAAAGGAATGATTAACTGTTCATGGATTTCCTCCTCTCTGGTGTAGACTTTTTGAGGGCTTGTTTTCATTTATTAATAAAGGGGGGGGTTGCGCAATTGCTTTGATTCTGACCAAATGATTCTTGTCGCGTTTTGAATGAAACCCAGTGAAATGCATGTTAGAAAATGTATTTGCAAACCGCATGTCTTAGGCGCTTCTCAGGTTCCCAATCTGCACACACGCTACTTCAAGTAGCCCTATCTATATGCAGGTGCATTCCTTAGTAAATGTCATGCATAAGTGATAAATGCTCAACCAAATCGCAAATGATCGGGTTTAATAGAGGGATGTGCCTTTGCGTTCAGTGTCAAGTCATCATATAAATCGGATCTTTTTAAGTGGGCTTATTAAAAGTATATTGCTGATTAGAAGAAAATAAAACCTGCCAATAGCTTTCATATAAAAGATGTGACTATGAGGGAGAGATGCGGAACTTTGTAATGTTCCTAACAGACACGGCCAATTACTTACTGGAGGAAAACAGGCAATGCAGCAAAAGTGTAACCCATTTATGCACAGGAGGGCTTGTCATATGTACTCATTAAGGCGAAAGATTGGCTGGGGCATTTCAGTTTGATAAAAAGCTTTCTAGCTTGTGGGTTCCACTTAGCTTCTCAATGAAAGAAGCTGTAAACATATACAATAGCATTTAAGTGCTGGGGAATGTTTGAATCTGTAGGAAATCATTTGCTGACTCGCCTCCCCCCCTTTTTGGAAGATTCCTAGGTGCTTGGGGGTGTGTGTGTCTGAATTAGGTAAGGGTGCTTTGATCCAATTAGCAGGAAAAGATTAGTAAACCCATTCAATCCTTTCTTTTGTCTTTCCGAGTCCCTACTGGTTAAAAGGGGAGAAAGCCAATCCTGGTCTTTAGGAACTTGGCATTCCTTCCCGTCCTTGCATACCACTTCCTTGCCAGTTTAACAGGTCAGTAAATACCAGGGCAAGTTCTTTTCTTAGTTCAAGCTGCGAGATATGTTCAGTTGAAATAAGACTGATCATTAAAAATTTAAACATCGAAGTCTCTGAATATTTATCCCAAGGCCAGAGTAAAGAAACCAATGGAATGATGTGATTGGTCAGTTTCTCTGAACAGAAACTAATAGCTGAATTTGAGTAGAGCGTGTTTTTAATGGCTCACTTTCTTAGCTAGGCACTGACCTCTTTCTCGCTGCTCTACCTGCCGAGAATAAAAGGTCCCTATTAGGAAGCTGTGGAACCCAATTTGTAGCTCCTCTGTGTACTCTGCTTTCTGTGATGTGCTTCAGATATGCTGTGATTGTTTAGCGCTTTCAGAGGGAATCTCTCTGATTTGGGTGCGCTCTCTTCCTGGCTTTATAGAGGTGGATAAATATCACAGTTTGCAGCCCGTTCTGAGGCTGGGTGTGGGAATAAGCTACCCCAGGTGTTTGAGGGTAATCCTGAACAGCAGATCTTTGCATCAAACAGTCCTAAGCCTTGTGAATTAAGGACTTCTAATTACCAAAAAAGGAGAGCCATGGGTACCCTTGAGGAAACATAGCCCTTGTGAAAGGTGCTGGCGTCTGCAGTTCCCCACTGATCTACAGCGCAGATGCGGCGTGGTCAGCAGCAGTGCCAGCTTCTCCCTGAGTAGCCAGTCAACCTCAGTCCTGATCTGGAGGAGGTGTCCTTTAGAGGCCAAGGGGCATTTACTCCACATTGCCTGCTCCGCCCTTGACGTCTTTGTGAGAGGATATCCCGTGGGCACTGACTGAGACCCCAGATGCTTCTCTCCCAAACCACCAAACAGCCTGCAGGCAGGAATGACCTGAGATTGCCTGGAACCAGTGGCCAGTGAGCATGCCGTGACCTTCTCTGCAATTGCCCTGTGCTTTTCTTTTTCACGCAGAGCCAATGCATGCTACCTTCTTCGCAGGCCTGGTGCTCTGGGCCTTTCTGTTGCTGGAGTGGTTGGACTTCTACAGATGGCTTGTCTCCATGCCGCAAGCTGTGGGCCAGACTCATTTGTTAGAGCTGCCTCACCCTTGCACACCCTGACGCTCGCACGCGCTCTGCTAGAATCGTGTGCTCTAGGCCTGGATTGTGGCAAACTGGAGTGAACTGGCGATCTGGATAAATGTGCAGGTGGACCAACCCATGCTCCACCAACTCCTTCTCTTTCCCCACCTGCTGGAACAGGTCTCTCTAGGAGGGGTTTGAGAACATACCTGCGCTAGCTGGCTTACAGATCACTGAATGCAAGGCTGACGCTCTGGAGGGCCTCAAATGCAGAGGTAGCTGGATATGATGCTGCTGTAAGTAGGACACTGGTCTAGCCTAAAATCCAGTAACTTAACTCAGTGGCCAAATCTCCAAGATAGTTAATAATAATACCTAGCTCTTATAATGCACCCTGTGGGTGTCTGTCTGAGCTGTGGCGGGGGGAAATGGGGGCCTGTCTATTTTTATAAAGCCCAGTCTGAGTTGGTCCATCGTAGGGAAAGTCCGCGTCCCTGCGTGTTCCATTTCCTTGTTTCCCTGGTGAGTCAGATATTGGGGTTTGTTTCTCTTAAAGCCAGTGGGTTTTCCTCTCCTTGATCTTAGTCAGAACGGGGTTTCTAAAAGCGTTGCCAGGTGGGGAAGAGTTGTTTACTTGGTACGGGCTTGTCGGAGCTCAGAATGCATCATGTGCAGTAACATGCACTTCTCTCATGCTCGCCCAGATGTATATCGACAGGGCTGGGTTGGAGGGAATCGGGTTGGCCTCTTTGCTTGTGCTACCCGACTGCCTGATTGTGGGCAGTAGGACCTGGGGTGGCACCCGTAGAAATGAGTCTTTCTGAGCAGAGACCCGTGTTCCCCAGCAGGGAGCCCGTCCTACTGCAAGTGACGATGGAGACTGCATGTGCCTCTACAGCGCGCATGCATGCGAAAATAAGACGTTTCTCCTTTCTCTTCTGCCTGCACATTCCTCAAAAACCTAATATTCATGGAAGGTAATTCAATCACACAGCGATTCCTATCAGCTAATGCAGCAAAGCTGGCACAGGGTGAGAACGCGAGCCAGGAACACAAAAGCCCTGTTTTATTACCTCCTGCTTGCCTCAGAATTGCTTTTCTCCCTCGAGTGAGCCGGCTAAAGCTGGCTTTATTATGTTAACCTATTTGCGTGTCAAGAGCTATTGTGCCTCTTTTTATCTGTGTTTGTATTTGCTCGATGCAGGGAAGAAAAGGACGAGGCGAAAATGGCTGGCTGGTCAGTGCTATGCACTCTGGGGGCACTGATTGGTTGCTAAGTGATCTGCATCCCTGGTAATCGCTTTTATCTCAGAAGGGTGTCGTGTGTAATTATAAGCCTACTGACATCTTTTGAAATCTGCCTAATGGGTGTTTTAATTTACATAGGGAGAAGGGGCTATTTGCGTTGCTTTGACTACAGGTTGCGTGGGTATATGGTTTAAAAAATTATTTTCCATATCCATTGGAAACAGTGCCCTGGGAATGTAGGACAGGCCAGGCCCTGGCCCGCAGAGAAAGAGAAGAAGCCTAAAAGGCATGGCCCTTGTGCAAGTTGTGACCTCATTAATAGTGAACCTCTGCCTATAGTGAAACTGGGGAGGGTTGTGTCCCACTCAAGGTTGTAATGCATGGCCCCATGACAGCCGACTGGCCTGCCTAGGCCTTGAACCCCCTATCTGACGCTCGTCACTTTCCAAGATCTTTTTTCCCCTGGAGGAGAGGGATTTTCCTTTCAAACAACATTGTTCACAAATTAAAGCTCTGTGTATTAGGAGCCCTCCACTCCATGAGCCTCTCTTAATAAATACCCCGAGGTAGCAGGCCTGTCGCAGTGCCATTTGGACAGATCGCTGCTCGCCCTGAGCTGCCCCTGCGCACACCCCTTTTCTAAATGTCTCCCCATTGCTGGTGCTGCCATGGCTGTAGCTCTGCTGGTGGGAGAGCTGGAGTACTTGGCTAGGCAGCTGAGCTGTTTGGTGCGCAAAGGTAGCAGACAGAGAACTGAGTGAAGACCCTCCTTAAGAGGTGAGAATGTGGATTTTAATTTGTAGGTTCCCTGTTGGCGAGCTGGAACGAAAACGCCGAATGCAGCAAACACATTGACACGAGGCAAACTCAGATTGCTCGTGGACGCGCACACAGCCTGCTTGGCTCCAACCACCGCTGGGTTAGCCAGATGCTTTCTCAGAGCTCAGACTCATGGAGTAGTCGCTGCCCTGCGTAATAGCCGTGTGGTGTTGGTTTAGGTCATACATTCAGTGCATCTTCCTCTTCCCTCTATGCGCTCGCTGTCCCATGGCTGCGAGCCTTCATGGCCATAATGCGTCACTGGACTGTAGGGATTCCCAAAGGGAAGCTGGAGATTTTGGGAGCTGAGTGGAGACACTAGGGTCTTTTGGTACCAGGGTGGTGGTTTTGGATTGTAGGATGAAAACATTTTGTAAGTGCTTCTCTAAAAATAGTTAATGTAGCCGTTTAATTTCTCATCGTTAGGATTCAGAATCAACATCCTTGGAGATCAGTGGGGTTGTTTGCAGCTCTCAGTTGTTTCAGGCTATCTGTACATTCAGGCAGAGATAGCAGCACCTGTTTATAGCTGGGTCACATTTATGGGGCTTTCTTTGCAACCTCAGAGGCTGGAACCTTTGTTTTGGGTTAGGTTGTTTTTTTAATGGAAAGATAAATTCAAGAGGCCATGTATGCATCGGTGTTCTGCAATGCAGCCTGTGGCCACCTTCTCCTTTTATATGGACATAAGGCTGACAAAGGCTGTAGGTCCCAGAATGCTCCCTGGCCGGTTGGCATTGAACTCCAGACAGTCCTTCACATTACAGACTGGAAGAGTACAGTCAGATTACAAAGGTCCTGTGGGGCCCCAGGGTTCTGGGCCAGCTGCTAATGCAATCTTAATTTGGGGGAAAGTCTGGAGACACCCCCTACTCAGAACATTGGCCAGTGGTGGTCCCCATAGCCCACGTCTGCGCATGGCATCTGGAAAGGCGGTCTGTCTGTCTAGCCAGGTTTCAGAATGTGTCTGAGCGCTTGGATAGAGAAAAAGTAATTCTGAAACCCAGAGGTTCGGGGAAAGCAGATGTGTGCTGCCCTTGGCACAGGCTTCTCCTGCTGATACTGTTTGCAGCGAGGCCCTTGTTGCATTCTTAGAAACCCCACGCGATCCCAGCGGTCGTCACGTGCCTGGTGCCCTTTGGACCATTTGTATGGGCGGGGATGTGAAGCCACGATTCCATGAACAGCAGCAATTGAGCCCCCCCTTACCACCCGCATCTAAATAAAGGTGGGAGTGTTTGCCCTGACTTGGCCATGTTTCTGAGAACAATCCCCCACTGCCCCTGTAATTGACAAGCTGTCCCTGTGGCCCTGCAGGGATGATGTAGGGTCCTGAAGGGTGGCGCACACAGACTGTTGTAATGCCACTGGTTCTTCTGGGGGTGGGGTGAACTTGACTGAGGGTAATTCCCGACTTTGGCATTTGAGGAATGTGGCTGGCACAGAGACCCGTGACCCAGTGCCTAGCGTGCTTCTGCCAACTCGGTCTTGACACGTAGGGAGGTGAAAACAAAAATAAGTGGAAAACGTAAGGCACCTGGTTCCTTCAGAGCTAAGCGAAGGTTGATTGAGTTCAGGGGGTAATGAGCCCGCAGAAGTCCTGTAGGACAAGCTAGGGGAGCATTCTGTAGCTTCTCTGTCCCTGGCCATGCTCCCCAGATGGGTCTAAATTGCCATGCAAGGCAAGAGCAGGAAATTATTCATGCTTTCCAGCCCAGCCCCCCTTTCCGTGTGGCATCTCGAAAGCCTTTTTCAGGATCTGGGTGGTTGTGGTTGTTTTTGTGGGTTTTTTGTGCTTGTGAGCAGCACAAGCACATCTATTTATGGCTCACTGTAAACAAACTCCCAATGAAAGAAAGTTAATGACCCGAAACTGACAAGAGCCTGCTGGGAATTTTTATAGCCCCTGGGATTCCTCTTGCTGGAGGAGAGTATATCAGCGTTTGTAACCCAAAATGGCAGCAAGCCGCACACCCCCAAATCCCTCGTAACAAAACCGTTACTGAGATGTGATTTGTGGGTGAATTCACCTGGAAGCTGCCCTGGTGAAATGGCTTGGCAAAGAGTGGCGAAGCAGCAAAAAGGGGGATTTGAACTGATTATTGATGGCTCTAAATTGAGCTCTTGGCCCATGGGTTGATGGGACGTGGGTGTGTGTCTCCGTCTGTCTCTGCAGGTTCACCACCCTCCTTCCCCCACTCCTGGAATCGAGAGCTCTTCGAAGCTTTTACCATCTGCCTGTTGTAGGTCAGTTTTTGTCATGCTTCAGGCTAGAACTAAAGCTGGCTTAACATCAGGGGTAACCCAACACTAATAAAGCCTTAAGACTCTGCAGCAGAGAGATTTAGCTGTCAGAGATAAATATTCATATTGCTTTCAAATTCAGCTGCAGTTCCACAACATGGGAGCGGTGGGGAGGAAAGACGCAAATACGGCTGGGTGATTTTTAACGTCGCTAATGCTGCTGTCCACTGTATGTCACGGCTTCTACAGGTCAAGCTCCTGCTTGGGGGTTTGGCCATCATTTTTAGACTGCACTGGTGCTAGTGGCGTGGTGTACGTATTCCCGTTAATGCTACTGAATTGGCAATCAGTCTGCATCATACTAGTCCATGTGTATAAAGCCCTAGCCAGGGCCACTGTGGTGGGTGATATTTGCTGAACTAATCCGTTGCTCCGATTTCCCCACCACCCATGCACACCGCCTATATATATGTGCTTGGTTGGATTTACTGGGCAGAGCTGACTGTTAAAGCTGATAAATTGAAAGAGGCTTTAAGTGAAGCTGGTTAATTATTAGTAGTCAGGGAAATATTAATTTTTAAAGGGATGCTCTTGGCTAGTTTGGAGCACCAAAGTTTCATGGTTTTTTGGGGTTTTTTTTCCCCTCAAGGGGTTTACGGAGCCTGAGCAGGAACAGAACTGGTTTCCTTTTTAAGAAAACCCTGGCTGACTTTTAGATCTGAAGCATTTTCTTGTGGCTCAGAAGTGCGGTGTTTGTATTGGCGCATGAGCCCGAGAAAGCAAATTTAAACAAACTGAGACGGAGCTGCCTGTTCCTCTGTCCAAGGTGAGCGAAAGCGAGTTTTAAAATGGCACATTAAAAGCCCCTCTGGCTTGTAGGGCCATGGTCAACGTATTATGGAGTCAGCTCCAAAGATGAGTTGCTGATAACTTTGGGTCCCGCGCCTTCCTGTGAAGTGCCCTGACAATGGTGTTTTCACCATTGTATCTTCCTAGCTTTAAAAAAAAAATGTTTCTCTTGCCATCCCACCCTCAGCCGCCCCATACTGCTGTTGGGAAAACCCACGAGGAAGGGAAACTGAAGGGCAGCAGCAGGTTTTCCTCTACGCAAGTCTCTGCCAGATGCCTTAAGTAAATTCCGGTAGAGGCATTCTTTTCTGCCGTCTCGGTGATTTTTTGCAGTCATTTGTAACAACAGGAGTGGGGGAGGAAATTAGAGAAGCAATTTGTTTTTTAATAACCCAGAATTGTTGCGAATCATTTAAATTAATATGGCATTTGAATCTGTTCATGTATATTCTTCATTAGTGCCATTTTTGGTCTTTTGTTCTTGATGATTCACTGCCACTAGGGTCCTGCAGCCCTGTTCTGGCTTTAGAAGTAAAACGTAACTTGTACTGAATCTGTGTGTGTAATACAGATACTCCATTAATATCTAGCTTGTAGTTTCACCATCTTGGAGGGCTTATCTTTTCTTGTGTAATACCCATTAATGTCAATGGGAATTAAACAGACCAGAATAGCCCCGTAAAATCTAGACCATCAGAAATGAGTTTCTACTGGGGATAGAATGAATAAACAGGACAAGTATACTGGACAAACACCCTAACTTCTCACTTTATGTAGAGCTGTAGCAATGCAGAAATAGTGCCTAGTCTCAGGCCTGTAAAGACACAGCTATATATGAACGTAGGCTAATGAGGTGGGTGTAAAAGCAACTGCTGGGAAGAAGTTAATAAATGAAAATGCTTTTTGAAAAAGTGACAAATACCAGCAGAACTCTGCTCTCTGGTCAAGAAGGTTTTCTGTCTGCCCTGTTCTTCACCATAATTTATTACAGGGGCCAGGACTCTGGTATTTGGATGAATGTGGGACTTTCCATAGTGGATCCTAGGTCCTTAGTGCCCCTTGTCTGGTTGTGTGTAAAGTTTCCCAGTCCTGGATTTGGACGAGGCTCTCGGATGGCTGTGTCCTCAAGGGAGGCCAGCGGTGAGAAGGGTCTCGTGGACTTTGCATTCGCGAAAGAAGCTTTGTGAGAGCTGCTTTGCAGCTGCTCATCTGTCAGAGCAAACAGCTCTGTGGCAGGGGGAGGGCCTCGCGCCTTCCTGGACACTCTGGAAAAATGTCAAAGATTCAGGCAGGCTTTTCTGGATCAAAGCATAGCAAAGGTCGATTGACTGTGACCCTCCGTGGCATGGCACTGCCAGTTCGGCTAGGACGTCCTGCTGGGGACCGCTCCCCTAGCTCCGACCCCTGTTGAGCAGTCTTTCGTCCTGTGTGCTGTTTGGAGAATGGGCTCTGAAGTGGTAGCAGCTTGATGCTTGGTGCAGCCTCTTCCAGGCAGATGCCATCCCGCAAAGGGGCACTGCCCTGGGCCGGGAAGAGAGCAATGCAAGACTGGACTAAACGCTAGGCAAGGAAAGAGCAGGCGCTCTGGCCTCGTGGCTGGCACCATGTGTGCAGTGCCTGCTCTGTTCTGGACTCCCAGCTACTTTGCAGCGTCTGTCACCCCAGCACAGTCCTGCCCTTCAGCATTGCCAGGGCTCCCCCTGCCTCCCTCCGCGTGCCTTGTTTGCAGGCATGGAGGTTGAAGCCTGGTAGCTGCCTATGGGGCAGGCACAATATGCAATGATGATGCAAGCTTTCCCTTGCCAAAATGCTGAGCTCTGAGCTGTAGATTTCACTCCTACTGTCCCCTGGGTGCTACTGGCTGAAGGCAAATTGGCAAAAGGCTCCTATTCGCATTGCTGGCCACCTGGGCCAATCTGCCCCCACTTCCTCTGGGGGCAAAGCCAGGGCCGGAGACCTGCCGCCTCTAGGCTTTGCACTCCTCCCAGCATGTGCTGCTTTCTCCGAGTATGCCAGGAACACAGGTGGAAGCAGTAGTTTTTCAGCAGCCCTAATGCTTGGGGATATGAAAGATTAAGGTTGGTGACCATTTTTTAACTCAATAAAGGGAAAGACAAGCTGGAGTCTGCAGTCCAGAGATATAATTAGTTTGCAGCAGTGGTGCTTTCTTGATTTAGCTTCAGAGAGTAGAACAAGACAAGGATGTTATACCCAATTAGCAGTAACATACAGTCGGCGCTTGACTAGGTGAGATAACAAGCTATTTTTATGACTTTTCTTTACAGACTTTAAAAAACAAGGGGGTATCAAGACTTTTATTTCTTTTCACTAGGGAGCCATTATTAGTGATCTAGGAATTTCCAAAGCCAAATGATACATTTGTTAACAAAAACAATAAAAAGCCCTAATGGTTAAGTGTGGCTGTCGGCAGTCTGGGATGGAGCCGCGTGTGACTCGGGCTAACACAGGACTTCCGGTTCCCGTCCCAGGGCTGTTCTCCATGTTCCTTTTCCCCCACCGGACATGTAAGCTGTATGTAATGACTCTGCTGTGCTTGTTGGCTGGCTGCGTGTGTCCCTCCGTAGCTGGAGGCACTGTGCCATAGGAAGGCCATCAGGAAAAGCCATGGTCTCCTATTAGAATTGTGTACTCGAGGTATTTTTCAAAGGCCTCATGCTTTCGGATGTCAGCCGAATGCCTGCAGGGGATAACTGTAACCACTGAAAGTCCAGCACAATGGGCTAGCTGGCGTATTTGTGTCACAGGAGAATTTTTGCTTTCTTCTTTGATCTTGAGTCTTGGCTACTGCTAGAAAACCCATTACACCAGACCCACTGGTTTTGGGGTTGCAAGCTCTGCTCGGCCCTTGGGAAAGAATACAGGTGGACTATACTGGAGAATTACCTACAACTGCTAGAGGGAACACGTATCTTTTGGTAACTGTAGATTCCTTTACTAGATGGAGAGGTGCCATCCTGACTCGGCATCGTACAGCCGCTCTGGTAACGAAGGTGCTACTGGAACAGGCGGTCTTCAGGCTGCACCTTTCTCAGGCTATGGGAAGTGACCAGGGAGATGTGGGAGATACTAGAACTGGAGCAGAGGTTCCATATACGTCCTACCCACAGAGCTCGGGGTTGGCGGATTGGGCCAACTGCACTGTGAAAACTGGGCTGAATAAGTGGGGAAGCAAGTCAGGAGAAAGTTGGGATGTTAAGTTCCCCCTTGTCTGGGTGGCCATAAGGGGAGGTGTGGCAAAGGCTACGGGGATTCCCCCTTTCCAGACTGTGACTGGAGGGGAGATGAGACACTCAGAACACGTGGGCATTACCCAAATGACTACAATAACGCAGTGGGCATCAGAAGAGAGCAGTGGGTTAAGGAACTGGTAGGGCGTGTGCAGAAAGAACACAAGAGGGTAGCAGGGAACATAGGGAAGGCCGAGAGCTCACTGGTCTTGGAGCAGTGTGTCGTGTGTTCTGGTGAGCTCCTCCTGGAAAACACTCTAATAACGAACTTTGTTTTGCCTTGCTAATCAAGATTGGTTAGGCTAATCAGCTAAGTAGAACATTTCTATCCAACACTGGAGTCACTTCAGGCTGGACTGGAGGAGAGGGTTCAGGAAACATCTGTGGGTCAAACAGCTGTCACAGGAGCAGACCAGGTTCTGGTCCACAGAACCAAAGGCCCCGTGTGCTGTTTCCACATGCTGGCTGGGTGGTCTAGCTGGCAACCACTGGGCCTGTGTGTGGTTACAGACTGAGTTTCCCTCTCACCCTGAATGAGGATCACAACGATTTTTTTCTTTTTAAAACTCACGCCTCAGGCTTTTTGGCCTAAAATGGGATCTCCCCTCTCCCCCCTTGGGCTGTATTGGTAGCGGGTTCAGTCTCTCTCTGCATGTGGATGGAATCTGCCTTTGCTTTTCCATCTTCCCTTGTCAACGCCTGAACAGTGCAATCTACATTTCAGATAACTGACAAATCAAGTCATGCAAAGTGGGAGTCTAATTGCAAACAGTTTTTATGGATTGTGCTCACATCTGTGCTACCATATGCAAAAAAAGAAAACCACCCTTGATCTTTTTCCACCCCAGCAAATCCACTTGGAAAGAAATGCAATCGAAGGCTTCAAATCAGCACTGAACGAGGTCTCTTTTTACTTCATTTTGCCTGCCTTTGCAAACCAGAGCTCCACTCTGGGCTGAAGATCCTCAGGTAGCAGGGGGTAGAGAATGGACTCTGGCACTATTGCGATGCTGTCTGGCTTTGGAGTGCAGCTCTGGACATGGTTCAGGCTGATTTACAGTGAAAACGATTCGGTGGCAGGCGGCTTGTTGAGACACCATATCCATCTCTCCGTGTGTGTGTTTGTTGCAGTGCTATTAAGGTTACATTAAAAAGCGATTCTAGTTAGTCATGTGGGCGATAAGTTTTATGAGATGGCGGCCAATAAAACGAGGGCTGTGTGCAGTGAATATTTCTGATCTGGGCGGGTAAGGATTTATGTCCCATGAAGTGGCATATCTCCGTGTGTCATTGGCTGAGGGTTCCCCGGTTCTGCTCCCTGCTGTCTGCATTGCTTTGAGTTGTTCTAGGGACATGGGGGTTTTGTCAGCGTCTGCCTTTGGGACCTCATATCTGACTGCCTGGCAGGGGTGGCAGGCAGAACACGTTTCTTAGATTCTGGATCGCATCTTTCAGGCTAGAAGAGTTAACGGGGCTGCTCTTCTTCCAAGGCACAGCTCCTGTCTGTCTTCTCCCCAGGCTGATAAATTCACAGGGGGTTGGTTTTGTTGGCGGAGGGGAAGCTCGAGGCTTCTGTGTGAGCAGCAGCGTGTTGCCGGTGCCCGGAAACCTGGACCCCGTGCGGAGCTGGGCTCGGTCTGTTCTGCAGTCCCTTGCCTTGGTTCCTGAGGCAGCTCCTGTTGTACATGAGGGGAGCCCCCCCCCCAGCACTCTGTCCTGGGGAAGGCCGGAGGTGACACCAGGAGTAAAAGGCCGGGCTCTCTTGGCATAGTGGAAGCTCAGCCTGTAATCAGCACTTCCTGGGGCCCAGCTTCCGCTCCTGGCTCCCATGGGCCCAGCTCCCTGCCCGCTGGGACCGGCCGTTGGTTTGCCCCTGCCGCATGGCAATCTCCTTTCCCTGGGGACAGCTGTCGGGATGGCAGAGCCACTCTTGGATCCTGGCCGTCCGCGCTGGCATGCCTCGCCCAGGAAAATCCCCACCGGAAGCAAGTCAGGGAAGAGTTTATGGTGATTGTGAAATCCCTTGGTGCTGAGGCAGAAAGCGGGGGCTGGAACATGCGGGGATGCTGTGAGGTGCTGGGGCAGAGCGATTGCAGCGTGGCTGGATGCTGTGCTCCGTGGGAAACCGGAGCACCTCGGGCAGCCGTGTGGTGCTTGGTATCCGGGTGTGGGTTAATGGGCGGCTGATTTCCAGTGCTGTTCACTGCCATCCTGGGCTATTGCAGACATGGCATCCATCACGGGAGACCGTGAGCCTGCTGTCATTCAAACCAGCGCAGGCTGTTTGTTTTGGTTGGTTGGCGGGTGGCAGTTACTAATCTAAACTGTTTTTTCCTTTTAAGGGAAAGGCATACGGGTTTTCTGCCGCTTCTGTGAGACGCTGTTACTCTGTGACCTACAGTCTTGTCCCCTGCGCAGTGTCAGCTAGATAACCAGATGTCTGCCGTCTGATAGCGCGGCGTTCCCACTTTATATTACTGATCGATGGCAATTGATTTTCCTCCTGTGTAAACCTGAAGTGGCCAGGACTGCAAAGGGTTTTTTCCGTGCCCGTAGAGAGCTCTCACTCTTCTCTCTTTTAGTTACAGTCCTAGCATTTTTTCTTCTGATATGTAGTTTCAGGGTCCTCAGGTCGGTGTCGTCGTCCCCTCCCTCCCCCTGGTAATTCTTCTGTATTCCATGCTGCTGCCTCAATTTAGACGGCCCCAAACACACACTCCACCTGCCACACTTGAGAGAGTCCTAAAAACTGGGGCTCCTGGGTTACCCACAATACAAAGTGCCTAGGAAAACTTCTGTGCTGAAATCTTGGATTTCAGTTAATTAATCTGTGGTTTTACTAACTGACTCCACTGCAATAAATCTCTCCAGCAGCCAGAGATGGGACACTGGATGGGGAGAGCTCTGAGTTCCTACAGGGAATGCTTTCCTAGGTCTGGCTGGTGGGTTTTGCCCACATACTCGGGGTCTAACTGATCGCTGTATTTGGGGTCAGGAAGGAATTTTCTGCCAGATCAGATTGGCAGAGACCCTGTTTATTTTTTGCCGCCTTCTGCAGTGTGTGGCACAGGTTGCTTGCAGGTTCAAACGAGCATTAATGGTGGATTCTCTGTGACTGAACTCTTTAAATCTTGGTTGAGGCGGTCAGTGACTCAGCCAGAGGTCAGGGGCCTGTTACAGGAGTGGGTGGCTGAGACTCTGTGGCCTGAAACGTGCAGGAGGTCAGACTAGATGTTCATGACTGTCCCTTGTGGCTGTAAAGCCTCGCGGTCTGTTCCCGTGGGTTATTTCCTTGCTGTTTTTCACTCCTCTTGCTTAACGAAATCAGAGAGACCCATGCACACAGACGTGCTAGCAGGGCGCCGGGTGGCTTTGTGGCTCGGTGCAGACAGGTCGAAATCCGAGCGTGAAATCCAGAGGGCCAGTTCCTATTCCTGTCAGGCCTGGCCCAGTTCGGGGGCGGGGCTGTGCTGTTGGTGGCTCTTTAAAAGGACTCCTGAAATGCAGCTCCTGGCGCATGCTGGGGAACGGTCTCGTGCCATGTCCGGGCTGGGCTGATGGAGAAAATACCCCTAAAGCTGGTGTTCCCGAGGTTCAGGGGGAGCAGAAGAGGGAACGTTTCCACTTGTCTGCTACAGAATAAATGAACTGTTCTCCCTCCTCCTCCCAGCCCCCCGACCCTGGGCACTAATTGTCACCAAGTTGGCAGAGAAGGCAGTGATAGACTGAGCCATGGGGCTCGTTCCCGTCCCCTTGCCAGGGTCTCTGTACCCCCAGGCTGAGCGCATCGGCAGTGCTGCCGAGTGAGAGACGGCGAAGGCCCATGGGGTCTGTTCTCAGCCAGCGCAGAGTGCATCCTCCACCCGCCACCTTTGCGCCAAGGGCAAATGGAAGCGGCTGAGCCGGCTGCCAACCATTTCCTTTCTTGCATGCGGTAACGGTAGCCGGGTGAGCTGCCCGGTTCCCCGGGGCGCCCCTGAACACGGCAGGGAGTTCTGCTGGCGCACACCCCTTGTGCACGCCTGCGGGCAGCCCTGTTCAGGTGAGCACGACGGACCCCGAACCGGCTAGCCAGGCCCGCACGTACGGACACGGTGTCCTGAGCAAAGGTCTCAGGCCAAAAGCTTCCACAGGTGTCGCTGCCCCGGTGGGGGTGCTAGCGTAGACCAGCTGCTGTTGTGCCCAGCACAGGCTGCTGTGACGCAGCGGCTGAAAGGCCAGCATCTGGCTCTGCGTAGAGCAGGAGAACCCCATTGCGGCAGGGGGGCCAGGTTCCTGAGCCGTGCTACCTAGCTCCCTGAGCTGCCCGTCTAGGGCCTTGCGCTGTGCCCATTTCCATGGTGTCTGGGCTGAGGCTAAGCTTGCCTGACCCTCTCCCTTCCCTGTGCCTTCACCAGAGCAGGAAGTGAAAATCCCGTGTCCCCTTCTTTCCCCGCCCCACAAACGGGGGAGGCCTGAGAGTTGTCTTAAGGAGTATCAACCCCATCTCGGTCTGCCCATCCATGGTCCCGAGGGGCAGCTTTGCTGGACAGGAGACTGGTGGGTCAGGCCATGCGCCGGCTCCCTCCACGCTCTGCCAACAGGCCGGCTCATCTGCGACCGAAGGAGGAAGGCAGCGCAGCCGCCCCGCTATTAACGCGCCAGAATGATCATCCGCTCGCATTGTAATCATTAAGACTATTAGAAGGGAATGTTCGCTTGAAGCTAATGTCAGACTTTGTGTTCTGCTTTGCAAACGCTCACAATTAATGCCAATCAGATTCAGGAATAAGCCAACTTGAAATCATGTCTGTTTCATCTCATTTGTCAGCTGTTGCCATTCTGTGTTGTACATTTTCATACAATTGCTATAAACATAAAAGGGAAACTCCACATTCTTCAGAGGGCTCTTGTATTGTTCTGTGTTCATTTTAATTACTTTGCATTCACGGGCTCATCTGGCCTCACAAAATAGGCAAGAGAAAGTAGGGCTTTGTAAAACAAATATATAAATCTTGATAGATGCCTTATTTTCCTATTCAGTGGTTATGTTAGATTATCTACAGCTAAATAAGAAAAGCCTGTTAATTTTCCTTTTGCAGGGAGCTTATTTTCTCTTTGCTCAGAACTTAGGCTATTTTGTGTGTGCGTGTGTTTCCTCTCAAAGGAAATTTCAAAGGGGAGCGGGCGAAGGGTGGGGGAAGCTGGAATTTGACCGGATGGTGTATAATCCCTGTTACAAAAGTACACATCAATTATAAGAATTCCTACTGTAATCTTAGAAATCTATCTTTTCTGCTGAACTAGCTCATTAAAGAACTCCATTCATTTCCATCCCTCCGGGTGAGAAGGGTTTAAATCTCCCGAGCTTTGTGTTACAAAATAGACTTAGGGTGATGGACCCTTTTTAAATATTAAAAGAGAGAGTTGATTTTTTTTTTATTTTATTTTATTTTTTTTTGCAGACTTGCAGCACAGACGAAGCGTAACCTAATTAGGCGAGATGGTGGGTATGGGAGCTGTTGCAGCTTTAAGAGATCACCGCCTTGAATAGCTTCCCCATCTGTCGACTGGTAAATGTATCGCTTTCCTCAATACGCGGCTTTGATTACATGCCGGGGCTCTGTTGCCTCCCCTCGTGCTGTGAAAGAGACATCTCCCAGAGAGAATGAGGTTTCCAGAGGCCGCACTGGCAAGACCCAGAGGAGAGAGCTGATGTGAGAGAGGGCTTTTGTGTTTGTTCACTGCTCATGGGGCAAAGGGGGCGCGGGGAGATGGGGCGGGAAAAGGAACGCAGGGGAGTCGTGCCGACCCTAAACACCCAGAGCGGGGTGAAAAATGCGCTTTCGCTTCACTGAGCGCTCCATTGTATCGGGCTCCGTGGTACGAAGGGGGCGAACGGTGGGCGGGAGCCAGCCTGAGACCCAGGGCAAACTTTCCTGTGGAACCATCAAGGCGAGAGCAAAGGGGCGACATGGATGCTAGCTCCGACGTCAGCAGCTAGGCCACAGCCGGGCGCTTGACCAGCACAGGCTGGTTCTGGTGAAGATGGTCCCAGCCGCTTGCAGACGTACATGGGCAGAGTGCTAGAAAAGCTGTGCCAGCGCCATGCCAGGCCAGGGTAACCTCAGCACGACTTCTGCCCTGGCTCTGCCGACTCGTGGGAGGAGGCGTGGCTCTGGGCAGGTGTGCTGGACGGACAGGGCGGTTGCCTCTCTGGTAGTGGAGGCGGGAGCACGGGGGCGAATTTGTGGTCTGCGTTAACAGGCTAGGATGTGTGTAGGTTGTGCTGTGTGTGTGTGTTGCCGTAAGGGCTCTATGCAAACATGTTAATTTGTTTTCTTTCTTCCCTGGCTTTCCACGATAATTGGTTGCATTTGAAGTCTTTGTGCAAGCCTTTGATTATAGTAATTTCAGCGGTGTGATCTACCCTGGATTCCTTCCTTAGATTCTTTCACAGTTCAGGCACTTGGGGCCTGTAATTACATGAGCCGGTGCAGCTCTGCCTTGGCTTACAGCGTAGCTGGGAAAGATTGGGCTAGCTGCCCTCTGCCTGCTGCCACCCTTGGTCTGGGCAGCCGAGCATCTCAGCCGTGCACGGGATGTGCAGGGCGAGGGGCTCTTGGACAGCCAGTGGGCCAGGTGCGGGGCGTGTAGAGTTAGCAAAGCCGGGCCGCTTTAGCCCTCTCTGTCGAGATGCAGGGGATTAGCAGAGCTGCACAGCTGGCCTGCCTGCTCGCGTGGCAGTCCAGGAGCTTGGCCAAGCTCTGCTGAGCTCCCTGCTGCTCTTGGAGCCACATTTGATGAGCTATTGTTGGGGCGATGGGGGTGGTGGGGCTAAGGGTGTTTGCGCCAGTGACGTGAAACCTAACGGCGGGTCCCTGCGGGCCGTATATGTGTGGAAGAGCCATGCGGTGCTGGCTGAAATGCATACAATGCCGCTGGGAATTAGAATTCCTGCACCCAGCATGGAAAGGGGTGTAATGGGTGGGGGTGTGAAACTGGGTTGGCGTCTCACTCAGGGACAGGGCGCTCAGGACTCCTTCCCAAGGGGCTGCGTGCACTGGAACCTGAGCGGCCAGTGGGGGCCGGCAGATGGGGTCCCCAGTGCTCTGACCTTTTCTGGCAGCTGCAGCAAGGCTGGCTCCCCATCCTGAGCCTTCGTTCTCGTGTGGCACCCTCCCGGTTGCAATGCAGTGGGGAAGCCCACCTCCCCAGGGAGAAGAGGAAGAGCAGTGACATAGGACCGGGCAGTTGAGATTTCAGACTGCCTGGCCTGGCCCCCCGAGAAGCGAAGCCCCGGAAGCCACGGTGCCACCTTGAAACCTCCGGTCAATGTGCGGCTGGGGCAGTGCGTGGGATGGAAACGCTGCGTAATTGCGTCGGACAAGCGTGATTTCTTTTCAAAACCACGGTGGTGAGACTTTCTGAAAGGCCGCCCCAGAGGCGGCATTCCTCCCGCGCGCGCCCTGATCCGACGTGACTTCGCGCGTGTAAAAACGAGGGGAAATATGTGCATCTTAAATAGCGCCCCGCCGGAATCCTCCGTCGCTGCCTCGCGGGCCGGCCCCACACCTCTCCTTTGGCTGCTTTTGGTTCTTGTCCCCAAAACGAAGCCACCCAAGTGGCGCTTGACCTTTGCTAACGTGTCTGCTCCCTTGGTTGGGCTCTGACATTTCATTCCCGGTCTCGCCTAATGACCTTCTCGGAGATGCGTGTGCACTTGCCACTTCCAATTACTGACACCCCCGTCCGCCTCTTTTAGCTGCTTTTCGCTGATTTCTGTCTCTAGCAGAGCTGCTCCCCACCCCTCCCCCTTTGAGGATGACTCTGTAAATCGAAACAGACAGCGTCCTGGCAGTTTCTGTGTCTCTGAGCCAGCAACGGCTAAGCCCCCTGTCTGATCTAGTCTCTGGCACACGTGGCCGCTCCTGGTGTCACCTTGGCCCCATGTATATCCTCGTCACATGCCAATTAAAGCGACCCCAGCCCCCGTCCACACCGGGCACGGCCACTTATGTGGCAGCCTGGCTTGCAAGGAGTTGGTATTGCAATGCCTTGCCCTGCAGGGGGGGTTATGTGGCTGCTCCTCGGCGTGTTCGCTCTTTCCCCAGGTGATCGCTGGAAAAGGAGAGCTGTGGCTGAGCTCCGCGTGCTGGATTGACGCCCGGGCCGGCACGTTGCCCAGGTGCCGTTCTGTCCCCACCTCACACTGCACCCTAGGCTGCTTTTCCCTCCATGATGTTCCTGAAATCTGTCCTCTTGTCCAGGTTCCCTTCTTCCCCCCACTCACCTGGGACCCCTCCCCACGCCTTCTTTCCACCCTCCCTGCAGCCAGCTGGCTGCCCCACTGCATGACAGCCGGTTTCATCCCCCTGGCCCTGCCTTAGGAGCCTTGCCCAGCTCTGACTCCTCTTCGCGCAGCGTGGCTGGTGAGATCTATGCTGGCTAGTGTCTGGTCCTCGGGTCCCTGCTCGTGACACCACAAGCTACTCATGAGGACTCCTGCTCGTGGTGGAAATGAAAATTGCACAAATTCTTCCGTTTATGTGAAGATTCGAGGTGCGGGGAGACAAAATCCCTAAGTGTAGGGGCCTGCATGAAACGGCCCCTCTATCTCAGGGTTTTATGCTGTGCCCATCACCATGGTATCTGAGCCACAATTTCTATTCTAAATAGAAAGTTGGGGTGGCTCCAGTGGATCAGATCAGGTGCCCATCGAGTCCAGCGTCTGGTCTCGGACAGTGGCTGAGCTCCCCATTTAAAATATCAAGATTCCCCAGTGCCCCACAATTTGCTGACTCAGCTTTGTTCCAGCGCCATCCCGGCAATGGCAGAAAATCCCATCCATACCGCATGCCCTTTCTGGTGAGGGCAGGTTGGCCTCGGGGCCCTTTCTCCTCTGTCCCCTGTCCCATGTGCCGATCAGCTGTTGCTTTTCTCCTCAGAGGCTGGCTGCATTTCATTGGCATTGTTTGTGATGCACTTCATGGATCCTTCAGCATGGATCATCCTATATAAATGCAAAGTGGTGATGGTTAGAGAGATTCAGTTGGTTTTGAAACAAGATACCTCTCGCAACAAACGGTTCCGTAATCAATAGGCTGCTGATGGGCCTCTTTTATAATTCCACATGTAACTTTTCCATCAGATGTCTGTCTGTGTCTCTTGTAAGAAGTCAATGTGGCATCGTGCAGTTTTACCCACTGGCTCTGTTCCATCAGCACAGCAGCATGCTTCTCTCTCCAAGGTATTTACAGAAGGCCATTCACCAGAGCGTGTAGGGAGTGTGCCCCTTACCCAATGCCCCTTGCAAATTCAGATCTGTGACTCTTCTGTCATTCCTTTTACTGGCGATCTTGCTTTATACCAGTTTGGGTGTTTGAGGCTGGGAAAGGGATGGGGTCTGGCAGTGACATTCCAAGAATCTTAGGTTACTGTAGGAGCAAAAAACTTCTCCCTTAACATCTCGTGCGTTCAGAACGTCTCCTCTGTAATTTCCAGACGGGGAGGTTTTTTGGCGGGGGGGTCCCTGGCTGCCCTTCCCTCCCATCTGAGTGATGTGGGAATAGAGAGATATGGGCCTGCTATTTCCCAACCATTCTGCTGGAAGTTGGTGGTGCATTTTGCCGGTAATGAAGTAATAATTGTAGCTCATCAGTATAGCGAGGCCTGGAGGCGTTATTACTGGCTGCAGTGCAGTGCGCTGATTTCTCAAGTCTCCAAAGTAATGCCACCTCCGTTCTTCATATTGCACTTTTCTCCGAGTAAATGCAGGGCTATTCCACTGGGGGTGGCATCTGCCGACGCTGCTGCGGTGCCTGCCAAAGAGAGAGTTTGTGCCAAAGCAAAGGCTGACAGCAAATCCTGTAAAGAAATGGAAGTCGCCCTTTAAAATGGCTTTGAAGTGAAGGACAAACTGTAGTCACTTTTTAAAAGGGGTTTTTATCAACTCCAGGCGTGTTGGGTCTGTGTTCTTGGAGGAGCTTTTAAAAAAAATTGAGTTTTTTTTTCTTCCTTGAGCATTTTGCAATCCAAAGAAACAAAATGTGGCCTCTTGGCTTTAAAGATTCCACGGCAGCGCTGGGAATGCAAATGGCTGTTTTCAGTTCAGCGCATGGCCCTTTCCGAAGCAACATAAGCTAAACCCAAAGCCACTCTTATTCCGGGAGAAAAATCAACCCAAGGCATGTTACCAGCATAACTAAAGCGATAAAATCCACACCTGGGTTTACACCAATATCAGTTGCCCATGTGACGAGCCATGAGGGCAATACAAAAATCAACCTGCTTCAGAGAAGAAAAAGTAGGTGAGGCTCCAAAACCCCAAACCCAGCATGGGCCTGTGGTGACTTGAATGGGACTCAAGAGCCTGTCTTCTGCAGAGCCCCATCCCTGTCACCGCACTCCTAGGCATCATCGTACATTGCAGAACTGGACCTTTGACAGCCAAGATCCTTCTGCTAGTCGAAGGTGTCGCTAGTAACCAAGCTAAGGAATTTTTTTCTAACTTCTGAGTCACTCTTTCTCGGCCTGGTTATTCGGCTCTGGTTCTTCTGCTGCCCAGTTTGCAGTCATTATGAAGGCAGTTGAGACGTTGGTTTTGAGGTTTATTAACCTGTTGGAGAGTTCTTCCCGCTCCCAGCTAAAATAGATCTTTAATCTCTACCCAAAATAGCTCACTTGACAGGAGGCGTCCTTAAAACTGACATAAATTTCACCAGGCTGCCCTGCCCCCTGCCTCGGTGTCTGCAAACGCTCTATAGCACTCGGGTTGGTTTTTTTTAATTCTGTTGTTATGTACACATCTGATACCTTATTTCTTCCATCAGCTCATTTGTAACAGTCACCAGGCAATTTACTCCCATTCTCTGATTCAATTTACTCTTTGTGCTGTCACAGCCGTTTCTCGAGGCAGGGCTGAATTTTTAAACTCTTCGTCCCATGTTTTGTGGCCTCATTTGGAAACAGAAGAGTTTGTTTGCTTTTAAATCCAGCACTTTTTGAAGCCAGGTTGGAAGGGAAAAAAATCTGGACCAGGGTTGAATCAATAGGGTGGTGATTGCTGATCTGCGTCTTAAAGGGATGATTTTGGGAGGTTTAAAAAAGAAATCATGGATCAAATCCTGAAAGTTTCCTTTGGAAATTCCCATGGGTGTTAGTGAGTTCGTTTTAGCCAAAGACCTTATCATTTGGGGGTGAGTGGAAAACTCTAACCTGTTGCTAACAGCCCTGTAGCTTGCTTGGAACCGGAAGACTAACACTGAATCCATCCCGTCGTTGTTGCTGGCTCCTTTGTCCCTTGCGTGATGAAATGAGACCGTCAGACCTCACTCCCTCTCCAGATCCTCTTCCCGTGAGTTGCAGCTGAGGAGTCAGGAGCGGTGACGAAATAACAAACCTGGGCTTCAGTGGCTTCCAGCGGATTTGGTTCTGCACGGGATGTGCAGTGTCAGCAGCTGCTTTAACTCATTTACCTGCTGACAGTTGTTAGAAAAACTTCAAAATCCGCCCCCTGAAGGAGGCTAGGCATGTCCGCGGAGCCAGGTCAGCTAGGCTGCAGCTCGGCCCTTCAGCTCCTGCTGCCCACTGGGGCTCATTTGTCGTTGGGTTGTTTCCCCAGGCCGGGTGCCGGTGCGTTCCAGCAGGGTGTGTTTCAGAACGAGGGGTGGTCAATGCCGTGGAGTGTAGACCCCAGCTGTGGGAAATGTCACCCTGGCTGAAGCTGTGGCACAGCCGGTTCAGGCGGTGTGTTGTGCGCTGAAGCGACTCTGGCTTTTCTCTGGCGTTGGTTCTGGGGAGGGAGGCTGTGGTTGTCTTGGGTGGGGCATGCTGGCTAGGACTATCTGATATCGAGCGTCTTCCCACCACTCCTCTCCCCAGCTGCCGAGCTAGGTGTGCTGAAGTTTGCCAAGCCTTACAGGGCCTAAAGGCAGTTCTGTGGGCTGGGTGTGGGCAACAGGCGTTCCTCGGGGTTGGGCCCTGGTGGGCTGTCTGTGGGAATTCCTGTCAGATTGGCTCTGTGCTCCCGGTTCTGGGGCACCAGCTCCAGGGCCGATGCGGCGTGCTCACAGCTCTAACGCCGCCCGACGTGGCACGGGTCAGCGTAGCTGGCTCTGCTCTGGAGCAGATTAGCAGCTTGAGGGTGCCCCGGGAGCTGAGGGGGTGCAACAGGCCCAGGTCGGGGTCCATTGGCAAGAGCGTGGGCCATGCCGCAGGTGCCCTGACCGGTGTGTGGGGAGCCATGGAGTGGAACAGCTGGCCCAGCGCCGAGGGAAGACAGATTTGCGAGGATGCACGTGGCGGGATTGAGCAGCCACGGCCTGCCTGGGGCGCTCGCGGTGCCTTGATCCGTGAGCTGTTCTAGCCTCAGTCGTTTCTCAAGGGCCCGGCCCGTGCTCCCACAAGGCTGCCCACTTGCGAGGCTGGGGCTCGATCCTGGGCGAGGTATCAAGCCAGGCTCGCTTGTCTTGGGTGCTGCTCCTCCCCTTCCACGCGAGGGGCAGGTGACCAGGGGCGGGGGCACCCCGTGCAGCCCCATCTATCTGGCCTGACTGAGGCGGTGCTGAGCAGCCTTCGAGGCCCTGCACAGAGAGGCTGGGGAAGAGAAAAGGGGTGATGCGTCGCTTTCGGAATTGCTCTACTCTTCTGCCTTTTAAGTCAAGTTGACTTTTATGAATAGTTTTCAAAGTCAGTCCAACGCTGAGCTAAGGAGGTCACGGCAGAGCCCAGCTTCCCCTTTATTGCTGTTTTAATTAAAAGAACTGTTCCATAAGGACAAAGGATAAGCTGCTCGCTCCTTGGCTGCTGCTTTAATTGAAGAGTTGCTTCAGCAGGGATCTGCTTTGGGGTTTGGTTTTTTTGGTTTTTTTAGATGAGTGTTTTGCATAAAATGACATCCCACTTCTCCCCCCAGCTCGCCAGGTTTTAGAGCTCCGAAGCCCTTGGCTTGTACTGCAACCTTGGGCCGTTTCTCTCTTTATTGCCAGGGTGTTAAAACACAAAGGAAAGAGAACAGCAAAATGTTACCTCAGTAAAGAACGGGGGAAGGCTGGGAAAGTTGTAAAAGGGAGTGGGTTTGATGTGGCCGTATGGGGATGCTTGCAGAAGGTGACTTTCCCCCTGTGAGCTGGATCCAGCCTTCAAACATGCTTGTGCCTAAACTTCTCCCTGAGCTCCAAGGAGGGAGAAAGGTGCGAAGGCTGCAGATCTCTCGAGATATTTAGACAGACTTGTGTGCAGTGCTGGTGAGGAACCAGTGGTTATGCTACATGCAGGTACCAGTGACATAGGGAAGGAGAGGAGAGAAGTCCTGGAGGCCAAGTTTAGGCTGCTAGGTAAGAGATTGAAGTCCAGGACCTCCCTGATAGCATTCTCTGAAATGCCTCCAGTCCCATGTGTAGGGCCAGTTAGACAGGCAGAACGGCAGGGTCTTAATGCATGGATGAGACAATGGTGTAGGCAGGAGGGGTTTACGTTCATTAGGAGCTGGGGGATCTTTTGGGAAAGGCGGAGCCTATACCGGCCAGGCTCCAGGCTGCAACCAGAACGGAACCAGGTTGCTGGCATGTAAAATTTAAAAAGGTCGTAGAGCAACTTTTCAGTGTAGGGCTGGGGGAAAGCCAACAGTTTGTGGAGGAGCAGGTGGTTCAGACAGACACATCCCTTAGGCTAATGGAGAGTCTCTATATCCTAGCAAGGAGGAGAGGATGGAAACGGATAAGATATGGGTAGGATCTGATAAGAAACAGTCAAATGAAATGGTCCCATTCAATTAGATCACATAATGGCAGACAGCTAAAAAGTTACCATGTTTTAAAGGGCTTATATACAAAAGCTAGACACGTAAGTACTGGGCCGGGTGAACTAGAGCCCCTCGTAATAAATGAGGGTATCGCTAGAATAGGCCTCACAGGAACTCGGTGAATGAGGATGGTCTATAGGAGACAGTAATACAGGGGACAGAAGATCCCGGCAGGGCGGGGGATGGCCCTGTACGAGAGAGAAAACGGAGTCAATGAAGTAAAGATCTGAAAGGAACCAAACTGTGCCATGCTAGAACAATAAGAATATGGCAGTGGGGGTGCACTACCGACCATCTGACCAGGATGGTGACAGTGACCAGGAAACGCTCAGGGAGAATGCCACTGTTGGGCCACAGGACACTGGGTAGATGGACCGTCGGTCTGACCCCGTAAGGCCGTTCTTAGGCTCGCAAGGGCAGAGCTGCAGGCTGGCTCTCCAGAAGATGATGCGAGCCCTGACCCATGTGGGAACTAGTCATGGAAGCACCAGGCTCTGCTGAGATAAGCTGCTGCCTCCTGGAGCACGACACTGTCCAAAGCTGCTGGAATCGGTATGGTTGTCCCTGTCTAGTGCTTTTCACCAGTTGCAGAGCTGGGAATCTTCCTGCTGAGCCATTGCCCTTGAACCAGGTTATCCTGGCCTCTGGGCCTCCATTCGACCACCCGAGCCCCCTTTTGCTGTGCGCAGAGATCATCCTTTAAAGCCTAAGCGAGAGCGGAGCTGGGCTGGAATCCAGCAGTATGAAAATCCGCCTGGCCGTTCCCAGGCATTTCACTTCCTATTCCTGTTGCTGTCACAGGGTGGGCGATGGGAAGGGTGAGGGGACAGGACAGCTCCTCACCAGCTGGCCCCAAAACCTTAAAAAATAAACAAATCACCCAGCTAAACAATACGCAGGAAAATAATTGCTTTTAGCGTCATTATCCATTACAACCACCAGCCTCCAATTCTAATCAGAGGAGCCTGTGTTGCTTTAAGAGCTGTGGGTTTTAAAGATCACAAGAGGGGTTAGAGAAAATTACCCTTGACTCTTACATGCTAATGTAATCTCTAACCAGATCTTCAGTACTGCAGCTAAAATTGCTTTTTAGATTAACATTTAATTATTAACAGGGCTCTGTGAAAGGCCTGGGGCTTGCGTGGGGGAGGAGGCAGAGCAGGGAGCTGGCGGCTCTGAACGTATTAGACAGGCCTGATGGAGACATTTGCAAGCCGAGAGGGGAAGGTCGTTGCGCGGCCGACGGTAATGCGCCGTGCTTTATTGCAGCCCTCGGCAAGGTGTCGTCAAACTTTCTTTTGGATTTTATCTTAGATTTCCCATAATTTACCGAGGGGTGACCTTTCCCATGTTAACTCATTCCAGGACCAAACTGTCAGCTTTGCTAATTGACTAGCGTGCCCTTCTTTCACTCCCCTCCCTCCTTTCCCGGCCAAGGTTGAGCATAAATTACCTGGTAACTTCCAGCACAGAATGTTTGTAAGAGAGGCCGCCCGGGAAGCCAGGCGTCCCTGCACCGCGTCCCCAGAGCAGCCTGCATGTCTGCTGTTGAAATGAGACAAGGGAGTGGTCTGAGTGCAGGCCAGAGGGCCAGGGCTCATCTGACAATGACTCTTCATGAGGGCTTTGGGTCAGTCGTTCCACCTCTCTGTGACTCGGTTTCCTTTTCTGGGCAATGCCTTACTTTGTATTGCAATAGTGCCCAGAGACCCTGGTGGGGCTGGGGCCCTGCTGTGCTAGGTGTACAATGCAAACCGTCTGTGCCTCCTAGGGGAGGGGATCTGGAGATGCTGTAGAGGTGCGTAGAAGAGGGAAGGTCAGACGGAGCTCAGTCCAGATGTGGTGTGTGACCCGTCCGTGCCCAGGGTAGCCTACTGATAATGTCAGGGTCAGGGCAGGCTGCAAAAGGAGAGCAGATTCTCCCAACACTGGTGGGTGACACCACAGTCAGACTTCCCAACCAGCCACAAACAGTGCTTCTGATTCCCCCACACTGGTTATCAAGAAGCCACTGTGCAAATACACACAGCCCCCTTTACTGCATTTCAGTCTCTGGCTCCCAAAACCGACACTAGGTCCAGTAAAGAGACCAGTTGCTTTAACTCTATGCTCTTTACTAAAAGATTCCCTCTGATCCCAAAGGATCAGCCACAGTACCAGATCACTATAAGTTTGGATCTTACCCAAAATACCACGCTGCCAGCCAATCCTTAGTAACTAAAACTAAAGGTTTATTAGTAAAAGAAAAACAAACAATAAGAGAAGTGTTAAAGGCTTAAAGCAATCAGATACATACAGATGATTTAAAAGTCCATATACATCAGGTTTCTAGAACAATTGTGGAGTTGCAGGCTTGTATAGTTCCTCTGGTATACATCCAGTACCTGGATGGGTCTAAGTCCTTTAGTTCAGTTGCAAAGTGTGTTAATCCAGAGGTGTGTCCGCAGCTGGACAGGAACAAGGACACAAGGCAAAGACCAAGACGAAGACAAAATGGTTTCTGTGGTTTGATCTTATATACCCTCTGTTTCTGGCCATGTGGCTTGTGGAACTTTACTGGAACCAAAATGAAGTCCATAGTCACATGGGCCAATCCTGGTAACTCTTCAGGTATGCCTTTAGTTTCTTCCCGGGCCTCTGGCTTCTGATAAGGCCTTGAACGGGCTATTAAGCAAGCTATTGTCCTGCCGCCTCTCTGTCTGGGGTGTGTCTTCCACAGCACAGTTTGAAATACAGGGATATCAAAGATCTCCATAACTTTCCTTACACATATTACACATGAACACAAATATTACCATCTTATTCAGCATATTATAACCTTTCTAACAGTACCTGACATGGTATGTCTTACATGAATCACTACGATTTTGACATATTAATGTTACATAACACAAATGCCCCCCCCCTCCTAATGCAGCCCGCGTGACATGGTGTATCTGGGGAAATGCCTCCTTTTTGGTTCTGCTTGTAGCAGTTATGGTGGAACCAAAGCTCTCTGTGCCCTCGCCCCTTGCTTCCCCTCTTCTGATCTGTAGTCTGGAACGTGGCTACCTCCTGATATCCTTGCATTTCGGCAGTGCCTTTCGTTGCACAAGGGCTGCTTGCGTCACTCCGTCGCCTGTAGTCCCCAGTCTGCCCTGTGTTTATGCAGAGGGGTACCAAGGCAGGGCAGCCCCCAGCTCCATCACGCTCTGGAGCGCACGGAGGGTGTGCTGCGCCCCCCCTCAGCTTGGTGAGCGGGTGATGGGCAGGACTGGCTGGCAGGGCGACAGACGTCCGTCCTGCCCGTGGCTTTTGGCGCTGTGCCGTCGATTGCCCCCTGCTGGGCCCCAGGCTCGTTACGATAAATGGTGCTTGGATGGCTCCACCTTGGCCAGGAAGCGCGTCGCCTCCGCGGTAGCTCTGGCAGCTGCACCCACCGCCCTGACACCAAGCTCAGGGGGAGCCTCGGTGAGGCAAAAATGAGGTCTGCTCCTCTGTCTCTGTCCTGCCAGGAGCCCCCCATCCACCGAGCTATGGGTCTCTCCCACCTTCCACCCCCTCGGAGAATTGCAACAGTGTGGTCAAGGGCCTGCTGGCCCCGGAGGGTCTCGGTGACCCTGGGCTAGGTAGCACCTCTCCCTAAGGCCAGACCTGGCCTCATGGGCCATCCGAGCTGGCTGGTGGGAATACGGACCCTGCTGGGGCTGCGGTTGGTGTGTCTTTGGTGCCAGGCACTGCCAGGGGCTTGGCTCTGATGTCCGGCCAGTGGGCAGGCTCCTGGCTGTGAGCAGGGGTGAGCTGGCTGGGAGGCTAGAACGTCACCGCTCTCTGCAGGCACAAATGGCGGGGGCTGTCCTCCGACCAAAGTGCTCGAAAATGCCCATGAATTATTGAAAAGCAATTAAAATAATGAAAGTGGCTTTGATGAGGGGCCTCAGGAGCGGCACCTTTCATGATGACGTCAGCACACGCAAGGGGAGGGGCCAGCACCAAACGGGGCGAGGCAACGCCCCATTAACCTCTCAAGCTCACCCAGTGCTTCTGGGCCTCTTCTGCGCCGTTGCTGCTGCAGGGACCGCTGGACCTTTCCCCGGCTGCCCTCTGCCCTCTGGAAACCCAGTGGCCGCGGGAGCTGGCAGGCTTAGATCACAGGAGAGACGCAGGGGTGCCCAGACCAACGACTTCTCTAGGTCCGAAGAGCTGTCTTCAAACACGCACGTTTCCCTCCCCTGTTTGAAACCCAGGCGCTGGAGCTCTGACGTTTGCCACCTTCCGAAAAGTCCCTACTGAGAGCTGGGCCCTGAAGCGCTGAGTCTGAATGGAGCAGGCAGAGGTTAGAGAGGAAAACAGAGGGACAGGGAGTGGAGCCGCTGGATTGTGCTGCCACCAAGTCGCCGTAAGCGCTGGCAGGTGAAACTGACCGTAAGTGAAATGGACGGCTCCGATTTCAGTATCCAAGCGGGGAGAAACGCAGAAAAGAAACCACTGGAACTCCCTCAGCTGAGGAAAATAGCCTGGATCACGTCCATTCATTCTGTGCAGTTGCTACTCTGGGTGAGCAATTATGCTCGCTTCAAACATGGTCTCTAAATTATTGAACGTGTCTCTTCAACGTTCGGGGCCCGCTTAAATCAGCGAGAGCTGGGCTCTTTGCACTGGGCCGCTCTGGGGCCGCCGCTGGCTGTCGTCACGCTCGCTATCGGTATAGTCGAGGCCTGTCTGTATCCTTGCTAGCACACGCCTCCGTATTCACAGGATGCTGTCAAGGTATGAATAATAGCTCTTGGGCTTCATTTCCTCCCTTTGCTGTGAGTGCCTTCGTTTCACTTTCGCATGCTTGCACACGACCCTGAGGCTCTTGCGTTCGTGAGTTCATAATAACGCAGGGGCAATATATTTTAGGTCAGATCCTGCCAATATTTCTCTTCCTCTCGCTTTTGTAACCACTCCTTTCATCTCTCCTGGTTCCCAGAATTCCCCTCTTTTCTGGTTCTTATCCTGGCCCCATCCCAGTGTTACCGGAGCCCCTTCGCTGATTGCAGCCAAAATTGCCAGCACGGTCACAGAAACTGTTAGAGCCCTGCCAGCCCCACGCCCGTTTAGACACGGCTGCGCAGTTCTGCCCTGTTGTGCCCGGGCCTGAATAGCATACCAGGTGAACTCCCACTGGGGCGTGCAAGGGCCGGGGCCGATGGAGCGGGGAAGGTGGCTCATGGGGCTAAAGCTTGGTCTGTGCTCTTGTGGGAGTGGGCAGTGCCATGGTCTTTCTGTACTGCAAAGCTGAGTCAGACCAGTGCTGTTCCACTCCTGTCACTGGGGTGGGCAGCAGCTGGGGTTTTAGCCTGTTCTCACCTGTAGCTTCCCCTAAAACGGGCCACCTTGGGTTGATCTATGCTAGCCCTCCCTCCCCCATGACTTTATTAGCGTCTTGGCAAGGATGGCACAAATGACACATTGGAGGCGGCCTTGCTGCAGAGATCCCCCATTCTCCTGGTAACAAGAGGCCTGCTTCTAAAATCCTTTTAGTCATTGTTCTCTCCTGGCGAGCGGCACAAACTCAATTCAGTCAGACTTTGAAAGTTCCTATTTTCCCCCGTCACATTTCCTTTTATCTAAATCCTTGCCTATGAAAGCCTCTATCGACAGCTGCGCAGGCCTTATCTCGCAGAAGGGACCTTCGCTGCGGCTCTTGGAGGAGATAAGAAGGTCTTATCAGCCTCTGATGTCAGCGAAGGTGCCAAAGCGTTCTGTCATTGGAGCTTTAGACATGCGGTGGATTTTTTTATTAAAGTCACAAAGACCTTGGGCTTATAAATAGTCTGATTTAGAGATAGGGCTTCAAAATTAGCAGGCCTTGGAAAAAGTCTGTGGAATGGAGTTAATAAAGGAGAGCAGCACCCTAGCCAGACATCCAGGGCAGCTTTCTAGAGCAGTCAATACAGAGCATAAACCCTGCGTTCAGCTGAGGACATTAGGTTTGCCTCTGGTGGCTTGGGTGCAGGAGGAAGGATCCGGGCTCTCTTGGGATCACAAGAAGGACACTTAAAAACACAGCCCCCGGTTTTCTTTTTCATACATCCATGCAGAACCGAATCAGCTGACGGCTCAGCTCTGCGAACGCTCTTTATTCCCTTTGTGTGAGAAACGCAAAGTGTCTCAATTCCTGCACCGGTTCCGGAGCTGGTGCAGCCTCGCAGCACGGGGAAGATACGCTGTGAAATGCCAAGGAGAGGAGGGCGCTGCTCCCTGCTGCCTGGCCAGGGCAGGCCCAGCGTGGGCTGGGAATGAAGGGGCAGTTTAGGAACTCCTCTATTACGAGGCTTTTTACAGCTGGGTGGAACTGGGCTGCTGTTAGGGGAATCAGGGCTGAGTTGTGACCTGCTTTCGTCCCCACTCCTCAGTCTTTTCTTCCTCCCATTCTCTGCTTCACTTACTCCAAAGCAGGCTGTACTTTGGATGGGGGTGTGTGTGATCAAACCTCATGCTCCAGGGTCTTGGCTAATTTCTACAGGGGTCAGGAAGGGACATATGCAGTGCACAGGTACCCAGACAGAGGGAGTGGTGGTGGGGGAGGAAAAAGGGCTCTCTGCTTTCTGCTGAAGCATCAGGTGTTGTCCTGCCTTGGAGGCAGGATAGCAGCAGCAATGGATCCCTGCTGCCACTGGGAATGGCTGTTTCTCTGTTCTTTAAGCTGCGTCCGTGATGTAAGAGGATGAGGCCAGGCCCTGGCCTAGTTAAAGCCCAGCGGGAGCAGTTCGAGTCAGACCGGGAAAGGGTACCACTTCTTCGGTTAGCCCACAACGGCCAACTGCAGCAGCAGGAAGCCAGACGGTCTGCAAAACAGCTCATCCCCCACCAGAAACCCTGCAGCTCCCAACCTCTGCGAGCCTGTCATCAATGCAGCCTGCTGATTTCACCCCTCAGCCTCCCTCACGGGGCTCCCTAGGCCTTGTCCCTACTGGGGATTTGCCCCCCATTACCGCCAGCTGTGATGTTCTACTGCTACGGCGCCACCTGTGCGAGTCCCTCGTGTGCACGGGGCCATGGGCTCAGTGCGCTTTGCACCGGTGCTGTTCGTTGCTGCTTGGAAGAAGGGTCGATGCAAATCCCAGCTTGCGGGATCCGTGCTGGTGCCCGCAAATAGCTGAAAGTGCTCGTGTTGACAAGGCCTTCGTCTGTTATTGGTCCTTCCCTGACAGCCTGTCCCCTCCCTGGGGGCAGGGGAGGCTTTGGCTCTTGGGATGGAGAGGGCTGTGGACTAACAGGAGAGAGGGTTAAAATATTCGGGGGCAGCCTGACAGCCCTCTTCTGCCTGCCATCCTCCCAGGCCCGGCTGGGAAAGGAGCCGTTTGGTTTGGTCAGTAATGAAGAGTGACATGACCTTTCCTAATGCAACTTGTCAGCGCGATTCCTGGCATGGAGGCAGGCATCCACACTGACAGCACCGGCTTCTGCAGCCTCTTTTCCACCTCTCCTCCCTAGGCCTCCAGAGACGGGGCGGGACTCAGAATGGGCCGGGAGGAGCAGCCCCGTGGGGTGGAGAAGGCAGTCGATAGAGCGAACGGGCAGTTCACTCCCAGACAAACGTTAGGTGCCTACGTCAGCCCAGGGGGTGAGGCTGGCCCAGAGGTTCCGTGGGCTTTAATTCTTGCCCTGCTGACACAAGGGGGAACATCTAAGAGCGAGCAGACGCCTGCTCCCGGGAGTGCTGTCTGCCTCTCCCAGCACCAGGTGAGGACAAAAGACGGGCAAGGTCCCTCTGGGGGGGCTCGGAGCAGCTATGCTGCAGTCTCCCTTGATGGCTGCTCGGAGCTTTCCAAAGCAGCAGCAGGATGATCGAGCCGTGACTGCTCAGCGTTCCTGCCGCCCTGGGTGAGTACGGGGTGACGCTGACCCGCCTCTGCCCGCTGCCACCCTGCTGCTGCAATCTCCCCCGGAGCAGACTTGGTGTGGGCCAAGTAACTGGAAAGTTACCGTGGCAGCTGTAAGGACCAGAACATGGAAATGTCTTCAGTGAAAACTTGAAAGTAGCCTCCATGAGGGGTTTTGGTCCCTTCTCTCACCAGGGAAAGGTTCCCTCTGTCAGAGGCCGGGAACCAAGCAGCTGTTCCACATTTCCGTACATCCATGGCTCCCAATTCATGATGCGCACGAAGCCCTGACATCAGAGGGGGCTCTGGAAAAGTGCAGGCTGAGGAACGGGGTTTAAACCTGCAGATTTTCCACTCTTCCCCATCCTCCCTCCCCCGGCTTCTTGGATGGCATGTGGAGCGTGCCCAGCAGAGGCCTTCCAAACTCGGGGCAGGTTGGCAAAAGTGCTGAGTGTCATCTTTCTCGTGGCAGCTTGAACTAAATCGGATCCTACTGATTGGAATTAGTTCAAATGCAGATGGAGCTAACTAAGCTAATGTGAAGCATTTGAGCAGCCCGGTGTCCAATTCCCATCAGCTGATTCAAGAGCTTTTCTGAAAAGCATTAACGAAATGCCCCGGCGTGGACAGATGACTATTGTGCGTCGGGGCCGTCTCCGCCCTCTCACATACAGGGGGCATTATATGGGCCTGGCTCACAGCAAAATTGTTATTGAGGGGCCTGCAGATGGGCAGATCAGTGTCCTGACGGGTGAGGTGGCAGCCTTTCAGCCGTGGGGCTCATTGCGAGCGTGGGGGAAGGGAGAAGACCTAGCCCTGTTTATGGTGAGGAGTCTGAAGTGTGAGCCCAGAGCTTCGGCGTGGAAGCCCGGGGGCCACGATGGGGCAGGGCCAGGTTGCACGTGGACTCCCCTCATAGCCTCGCTGCTACGGAAGATGGGACACAGCCCACCGTCATCCGTTTCCCTCCGATCCAGTGTGACAGGCCCCATCCCAGGGCTGGGATCTGTCTGGGCTCTGCCGCCTTTGCTGGCCGATTGCATGGAAAGGAGCGTCTGACGCCGCCTGCGTGTGCTGGTCCCTCGGCCTGCCCAGCCGTGATCCCGGTGCATCCTCGGGCAGAGCTCTGAGCCTCAGCGGGCCTGCCCACAGTCGCTGTGTTGTGACCGGCCGCAGCCCTGCCCGTGCTCCACAGGACCCTCGCTGGTGGACGAGCCTCTGAAGGGGTTGCTGTGTTGGTGGCCTGGATCCCCCAGGCTGTCCTGCTGGTTCTAGTGGGGACCTGTGCTCGTGGGTCCAGAGGGTGACGCGTCAGCTGGGTCCTGAGCGTGTTAGCCTGCTGTGGCTGAGTTCTCCCAGCCAAAGGCTGCGCTGCAGAGGGGTGAGGCTCTTGCTGTCCAGTGGAAGAAGACCCATGGCCTAGCCCTGGTCAAACCCAAGGCTTTGCTGGAGGCCTGGACTGAAAGCGACCTTTGAAGTGACTGGAGTGCTTCATTTCTTGGGCTTCCCATAGGTCACCCGTCTCCAGTGCCGCACACGGGGCAGAGGCGCTGTTTCCCCTCTTAGTCTGAGGTGTGGGTGATGAGGTCTGGCGCGTGCTGGCTGCGTGCCGCAGTGGAGCTCTCTGGGACTTCCTGAATACGCAGGGTCTTAGCAGCTCGGCAGCTAGATCCCGGGGTTGGTGCTTCAGCGCTGCACCAAAAGGGGCCAGGTCCCCTGGGCGGGCTCGTCTCTCTCCCTGTTAAGCAAATCCCGCAGTCAAATGCCAGGGCAACCTGGGCTTCCACGAAGCTCCAAATGTGCCGCTTCTAGGGAAGCGCAGGGGCCTGCTCCTTTCTGCTGCTGCAGTGGCTCCGATCCTTCCCCAGCACCCGAATACGCCCCCCTTGTACCAGACACCCCGGGCCTGCTGTGTGTGGGGCTGGGGTGGGGGTGGGGGCTGGCTCCCCTGGCTGCGTTTAGCATGCACAGGCAATTGTAGCAGAAAATCTCCTTTGGTGATTAGCGTATCTGCCAGTGCTGCTTTATGTCAAGAGAGGTGGCCTTTTTGCCTTAAAAGAGAGCGAGAGAGATGAAGCCCTTTCATTTTAGCCGATGCAGTTAACTTGCACCCTTAAGGCTGATTGCAGCAGTGTTCATCAATACGGCATTAAAGGGGTGGCACTGATGGATGGCCCATTGCCTGCCATGCAAAGCGGTGCCCAAACCAGGGATCCTGATGGGGAAGGCCTCATACCGGGTGCTGGGGTAGACTTGCCTGGTTGTCCGTTAAGCCATGGGACGGGAAGGGTGTGGCCAGCAGGAAGGATGGCGAAGGCCGTGGTCGGGAAGGTGAGCGGGGGTTTGATTCCTGGCTGTGTGACCTGGGTTCTGGCACTGAATCTCTCGGTAGCTCTGTTCCCATCTGTGCTGTGCGGGTGGTGACCCTGCCTTAATGCCCAGCTGGGCGCGGGGGTGAGGGGCTGGGGAGATCGCAGACGGGAGAGGGAGCGAGGAGGAGATGAAAGGATGCGTGGTGGTGGTCAGCAGGTGGTCCAGACGTTGTCCTTAGCAGGGAGATCTACTGGACTGGCCTAGTCTCCTGGAGACCGGGGAGGTGGCCTGTCCCTTGGGATGCTCGCCACTTGGCTGACCTGGGGAACGACTGCAGGTCTTGATGGGCCTCTCCAGGCCCCTTCCGTCCTTGTAGCAGGAGCGAAGCTCGGGTCTGAATGTGGCCAGCGTCGCTGTCTTGGTCTGAGCAGCCGTCGTACTGGTGGAGGGCAGCCTGGCTTGGAGAAGACTGGCCTCCAGCCCCAGCAGCACACATCCATCGGGATAATCCAGACTGCTGGTGGGTCTCCCTTCGCCGGTTTGCCTCGAGACGGACGCATGAGGACAGAGGCACTGGTGGAATCGTTAGGTCGAGCATCCTGCGCTGAGAACCTCAGACGTTACTAAACGTGCCCGTTAATACCGGGCGAGGCGTCGCTTAGCTTAGCTGTCTAAAATATTCTCTGAAGAGCGGGGTGCACTGGGAGACGGGCACAGTCAGGGTCCGAATTAACCGGTGGTTTTATCTAGCGGGCATGTGGCTTCCTCGTCTGCCCAGGCCCTGCCACACTGTTCTCTGGCTGTGTCCGGGCTGCCGCTGTCTAGCCATGCTGTTTTGGCCATTGGATGCTTGCAGGGAGGCCTGGCTGAGAGCGGGGAGTAAACCTGTCCCGCTGGCAGTGCCGCCAGGATGCTGCATTTCTTTGGTGGGTTAGAGGCAGGCCGTGCTATTTCCAGGGGAAAGGCTGCTGTTGCATCCCGGTTTGGGAAGTGCCGTAATCATTTGTAATGATGCCTTTGTGTGGGGCCGAGGGCCGCCCTGGCTGAGGTTTGCGTGAGCAATAATCAGGCAGGACTTGCTGGTCACTTGGACTGGGAGCAGGGAGAATACGGTGTGCTAGCAGTTAACTACCCAAGTGGCAATTAGCTGCTTCCTGCACATCCCAGGGAAGGACAGCAACTGTCTGTCTCCTCCCCACATGCCGCGTGGAGCCAGTAGGTAATGGGCAGTCACTGTTCTCAGCACACAGGCCGGGGCCTGGTGAAGAGCCCGGCTGCAATTCAGCTATCGGGAGCCATTCCAGGAAAATCCCTGGGTGCTGCTCCAGCCGGCGCTGGCGGCTTCGTGCAGTGTAGGTGGCCCCACTGGACGTGATACCTTAACAGGGACTGTGCTGCCATCCTGATGAGACGTAAAACCCAAGCCCCAACCCGCTCAGTCCTTTACGATCAGGGGTCTGCCTCGTCAGAGGTGGGATCCATCCTGGTGTCCTTCCCAAATCTCCAGTTACACTTTGCCTCCCTAAATCATCATCATCCCCCCAGCCCTTGGAGACGGCTGTGTTCCGCCCCAGAGGTGGCTGCCTGCCACTGATGGGTGACCTCATTTCTGCTCGTAAAGTGCTTTGGGATGCAGGGGCCAATATAAATATAAAGCATCATTATTAATTAAAAACTTCAGGACTGCTTCACTCGGCCTTTTTTTTTTTTAATTGTAGCAGCGCCTCCCCATGTTAATGTGACTTGGTTGGGACTCTCCAGTTGCTCTCCGCGTGCTGTCACCCTGATGTGTGCCGGTCCCCTTTGGGCACCTTCGATCTGGGCTTTCCCTGTTCTTCAGGCTCCCGTCCCACCCTACTCGCTGCAACAAGCCAGCACCTTCCGGGCGCGCATTAAACGATGCGACTAGCATCTGTCACGGGTGGTTCGTTCTTTCCCTTCCCTCTCCCCACGGAGGAGTTGTTGGGACTTTCGATGTGTGTGTGTTGGGCTCGGTGTCTGTGTGCTAGGCTGAGACGAGCCCCTGGCCTGTGGAGTGGAAGGGGGGGAGTTTGTGCCGACGCTTCGATCTGGGGGTGCTCGGGCAGGCTCCTGAGAGGTCTTGACTTGCCCAGATAAGCTTTATCCGTGCAGTGGGCGTGTGCATTGGGTCTGAGGGGCAGAGCGATCCACTCTGGCTCCTGTCCCGAAGCTTTAGGTACCTGTTTGGTGTCCTGGGCCCAAACCTTTGAGTGCCTTGCCGATCCAAGTCGAGGCCTTGAGCTAGCTGTTGTACTTTGGGTTCCCGCTTTGTTGCAAGGAACGTCTAAGATGGTAAGAATGGGAAGATGGATTGCCTTTATTTTTGTCCTTTGTTTCCTGCAGTGGCGTCTTCTGCACCCACGGGCCGAGCCTGCATTTGCGCCCCTGCGCAGGACAGAAGGGGGCCAGGCACCACCACCCCCAGGGGGTGGGGAGGGTGAGGCCTGGGGGGAGAGCCTGCAAATGCAGGTTTGGCTCCACCAAGCCCTCGGTAAACCACTGATTTCCTTTATGCCTCTGGCAGTGTTTCTTGTGTCTTGCTGTTTCTCCTGCATTGCATCGGGCCTGGCCCGGCCCCAGTGCCAGCTGGCTCCCTTGTGCCCCCAAAACCCTTGAGCATCAGGAACCTGCTGCGGGGAGGGTCTTCAAGGACAGCTGTATTCAGGACACCTTTGCAAAGGTGGGAGCCCTGGGTGCGTGGGCAGGAAGGAGCCGGCTCCCGTAAGTGAATTGTGGGGGCAGGCTAAGGAGAGAATTGCAATCCGCTTTCAGAGGGGACGCCAGGCCAGCAGAGGTGTGGGGATTAGCACAGCCCTGGGGAGGAGGGTGTGTGCGCGTGCGTAAGGGGGACACGGAGGTGATATGGTTTTCTGATCAGCCAGAGGGTGGTTACCTGTGCAGCAGCCCTGGAGGTTTAGCGGAGACACAGCTAGGTCAGGGTTCTCAATGCCACACTGGTGGGTCGGTCTGCATGGGTGAGGAGCGGGAATCATGCACTCAACCCCGTCCGAGCCAGGGAAATTGGATGTATAGCCCTAAACCAGACCGGCCGAGGGCCCTTTCCCATCGCCTTCCTCTCTGCCACTGGCTCTGTGCATCTGTCCCTGTGGGGCCAGTCGCTTTGCTCTGCCCGGCTCTGCAGCAAAGTCCACACTGCTCCCTCCGTCTCACCCAATGCACGGTTGGGGGCCAGTGTCATGTCGGCTTCCGGAGCCTGCCTGGGTGAGCTGCTGCGGGCTGGAAAAGTGTGTGGGCCGCCATGATGGCGCCTGGGCCTGGCCTCCGGCGCCTCTGCTCATGTTGGAAGCTCCGTGAACCTTTAGAGAACATGGGCACGTCCCCAGGAGAGGAGGGGTGCTGAGCGTGGCCTGCCACTCCCTCGTGCGAGGGCCCTCTCTGTCCCACAGCGACCGTTCTGGCTCAGAAGCCCCCTCTAATGCTGGAGGGAGGGGGGGCTGATCTCCCTGTAAAGCTCTCCCTTTTGTTAACTGTCTGTTCGAGCCTTCCAACGTCCGTAGTCCTCTCCTCTTCGCCTCTGCTCACAGTTGCACACAAACGTCCCTGTCAGGAGTTTATCTGGCCAGTCTCACTTCTGGTTCCCACTGAAAAGGGTCAGTGTGTCCCAGTACTGCCCTGTGAGCTTGTCGGGCACTTTTCTTTTCAAGACAGGCTTCTTCCTGCGGTCGCTCCCTGGCGGGTGTGGATAGGTGCCTTGTGTGAAGCTCTGCGGTTTGCTAAGATGCTCATGGCCGTTAGCAGGTCACTGTTGCTTCAGCGCCTGTTTAGCTCAATCATCCTCCCGGCTTTTACTAAACTTCAGGGGCTGGTTGTGTGGTTTGTGTGTACATGAGAGTGAGCGATCTGAAACCTCGCTTCAAGCAGGGCTGTGTAATGAACCCCACGTCCCGGCGGAGATATGTGAGCAAGCTAGCAGTCAAGAGCGTTCAGCCTCTGAATAAAAAGCTCTTCATTCTCTTTTCAAACTGTATAATTTCTGCCTGATTGTAATGGCATATTTTAAAATTACCAGAAATCAAAGCCAGAAAATGGATACTGCTGCTTTTACTGTGAGCTGCATTAACAAGGGATGTGTAATGTATGAAATAAAAACACTCTTTTTTTTTTTTTTTCCAAGACAGTAATAGGAGAAAATTGGTTCTGAAACTGAATAAAAGTCCCTTTCAGAGGAAATCATTTCTTTCAGGGTACCTTTGCTGAAAGTAAAATAGTGAATAATGAAAGGTGGTTACATGATTGTCTTTCATTTAAAGAGAGGCTAGGACAGATGGAATCTCAGCAAAATACAAGATTGGAATAATTGCATGGTAACAAGGCGCTTGTTGTGAAATTAGTATCTTAAGAAAGTCGTGAAAAGGCTTTTACTCATGAATACTTCATTATTAGGAGAAAACAGCCCAATTTGGGTTCTCCAGACACCTGTTCACCATGAAATAACTTCACCCCCCCCCCCGGGTAACCTTTCTCTGAAAAGAATATCGTGTTTACTGAACTTTTCAGCCTAAACAGTTTGGGGGGAAGGTTACAGTTGAGATTGGCTCTAGAGTCTTGGAGGAGGTGTCTTAAAGGCAAATCGATGCCGTCTCTGAAACAGACTCACTTGAAACAGCCTCGTGGGCTTTATGTGGTGCTTGTGGGGTTCGCTTTCCTGCCGGGCACCGAGACTGGCATCTGGGCAAGCCCCAAGGTTCTGCTCTTCTCGTGCGGTAGCGACGGGGTTGTGCGTGAATAGCAATAGAGGAAAGTTGCTGCTGCTGCGCTAGTGAACGGCTTGAAGGTCCCTCCCTTGAGAGTCGCCTTTTACCAGAGGGCGAGATCCCGTTTATCGCCCCCCCTCCCGACTGCTCCCTTGTACAGAAGTCTTGCTTCTGTGCCTGCACACTCTCACGAGGGCTGTGGGTGCAAGGAAGCTTCCCCCGACGAGGGCTGACTCCCCCAGGGACGCGGGGGACAGCGTCTACCTGCCAGCCAGCACAAAGGAACATCTCCCCAAGGCACCATCACACAGTACTGAGCAAGACCTGAAATGGGACCTTCGCATGGTCTGGCAGCCCTGCCAGTGGGCACGGTGCCTTGCTAGGCGGGCTTCCTAAGCCAGCATTAACGAGGCCAGGGAGCACGTGGGGGGTGTTAGCCTGTTTTATGGAGCAGCATGTGGAGGTCTGGGGGGCTTCATAGGCTCACGTGGTAAATGGAAGCGGCGTCTGACTCTAGTGCCTGCATCCATCCAGCTGCTGGTGAAGAGGACAGTGTGTTTTCCCACCTGGGGAGGTAACGGGGCCCTGGCTGCTGTTAGAAGAAGATGGGGTTTCCTGGCATGCTGGGTTTGTGTCCCTAGCTCCCAAGAGGCCCCGCTGGCTGAGTCCAGTCATCTCTGGCACTTCCAGGAGGCGCCGGGCTTGGTAGCGATGAGCCGTGTGGGCTTCAGTCGCCGTCCCGCGTCGAAGGCGCCCCATTCTGCCGAGCTACGGACGGGCCGACAGAGCAGCTAGCTGGACAGCGCTCTCCTTTGTGCACCACTGGGAGCCCTCAACAGGAGTGCGGCGTGGCCTGTCCCAAGCCCATGGGCCAAGCGGTCCGGCACCTCTGCCTGGGCCGGCTGTTGAATCTGTCCCCGAGCGAACCCATTGCTGGCTGGCTTAGCTGGGCATGGGCTGGGCTTTGCCTTTGGGCAGGTTTTCCTCCAGTGACACGACGCTCCCAGGTGGTCCCTGCCTCGCTCAGAGTGGGGCTGATTCTGACAGACAGATCTGCAGGCGCGTGTCCCCGAGAACCAGTTTCCAGGCCCAGCTGATCTGCTCTTGGCTTAGAGGGCAGAGTGGTTACCCTGAGGCTCTTCGGCAGCCTGCCTTCCCAGTGCAGAGGGGAGAGCGCATCGGGTGGGGGGAGTGGAGCAATCCACGTGGGTCCAGGATCATTTGTCAGTTCGGAGACGAACGTGAGCGGTTTCCACGAACGTCTGCTCATTGTTCTCAGGAAAAATTTCTGTAATTGCTCCGACACAACCATTAACCAGTTCGCTGCAGTTGAAGCAGACTGAGCTGATATTCAGCAGCGATGGGGAAAGTGTCTACTTGGGGCGGGAGGAGAGAAATCCCTGTTGCAGTAGGAGCTGCATGGACAGAGGTGCCTGTCTCTGGTGCTCTGCAGATCTCGTCCCAGCAGAGGAAGGGCCTGCCTTTTGCATCTCCACTGGACAGATGATTCCTTTGACAGGAGGCTGGCTGGCTGGCTGGCTGGCCGGCCCCCTCGGAGCAGGCAGCACCAACAGAGAGCCGGGAGACATCTGTGTACAACAGCAGATATTTAGGAGCCATTTCCTGTGTCAACAGGCTTCCTGTTCAGCCAGGACAACCTAGAGCATGCGTCTGTTCTTGACCCATGAATGTCTTCATGAACAGACCCACAGGAATAAAACCAGGTCTTGGAAAAGCCTGGGTGGCAGTTTGGGGGTCTTGTTAGCTATTGCGCCTTCTTTCCAGTGTGTCTGTGAGAGCACGTTTGGTGAGCACGGCCCGCCCTGGAGGTCCATTCCCTGCACGCTGCCTTCCAGGATGTCTCCGTTCCGGTCCCCCAACAGGAATGGGGAGTTGATTCTCTTGGGGACCTTCATTCCTTGGTGTCTCCATTGATGCCACCAACCCAGGGGCCATCTGTGGTGGTGGTCCCAGACACACCGGTGGCTGTCTGCTGGGAAACGGACTCTGCGGCTCACTTCACGTAGGCCTCTGAGCAGCCATCCAAGGACGATGGTGCTACCTGTCCGGGCTGCGCTAGGACACTGGCACACCAGTTAAAGGCTCCCTACCCCCTGTCACTCTGTCCTATAGACGAGCAAGCCAGGCATGTTGTGCAGTGTGGCAGGACTCAGGGCCGTGCCCACTGAATCGGACAGCCACCAGATGAGGCAGACTGTGTGTCTGGAAAGGCGTGGATCGCATGTACGTGGCACGTGTGTTGTATGTAGGCATCTCTGATGTCTTCAGTCTGTTTGTTGCTGGGGCTGCAGCAGAATCCAAGAGCCTGGCCTACTTCACTGAGCTTCGCTCTGACAGTCGCTAACTTTGTTCCCAGAAGCTGAGTGCAGTAACGGATCCAGACCGTAAAGAGAAATCAACTCTTTGGCTGCTAGGTTGGGAACCGGGAGAGTTGGGAAACTTGTGATCCTGTCAGGTGACAGCCCCGGCCTAGATGACTCTGCCTTCCTAAACAAAAGTGATTTGTGCAGCACAGGAAAGTCAGCGTGTGAATCTGCCATGCTGCTCGTGCCTACCCGCCCACATGTCGATCTCCTGCACCGATCGCTCGTGCACAGGTTCTGCACAGGATTTATGCCTGGCGTCCTTTGTGTGCTCTGAGCCGGACATAAGAGGAGCACAGAAGAACTTGCCACAAAACTAGATGGGGCAAAGCTTTGAAGAATGCAGTGAGAACAGTTTGTACTATCCATGGTGGGAAAGGCAGGGATGAGCTGGTCGTTCTTTCTCTGATATTGGTCATTTAAGAACTTTGTAGCGCGCAGTCACGAGGAAAAGGAATTCTGCTGGATGGATGGCCATGGGTTTCAGAAGGGACGTGGGTGGACTGCTAATTTTATTGCAGAGCACTGGGCATATCTGGGGAGCATTTGGATACATCAGTGTCTGTCCTAGATCTTTCTAGAGTGCCTGCCCCGGTTTCTGAATCCTGGGCTCGAATGGCAGGGAGGGGCTGAGGTCTGTGGTACGGGGTTCCCTCGCTTGTCTTTGTTCAGGCCCCTCTTCCTCTGCTCCTGAGGCCCGTGGAGATGTAGCTGGAAGTCAGCGATGGTGACAGCGTTCTTATCCCGTTCTGATCTTGCTGGTGGAAGGTCGTTCTCGTTCCTCGCAGCTCGGCTCCCACAGCTTGCCACACTAGTCCTGTGATCACTTGCTGCTTTAGAAATAACAAAAAGGGGAGTTGTTCTTCTTCCATCGCAATCCCTGGGGTTCCCCGGCGCTGGAACTACCCAGTGCAAGTTACAGGCCACTTTGTGTGCCTCCCAAGTCTGTCGGCAAAGCCTGCTGTGGTGCAGCTCGTGAGCAGAGAATAGGGGCCGCGTGTGGCCAGGCTTTGGTCTGGAGGAATTTCTGGAGATGCCTGCCGTTAGGATGGTCAGACAGAGCATCCGCTTCCTGCCCACAGACCCCCTGGGGTTCCTCCGGGAACACGTGCTCGGAGCTTGCCGGGAGAGTTGCTGTCAGCAGCCCTGGCACTGCACACCAGTGTTCAGGTGAGCATCAGGTCCTGGCCAGGGAAACGCACTGCAGACTGGCCCAGGAAAGGTTCCCCTCACATGCACAGATGATAAGGATTTCTGTGGCCAAAGGAGTGAATTCTCTAGCAGCTTCCTCAGCAGACAGTGATGGGGGGTCTCCCAGGTTCTAGTCCCAACACACTCACTGTCCCCTTCTCCCTCTCTGCACCCCACTTTCTTCATCTATAAATTGCATGCTATTGAATGCAAATGCTATTGCATTTAATGCTCCTCTTCCTCCCGGAGCATGGGGACAGTCCGTTACTGCTGCGTAGCAGGCACCAGAGAGTGGCGAGGAGGGAGGGCTTGGTTAATTTTACTTTATTACAAGTTACCTTGTAAACTTGTTGGGAGGTTGGGGGAATGATTATCTGTCTGTATAGCAGCTGGCACGCTTTGGATGCTGTCGGCATGATGGTCTGGAGCAGAGAGCTGGGGTAGCTTGGGCTGACCGGTTAGCGCTCTGTGCCGGCGTGCAACCAGACCTGCTTAGTGCAAACAGGGCATACCCAGGTTTAAATGCCATGGTTGGGATTCGTATTTTGAAGGGTGAAAGTGAAACTGGGAAACGGGACAGCGTGCGCTCCATTGCCCTCTCTGGAGGAAGCTATTGCATTGGGGGGAGAGGGGGGTTCAGACACACCCCTGTCGGGAGGAAATTGGAGATCTGCTCTGTGGATATCTGCACATGCACAATATACAAAATAACCCCATGCACGTAAAGCTGGTTGAGACCTCTTCCTGGTAGCCATGCACACCCCTTTGCCCTGGCAAGTGGCGCTCCCTCGGGAAAGCCCTGCTGAGGTCTGGATTGGAAGAGGACTGCGAAGGTGGCAAGAGCTGTCCCCTCTGTGCCTGGAATAGCGGAGACAGGGGCAGACTTTCCTTTCCAGGATGAAAAGTTGAGCAGTGTGAGGTGTGGGCTCTGACATCCAGCCAACCGTCAATTTCAACCAGAGGGAGTAATGGCTCGCAGCCTCTGCCTCAGGAGGACAGACTGTAGCCTGGCTTTATGATGTTAACCTTTCCTTACCCTGTCTGTGAAGGAAACATCCGTCCAAGACTCACTCAAGGCAGGGAGAGCCCGTCAGGAGGCATTAGTTATCATTTATGCCATCCGTCTAGGCTCCTGAAGGAGGCACACTTAGTTCCAAATGTGCAAACCGTTGGCGGAGCTGACTTTGGCCTGCCCGCTCTGACTCTTGTCAGCTAGATTTCGAGGCCAGCCTGAGCTCCGCTGGCAGATGCCGGGACTCCAGTGGCTTTCAGTGTGGGCTTCCCCCCAGTCCGCTGTTGAAACGGAGGGTTTGATCTCTGCTGGGATCCCACGATCGGCCATCGGCATCTGTGTGTTGCAGGGATGGCAGTGGCTTGCTTTGGGGATGCAGTTCAAAGGCAGAATATGAACTGATGCCCGCTTCTCTTTTGTATCCCTCCTCGAGATCTGCTTTCGCCAGAGTTCCCGCAAGGAGCTGGCTGGCTAATAATGGTTCGATTAAGGGGCAGGTGGGAATGGCATCAGTGCGTAACGCTCCCTTCCTTTCGCAGTTTATCTGGGGTAGCGCCCTCTTTGGGGCATGCCTTCCGGAGCTGCGTTTGTAAATGCCCCACCGTAAAGCATAAGTGCAAGTCGTGTGTCTGTCTTGTGCTGCCCGGCTGTGTGTCACCAGCAGAAATTGGTGGAAATGGCAAGTGGAAATTGTTGGAAAGAAACAAACATTTTTGGGGGGTTGGAAGGACTTTCGGGGGGGGGAGGGGAGGTGAACATGAAAAACAATTTTTTTTCAATCTTAAAACTAAAAATTTCTCAGGGTTTGATTTTCCGTTGGAGGAAACAAAACGTAGAAGGGGCTGAAACTCACCCCGGGGTTTTCGTGGCACTTGCAAAAGGCAGTCCTCCATTCAGTGTTGCCAGAGAGTGTCCAACCCGGTCATAGTCACCGGGCGGGTGATGAATGTTGCCCGCCCGTCACACCCTCTTTCCAAACTACAGGCCGGCTTTCCCGGCTTTCCGTTGCACTCTTGGCAAGCTGCGGGGCCGTGTGACTAGTTCGCCTCTTGATGCCTTCCCTCTCGGTCTGTTTACAGCCTGAGGGCCTGCCGTGGTGACTCCAGCCGCCCTCTCCTCTGCTTGGACCATGTTGGCCTGTCTCCAGAGAACGCAGAACCCACCAGCCCAGCACCTCGCGTGTCCAAATAAGACCCTGGAGCCGCGGAAGTGTAAGTGCCAGCATCGGGGGGGGGGTGCCGGGGAAACCATGTATGCTGCGCATGGAGAGGGGGCTTGATGCACTGTTCTCCCCAGTTCGTTTCCTGGCACCAGGTTATTCATCGACCTTTAAACCTGCCTTGGCTGCCAGGCTTCATGCTCGGAAAGCCTGAACCGTGGGTTCGGAAGCTCAGGAGTTTTCCCTGAAGCTGTCTTTTCCCAGGACCCTGTTGCGTGGCGCACCCTCGAGCGCCGGAGCCCCGAGGTTCCTCTGTGTTGTGCATCTCCCACTATGGGAGATGGAAGGCAGCCCTCATCCAGCTCCCGTCCTCCCTGATGGGAAGCATTTGCCTGCGTGCTGCTTTGATGCTTCTTGTCTCGTTGAAAAAGACATTTATTTAACTGATAATTAAAAAGAACAGGAAAGGCGGGGGGGGGAGCAGACACGATAAGCGAATTAAATTGGGTTGCTTTGGTTGATAAGTCGAACTTCAGAACGTCTTACACAGATGTCTACAAAGCACTGTGCAGACACCTGCTCTGAAGCCGCCTTAAAATATCTCTAACCCATCCTTCCCCTCGCGCCCCCCCCCATAATTACTTTTTCCAGTTTTGCTACAGCTCTCCTGTTGCTGATGAGCTGGCCTTTCAGATAAGCTGTAAACTAGTTACATTCAAATGGGTTCCAAAAGGTCACTCCAGTAAAGCACCTGTCTCCAGCAGCCTTTGTCTCTCAATCCAAACCATGATTAAATGTATATTTAATGAGCCTGCTTTAGGCAGGCGGATTTGACCTCTCAGGCTGGGAAAGACGCATTAAGATGCTCAAGTGATGAATGTGTGTTTTAAAGAGGGGAGTGGATATTTTTCTACTGGTCTCGGTTGGATTTTTAAATGTTCCGGGCTGAAGGCAAATCAGCAGTTTAAAACTCTGCTTGTTAGTGTGACAGCCCCGAGGTATTTGGCTAATGATCTGTGTTTTCCAGGAGACAGTTTCCCCTCTACCCCTACACCCTGGCACAACCAAACCAAACTGCCTTTCTGAAAGTGCGTTCCCTCTCTTTGCTGTCCTTGCCTTTTTGAGTCGAGGAGGTAGGATCTGAACTGATCAGATGGTTTCTCTAGAAGATATGATCTTGTTCAATCCCAGCTATTGGACTTGGCACAGGAACTAAGTCAGGGAAGATGAGGTTGCAGTGGGCTTGTTTGGCCTCAAAATATGAGCTTGTTTTGCATTTCTGAAGACACCTTTTGTTTTTTGGCTCGTGGAGCCCCCCTTGTGTTGCTGGGGAAATACCCCGGCAGTGTTTTCCTTACCCTCCAGTGGAGAAGACTGCCATGGGATCTCCCCACTGAGCATTTTAGCTGCTTTCTCTGCCAAAACAGGAAGATTCAGCTCCCCAGAAGCCTGAGAGCCTCTCCTTTCCCACAGGGCTGTGTCTGCCCTACCCACTGATGGGTCAGCAGGCCGCGAGAGCTGAGCATGTGTCCAAGTTTACAGCGTCTCTCGGGTCTTTTCCTTATCAGTGTCCGGAAAGAAATTGAATGTTGCTGTTGTAAAATGATTCCTAATCAGTCGCTCCTGGGTAACGAGCTACGTTTCTGCTGGGCCAGTCGGGGGACCTGAACCAGGCTCAAGGAAATGGGTGTGCAGGGCTTCAAGAGTACCTTTCCACAGCTGCTGCGGGGACCAGCGCTGGGAGCGGGCGTGGTGATGGCTTCTCCTTCTCCAACAGGCATGTCTGCAAGCTGCCTTGTTTGAGAGGGGCTCTAAAACATAGAGGCTGATCCTGGAAAATGCCCACCAGTACTGTCTAGAGCTGCAATCAACGCAGCTCCCATTCAGGGTTCTGAAAGGAAGGTTTGAGAAGACGTCGCCTTCCTCTTCCTCCCGTTCAGGGCAGTTTATTTTGTTGTGCCTGGAATCTTAGGCCTTTTTAATGAATTGATCCATGCACAATCCACTTGGGGGGCTAGAAGGCTCACAAGCAAAGGGGTCCTTAATCTGTTCTGCCTTATGGGTGCCCAGGCTGGGGGATGAGCCCTCGTCTGAAATGTGTCTAAATTACCAGGGAGCTTTAGAAGGTGGGGGCGGTAATAGGCCTTTGTGCACCCAGCCCTCTGTGAGATGCTACCACGTGTCCTGGTATGAGTGAAGTCACATGGTGGGATGACCCAGGTACCTGGAGCCAGACTGCCTGATGTTAGTGGGCTGCGTTGCAAGGGTTTCAGTGAAGCTGGTGTACTAAGAGCCAGCTAAGAGGCCGTCCCAGAGCGAGAGATCGCATGAATAGGTGCAGTGGCTACCCAACTTCTGATCCAAGCCGCAGCTGGATGGGACCTTCCCTGGCTCCCAGGGCTGTGACTGGGCCATTGGGCCTGATTTCTCCATCAGCTTACTCCTCACTCGTGCACCTGCAGAGCAGGTGTGACAGATGCTAAGTCAGAGCTGTGCATTCCCTGCCTCGCGTGCAGTGGCATGCATGGCCGCACGGGGAGTGAGGCCCGTTAGCCTCGTCGCCTTGCGGAGCGCAGTGCTGCTGTGATGGCTCCCAAAAGTCCCGCCCCCTCTGTAGGACAGCCCCAGCGCAGGAGCAGGCATCCCTCACTGGCCCCTCCGTGTGTGAAAGAGAGCGACCCTGTGCCTGGTAACTGCATGGGGAGACCCGCTCTGTGCCCTCCCCGGTCCTCGGGCAGATGTGCTAGGCACAGCCAGGTGTGTGATCTGCCGACGGTCCGGGTCTCTGCTCGCAGCTTTTTACTTGGCAGAGGCCTCGCTTGTCCCTGTCGCTCACTTCATTGATCTGGGTCCTCCTCCTGCACTCCAGGGCCCCTGAGGTCCGAGGGGGCAGGTGAGAATCGATCTGCGGACCGCTGCCTCGCGGTACGCCACTTTGAAGCTACTTTGTCCTCTCTCAGCAGCAGTCTCCTCATAGCCTGCTGCTTTGCAATGTACCTGCTGCCTGGGCCTGCCCACCGGCCGGGTCACTTGAATCCAAGCTCAGCTTACCGCATGTTTCCGCCCGTTAGAGGAAAACGCAGTGTGCCGCTCTCCCTCCTGGCCACCTGCTATTCCACATTAAATTGCAGGTGACGTCCAGGGCCAGGCATCTGGTTCTGAATAGAATTTCCCCCTCCTTATTTATTACACCTGTGGTCAGCAAGCAGGGGAAGGTGTGCTAAGCCCAAAGAAGCAGAACGGAAGGCGAGCCCCAGCCCTGTGCAGCGTGCGGGAGATGAGCCTCCTGCTAAACGCCTGCTTAGGTAATCGAAAAAGAGAGCATTCTCTTAAAACGAGACACAATTTAGAAGTGCCTCTGATTACTTAATTTGCTCCTCCTTATCTCAGTAATTATCTTTATGGGTCTTATTTCTGTCCTCTGGCATTGTTTCTGTCAATATTAAATGAGTCTGGCTCCTGGCGCGGCGGCCGCCTGGCCCAGCACCACTGTGAAACCCTATTATCCTGCCTGCGCCTCTGATTAATTTTTGTATTAATTTCACGTAAAAGGTGAGCTGACTAATTTCCCCGCCTGTGCTGGGAGCTGCGTGTGTCACTGACATTTCTGGCCCCGGTGCCCTGGCCTCCCTGTTCCAGCCCCACCTTGGGTTTTTCCCTCCCTCTCACTTGCTAGTTAATTGCTTTTTCTCCCTTTCCCCGCTGGCCTTCGGAAAGCGACACATGCTTTGCGTAGCTGGTGCACAAGGGGCGGGGGGCTCGGCTCAGGGGGGGTCCCCATTGCTGGGAATGCTCTGAAATGCTGCACTTCAGCAGCGTTGCTGTTTGCTGACATGACCCCATCAACCCCGACCAGCAAAATGGCTTCAGCTGCCTCTTAGCCTGTAGCAGACGCTGGGGAGGATGTTGGGGCCAAGGGCTCCGGGATGGCTCTGCACCCTGGGATGCTACGTGCATAGAGAAGGAATGGGAGGCCACTGTAGCGAACCCCCTCTGCTGGGAAGCTCTTCCCTTTGCCAGCTGCTCAGCTCATAAGAGTGATTTATTTTCTTCTCCTTTTAAAATTGGGGGGCTCCCGTTGGGGTGTCTTGAGCAGACAGCCCCAGCGCTGGGGGGAAGGGAGATAAAACGAAATGGGGGGGGTTGAGGGAGAGAACCGCATTCCCCCAGTGCTCCCAGGGCCTTTCTGCTCCTTCCCTCTCCTGGGATGGTAGTGCCAGGCTGATGGCCCGGGGCTCCCTTGGCCACAGGCAGCCCACGCTGACCCAGCGGGGTCCGGTCTGTCCGGAGTGGCGGCTCTGCTGTGGGGGTGGGGAGGCTCTTTGATGCAGCCGTCTGCCTGCCCACAACAGGGCGCGTCCCTCATGTGCCACGGAGCCACGGCCGGGCTGTGGGCGCTGGGGCCTGCTTCTGAAAGCGTCTTGGGGGAGGGCAAGGGGTAGCATAGTTAGGGGCTGGGCACCCTCTAGCACTGTGACTGTCTGAAAGGGAGAAGAGAATCGCTGGGGTGGGGGGAATGTCCCCTTCTGGTTCCCCCGGGACTAGAACTGGCAGCAAATGTCCGCTCAGAAGGTTTCCACTTCCCAATGTCCTATGGGTGGCGGGCGCAGGGAGCAGAGGCATCCTTCCTACGGATGAGAGAAGTGTCTGCTCCAGACCCGCACTACGTCTGCTGCGAGATCCTTCGTGTGGAACTTCCTGGGCTTTGGCTTCTCCTCTGTCTCCGTGAGTTGGCTGAGGAGATGCGGCTGTTGTGTGGGGAGGAGCCGTGGTGGCGGAGAGCCCCAGCAGGGCCGGCAGCGGAGACGGTTGCTGGCCAGTTGAAGGCGTCTGGGCTCCCTTTTGCCATCCCAGGTCCTGACGGGACCGTTTCAGGCTGGGTCTCGTCACTACGCCCAGGCTGTGACCAGCAGGCCTGACCGTCTCGAAATCTGGGAGTCGCCACCCAGAGATGCTGGGAGAACAAACAATCCTGCGCGCGCTGGGACCTCTTGCTGTGTCCTTGGGTCACCACAGAAGAGCACTGACGTGACCATAGTCCCGGGGGAGGGTACCATGGCACATGGGCCATGTTTGCCTAGATGCCCTTTGCCCCCTGAGCCCAAGGGAGCCAGAGCACCAGGAACGAGCTACAGTTACTTGAGAATCTGCTTCGCAGGAGCCTTCTAAAACGCCCACGTGCTATTTCTAGTTTGTGTCACAGTAACGCTGCCAGCCACAGGTCTAAAGTCTCCGCTCCACCAAGAATCACAAACGTCCCTGGGCTGTAAATAAGAATCTCATCCACGGCTGGAGTTTCTGCCGTTCTGAAGATGAATGCAGCCTTCCACTCACCCTGTTTGTTGCGTTCTTCCCCCCCCCCGACGCTCTCAAGGTGAAGAGCTGCAGGTTGCCTGTCCCCACAGAGACCCATCCCCAGCGGGTCACGCCAGGCATTTGTGTCTGCTGTGCGTCTCCGCGTTCCCTAGACAGGGCGATGTTGCTGTTTGTTTGATATTCCCTGTCCTCCATGCGCCTGCCCTGTGCTGATTGGGGACTTGGAATGGACCCTCGCTACCATCAGCGTCTAAGGAGCGCCTTGGCTGCACAGAACAGACCCACGTTCCAGTCCCATGCTCCTGGAGACGTTTGGTCTGCCTGCAAACGGGCACGTCTTCATCCTCAGAGAAGGGAGGGCTGGGAACCCTTGAGGGGACATCACAGCTGATCTCTGCTGGGTAAATAGATGGTTTTCATCACAGCTCCTTCATTGCTACAGCTACCTAGCAATGCTATCAGGCGTGCCCCAGAGCACTGTGGGACTTCCCGCAGCCTTGTGAGATTCCTGCTCGCCGTGCAGCTGCTGTAGGCATCATTGTCCAGTGAGACTTTAAACCGATAATAGCTCTTAAAGCCAGCACGTTAGGCTGTCACCCACCTGTCCCTGCCTCCCTCTATACCCACTGAATGCCTGCTCTGATGGCCTGACCTGGCAGACTTCGCAAGCAGGGCCCTTGGTGTTGTGGTTTCAAGTGGGTGAACGCGGAGGAGCAGGGGCCAGTCACTTGCTGCGGGAGAAAATTCCTGAATGAGCACCCACCTTTGGGGTAGACGATGAGCAGGGAGCTAGCTCAGCGAGCACATGCCTTGGCCTTCCACATCCCCCCACTTCCCCTTTCCTGCCTTCTCACAGAGGAGCAGGATGCACTGCAAAAGGAGGCGTCCTCGGAAAATATCACATCCAATTAACTTCAGCAGGTTGGGCCCCTTTGATTTTATTCTCCATGCATTACAGGAACTCTGAGCTTTATTTAAATTATAAATCAAATAATACCACTCTCAGCTTGGCCAACCCTCCTTCTTCCCTTGCTTTTTGCAGTAATGTAGCAATGGCTTATAGTTAATTAAATGTCACTTTATATGTGCCTTCCTTTTAGATGCTGTTGCATCTGCTGCTAGGCTGGGGTTGTTAGTGCATCTGCGGTGGTGTGAGCAGGAAGTGCCCAACTGTAATTGGTTAGGATCAATATTTAGCTCAGAGTTATGGAGTGCTTCCTGAGCAAGACACTCGCTTTCTATATTAAAAAAAAAAATCATTTATAAATAGATTGTCAGGGACACCTGAACCATAGCAAGTCGTGGGGCTGGACTAGGGTGGCCAGATAGCAAGTGTGAAATATCGGGACGGGATGTGGGGGGGAATAGGCGCCCTGGTAAGACAAAGCCCTGAACATCTGGACTGTCCCTATAAAATTGGGGACATCTGGACAGCTTTGGAGACTGGGAAATGGCTGACATCTAGGTTGCTGCTCTGTTCCTGCCCAGATCGATAAGGACCATGCGCTGTTAATATCTTCTGGCTGCCTCGTGGGCGGGATGAAATGAGCTTGTGGTCTCCGTGCATTATTTAGTAAACAGATCACAAAAGCCATCAAGAAGTGAGAGGCCTCCCACATCCTCTTGAGTCTGCCTGGGCAATTTTAGAAGCAGCTGAGTGTAATTTCCTGGAGCGAGGCCAGGCTGTTGGGGCGAACACCTCTGCACCTGGACAGCACGCCAGGCAGCCTTTGGTGGTCAGTTGGCAATATGAGTTGTCCGAAAGACAACGCCATCAACGTGTACCCCCTGAGCAGCACGGCTGGGGCCCTGGTCCAGCCCTGCCCTTTGCATTAGGACACCACTTGCTGACTCCTCCAACACGGCTTCCTGCGGCAAGTGACTCAGAGGAGAGGTGGATCTAAGATGGAGAAGGCCTGGAGTTCCTTCAAGTCAAAGTTGTAGGAGCTATCTGAAGCCTGCATCCCAAGGAAGGGGAAAAAATTCATAGGCAAGAGTTGTAGCCCAAGCTGCATGAGTAAGCAACTCAGATAGGTGATTAAGAGAAAGCAGAAAGCCTACAAGGAGTGGAAGATGGGAGGGATCAGCAAGGAAAGCTACCTCTTGGAGGTCAGAACATGTAGAGATAAAGAGAGAGAGGCCAAAAGCCAAGTACAGTTGGACCTGCTGCAAAGGGAATTCAAACCAACAGTAAAAGGTTCTATAGCCATATAAATAGGAAGAAAACCAAGAAAGAAGACGTGGGACCACTAAGCACTGAGGATGGGGTGGAGGTTAAGGATAATCTAGGCATGGCCGAATATCTAAACAAATACTTTGCCTTCGTTTTTAATGAGGCTAATGATGAGCTTGGGGATAGTGGCAGGGTGGCTAATGGGAGTGAGGATATGGAGGTAGAAATTACCACATCTGAAGTAGAAGCCAAACTCGAACAGCTGAATGGGACTAAATCGTGGGGGGAGCAGATAATCTCCATCCAAAATATTAAAGGAACTAGCACATGAAATTGCAAGCCCATTAACAAGGATTTTTAATGAATCTGTAAACTTGGGCTGTACTGTATGACTAGAGAATTGCTAACATAGTTCCTATTTTTAAGAAAGGGGAAAAAAAAGTGATCCGGGTAACTACAGGCCTGTTAGTTTGACCTCAGGAGTGTGCAAGGTCTTGGAAAATATTTTGAAAGAGAAAGTAGTTAAGAACATCGAGGTTAACAATAATTGGGACAAAATACAACGTGGCTTTGCAAAAGGTAGATCGTGCCAAACCAACATGATCTCCATTTTTGAGAAGATAACATTTTTTAGGCAAAGGGAATGCAGTGGATCTAATGTACCTGGATTTCAGTAAGGCATTTGATACGGTTCTACGTGGGGGATAGTTAAATTGGAAAAGATGGGGACTAATATGAACATTGGAGGGTGGATAAAGGACTGGTTAAAGGGGAGACTATAATGGGTCAGACTGAAAGGTGAACTGTCAGGCTGGAGGGAGGTTACTAGTGGAGTTCCTCAGATCAGTTTTGGAACCAGTTTTATTCAATCTTTTCATTACTGACTTGGCACAAAAAGTGGAATGCGCTAATAAAGTTTGCGGATGACACAAAGTTGGGAGGTATTGCCAATATGGAGAAGGATTGGGGTATCATACAGGGAGATCTGAATGACCTTGTAAACTGGAGTAATAGAAATAGGATGAAATTTAATAGTGGAAAGTTCAAGGTCATGGACTTAGGGACTAATAACAAGAACTTTTGCTGTAAGCTGGGGACGCATCAGTTGGAAGTGACAGAGCTGGAGAAGGACCTGAGTGTATTGGTTGATCATGAGATGACTACAAGCCGCCAATTTGATATGGCCATGAAAAAAGCTAATGCAGTCCTTGGATGCATCAGGCGAGGTATTTCCAGTAGAAATAGGGAGGTGGTAGTACTGTTATACAAGGTGCTGGTGAGACCTCATCTGGAATACTGGGTGCAGTTCTGGTCTCCTATATTTAAGAAAGATGAATTCAAATTGGAAGAGGTTAAGAGAGGGGCTACTAGAATCATCCGCAGAATGAAAAACCTGCCTTATGAGAGGAGACTCAAAAAGCTTGGCTTGTTTAGCCTAACCAAAAGAAGGCTGAGGGGAGATATGATTGCCTTCTATAAATTCATCAGAGGGATAAATACCGGGGAGGGAGAGGAGTTATTGAAGTTCAGTGCCAATGTGGACACAAGGACTAATGGATATCAACTGGCCATCAGGAAGTTTAGACTTGAAATTAGATGCAGGTTTCTAACCGTCAGAGGAGTGAAGTTCTGGAATAGCCATCCAAGGGGAGCAGTGGGGGTAAAAAACCTAGCTGGCTTCAAAACTGAGCTTGATAAATTTATGGAGGGGATGGTCTGATGGGACAGCCTAGTTTGGCAATTGACTGATCTTTGGCTACTGGTGGTAGATGTGCCAGTGGCCTGTGATGGGACATTTGATGGGGCGGGTTCTGAGTTGTTAGAGAGAATTCTTTATTGGGTGTTTGGCTGGTGAGTCTTGCCCACATGCTCAGGGTTTAAGTGATCCTTATGTGTGGGGTCAGGAATGAATTTTCCCCCAGGGCAGATTGGCAAAGGCTCGGGGGGGTTTTCGCCTTCCTCTGTAGCATGGGGCACGACTCACTTACTGGTGGATTCTCTGTACCTAAAGGTCTTTACACCATGATTTGAGGACTTCAGTAACTCAGTCATAGGTTAGAGGTTTATGACAGGAGAGGTGGGTGAGGCTCTGTGGCCTGCGCGGTGCAGGAGGTCAGACTAGCTGATCATATGGGTCCCTTCTGATCGTGGACTCTAGGAGTCAGAGGAGTCTGTCTGTCTTAGGGAGCACAGCTCATCCTGCTGAAGGTGTCCTCCCCATTCGCCCCTTTGGAGGGAACTCTTGGTTTGTTGCACTGATTGACTCTGCCAATTTCCAGGTTTCTGTGGGGAGTGGTGCTGTGAAGGTCTCCGTTAAGTAATAGGTTTGACAAGGAGGAATTTACAGTTCTCACTTTCCAAGTACTGTCTCCTTGGGGTGGAGAGGAGAGGTCAGCCGGAGGAAGGAGGAATTGAAGATAACTTGCTGTGATCGATAAAAGGTCTAAGATACCAAAGACCAGGTTTTCAAATGTCTTCAGGTGCCTAAAAATGCAGGACGGCACGAGAGGCCAAGGATGCTTTTGAAAATGAAACTAGATGCCTATCTGCATTTTTCAGCACCTAAAGATCTTTGGAAACCTGGCCTCACCTAACAGAACAGGAAGAGATTGAAACATTGAGTGCGATTTACACAGTAACGCTGGATATGGAGAAATTCTGCTTCTCTCTCACTGCCCTACATCCCACAGGCTCACTCTTCATAGCAAGCAGCTGGGACCTTTTGGTCAACAGACAGTGTAGTTCCCAGAAAGGCTCTGGTGCGTGATTGCAGCATCCCGGAAACGTGCAGCGCTGCATTTTGTCTCAGCATTGATATGGCGAAGCGCAGAGCCCCTTCTGCTTTGATCCAAGTGCACAGAGCTGGGGATGGTCAACACCGTGTGGTATCCAGTCATTCTGGGTTTCCAGGGTAAAGTTAGCGTACCCTTGCGGCATGTGGCATTCGAGACCTCTGTGCGTGCATGGCTCTCTAGCCAAGAGCACGCCTGGAACTCCTGGCTGAGTCCCACCCCGAAAGCAGCACTTCTCTTCTGGAGCTGATCGGGTGTCCCCCGAGACGCCTTTCGCGCTGCTTGCTGCTCAAGCCTGCTGGGTTGTTTCCGACTGGGCCTGTGTATTCTACCGTGTCTCCACACACAACCTTCTGTATGCCCCCAGCTCCGCAGGCTGTCCAGTGAACAAGTCAGGTATTGTCTGGTGGAGCTGCCTGCCAGTTGGGCTGCACTCGTGTCGAATTTCTCTCCTTTGATTTATACTCTTTGAAGGCAGGAGTGCCTCTCCCTTGGTCTAGGCGCTCCTTAACGCTCCTTTAGAGCTACACCTGTTCGTCCCCCTTGTTCAGTGATTTACAGCTAGACTCACCCAGGGCGAGGGTTAGACCCTCCCTTCTCCCCCCACACCCTTTCAACCCCAGAAAACACGTGGGTCTTTCAGGTTGCTGTGAAGGTCCGGCGTGCCTGAGCCGGGAGCCGAGGACCCCGGGTACAGGAGAGAGGGGCACGTGGTCTTTAGGCCCTGCAGGTCCCAGGCCGATTAGGGCTCTGTTGGTCACTTGAGAGACTGTGCTGTGTATTCCAGGCACTGGGCCAGTTTCTCCCCTGCCACTGGCTGCTGTGCAAACTGGGAGTGAAATGTGCCCATCCCGCTGGCGGTGCATTCCCTCCGAGCGCCCTGGGCACCCATGGGCTTGGTCATGCTAGGGGCCAGGCTGGGGAGATTTGGCACCTCCGTGCTGAGAGGAGACGAATCGCAGCCCTGCTAAAATACGTCACAAGGAATCACCTAAACAAGGGCCCCCTGCCTCCCCCACATGCAGCTGGCCTGCCAGGGAGAGTGTCTGCTCTCCGCTCCCCCAGCTTGGCTCTCTGCACACGACGCCTCCTTGGATTTGTGTCCCGAGCTGAGTACCCCCTGGGCTCTGAACAGGCCATACGGTACATCTCAGCAGTGGACACCACTGGAGGTGGCGGCTGCTCTGGTGGCCCTGGCCCTGAGGAGTGCTCTGCGCGACTCCGTCCCAACGGGAGCCTCTTGCATCTGCCTGCCCTGGCCCACGGGAGCGCAGGGTGTTGTTGATGTAATAAATAACGGACCCAGGCGGATCCGATCACAGAACAGCTCCCGTGGCGCAGGGGAAGGAGACCTGCAGCAGGCGTTTGCCTGTGGGAGACAGTTGGGCTGCTCCATGAAGCCACGTCTTTCCCAGCTAACTTTTTCTCAATGGAGCAAGTTTATTTCTGCCCATCTCCTGCCCCAACGTGATCTCTTTTTTCTCTTTCTTTTTATGGCTGCTTGGTGGCGGAGTTCAGTTTCCGCTGGGCCCGGAGGCAGCTCGCTCTGTGCTGACAGGAGCTGTGCACAGACCGGGCATGGGTTGATAAGACTTTTCAGAAATTTCAGTGCATGCCTGGTTTTGACACAACTGCCTTTATGTAGCTACTAAAAGATTTTGGTTGCTTATCGGGCCCAGGTTTTCAGTCTGTCTTCTGAAGTCCTCAGCTCAGCCTTTGATGCTGCTTTGATGCTTTGTTGGCACCGCGCACGGCATGAAGCCAAGACCCCCAGGCGTTTGGCGATCATGCTGTTTCAGCATCGGCCCAAAGAGCAGAACCTCCAGCCCTGAAGGAAGGAGCGGGGCGGATGTTCAAAGTGGATGGGTGACGATCGTAGGGTGGGTTTTTTCAGCGCGCACTGACTTAAGAGAAGTCGAGGGAAGAGCCTGTTTCTGCCAGGATTTGTTCCACTGGTGCTTTTCTCTGCCAGCTTATTTGTGGGTCCTGTGACAGCTGATGTCTCCGCTAGTAATTCCCAGCTGCATTGTTGCTGCAGGGAAGCTGAAGTTCTGTGTGACACTGGCCAGAAAGGTCACTTCCATCAGCGGCGGCAGAGGCTGAGCACGCCAAGCGTGGTACACGTTGGAGAGGCTGGGCAGGGGTCCCATTCTGTTCGCTTTTTTTTTCCTTTGGTGCCGCATGATAACACAGCCTTGTCAAGCGCCATGTGGAGAAGCGGGGAAAGGATCAGCAGGTTGCACGGGAGATGCAGGGCCCATCCGGGGGAGTAATTATTGCGCTGTTTGAAATGCCCCTTTTATGGAGCTGATAAATATTTCTAATTTAGCCACTGCTGTCTAAAAATAAAGCAGCATCATGGAAAATATTGATTAACCAGATGGACCCCTTGGCCAGGCTGCCTTTTGCTGCAGAACAAATTAGCTGTATTCAAACCCAAGGGATTTCAGTTTGGTAAGATGCGAACTGCAAAAAGAAGTGGCCCAGGCTGCTAATTTGGGGAGAGGGGGCAAACTTGGAGAGCCTCCTGTGGTGTTGTCCTCCTGTGACATCCTGTTGACATCTCCTGTGTTGTCATCAGATAATACAAGACCCACAGGCACCTCCCAGGGCAGAGTTGGGCCCGTCGCTCCCCTGACATTGAGCATGTTAATGATAAATAGGCTTTGTCAAAGTGTGAGCAGTTACTGTGGGTCACAGCTTTGATTATTTGTAATTAAATGAAAACTCAGATTCTTTCTGGCCAACCCGGTAGACGCTCTGATCATGTCATATCTTTAATCACAGGGCCTCGCTGCTCTGAGCAGAGATTGAACGGCAGCTGCAATTGCAACTTGTACCTTGCTGCTTTTGAAACACTCTGTAGGACTTCCGGCTCCCCAGCCTGGGGGGGAGAGAGCTGGTCTGAGCACTGTACTGGGAGCCAGGAGATCTGAGAGGAGAAGAGGGGCAGCTTGTTTAACCATTGACCTCAGTTTCCCCCGGTCTATCCAGTGAGGATATAAAATGCTCACCTCCCAGAGGGTCTGTGTGGGTTAATTAGTTAATGGCGCGCAAAGGGCTTTGAAGATGTAAAGTGCTAGATAAGTGCGAAGTCTTGTCAGGCTGGTGACTAGCAGATTCTGCCTCATGCGCTGCTGGTCGGAAGGGGCAGAGGGAAGGGTAAGCTAAGCAAAAACCTAAAACAAACGAGTAGCTTGACGCATTGAGGCGGCAGAGAAATCTTCAGAGTGCGATGCTCCGTGTCCTTGCTTTGAACAAACTGCATCAAAGGTTTGTGGAATAAACCCACCTGTTCCCAGCACGCCGAGTGCTTTGCTGAGCGATGTTCTATTTTTTTCCGCAGGTGCTTTTTAGAAAGATGAGATAACAAGCGCCATTTGTTTACCAAAGCCTGCCAAGGAACAAAGGGGTTTGACGTGCTAACATCAAACGCCGCCTTTTACAGTAAACACTGGTGTAGCATGACTGGATTGCACGGCTGGCCCACTAGAATCTGCTCACTTCTTCTAGCAGGCTGGGGGCGCACCGTGGGGCGACTTTGCATTTCCTTCTTAAGGATGCTGCGCATTAGTTTGTTGTGGAGGGCGTAAGAGCTGCGTTTTAAAAGGTTTCGCTGGCCTGTACTGAGCTCTGAACACAGCTCCGTGTGTGTTACTAAAATGCTAATGAGAGCCATCATCCTGGGCTCTGTTGGAGAATCCTGGCAGTTTGTTTGTTTTGATTCGCAGGAAATAGCATTTGGGGGGAGGAGGGAATGAGATGTGAAACCCCCAAAACAGTAACAATATGAGTCAGAGGATCAGGGTGGTCGACAGTTGTTTTTTAAAATAAAGACAGAATGTGCTTTGTCCTGTATGCATCTGTCTGTCTCCCACCAGTGTTAAGCTTTAAGTTATTCAGTAGGGGAATGCGTCCCAGCGGAGAGATCTTGCAGAAGTTGTTTGTGCTCAGTTTAAGATATGCATAGGCTCTTACATAGGATGGGTTTCTGCCTGTTAGACACTCAGCTTCCCTGTCAAACTTTCAACCAAACACAGTACAAGATAAGGACCTTGAAAGGGTGTGCAGGTTAAAGGATGGAGCTGTGCGGATTGATCCAGGAGGATACAGTTGGTGCTTCACTTCATGTCCCAAACTGCTGCAGTATTGTGATTTCCAAGCAGTCAAAAACCCTGATTCAGAGCCCAAAAGACATGAGACTTTAACCTCACACACGAAAAGCAGGATCCATATCATTTGGGTTTTTTGCCTTTGGGGTCATTTTTGCAGCTCTCAGGGTCAATTTTACAAAGCTGAAAACAATTAGCCAAATCAGCTGGGAGAAAGAATTTAATCTGGAAACTGTGAATGATAATTGGGAACTTCTTAGGCGATTTCACTTAATGACTACAAAGGCACAACTGAGAGAGAAGGCTGCACTGGCTTAAAAAACAAATAGCTTGGTTTAAAGAGGAAGTGAAAGCAGCTATAATATTTTTGAAAAAATAGGTAAGTAAGAAATGGAAAAAAGAAGAAATTGATAGTGATGAATATAAAATTAGACAGTAGAAATTGTAGAAAGTTGATAAGGGAAGCAAAAACACAAGGAGAGCTCTGTGACCAGAAGAGTTCAGGGCAATAAGAAGGGATTTTATCAGGAACAAAAGAAACCCTAAAAATGGTATTAGTCCATTATTAGATGGAAATGATAGTATTGTCAATAATAATGCAGAAGAGGTAGAGTATTCAATTGAGATTCAATAAATATTTCTGTTCTGTATTTGTGGAAAAGCCAGGTGTGTTCATATCATATGATGGTGGAGCTATACTTACTATTCCCAAAGTAACTAAGGAGAATGTTAAACAGCAGCTCCTAAAGTTAGACATCTTTAAATCAACAGGTCTGGATAACTTGCATCCAGGTGTTTTAAAAGAGCTGGCCCATTAGCCCTCTGACCATTAATGTTGACTTTTAACAAGTCTTGGAACGCTGGGGAAGCTCCAGTGGACTGGAAGAAAGCTATTGTTCCTGTACTTTAAAAAAGGTAAATGAGATGACCCAGGTTAATAATAGACCTATCAGCTTGAAATCAGACTCAGGCAAAATAATGGGATAGCTGAGAAGGGACTCTTCTAATAAAGAAAAAGTTAGTTAATGCCAATCAGCATGGGTTTGTGGAAGATAGATGTCTAACTCTGTCATTTTTCATGAGATTAGAAGTTCGGTTGATAAAGGTGGTAAAATCGAAGTAATAAGGCAAGTAACTTGGTGCCACACATTTTGATTAAGGAAGAGGAATACAAAATCAACATGGCGCACATTCAGCAGATTAAAAACTGGCTACTGAAAGGTCACACAACATAATTGTGAACAGGAAATGATCATCAAGCGGCTGTGTTTCTAGTACGTCCCGCAGGGATTGGTTCTTGGGCCGATGCTGTTTAACATTTTTGTCTGTGACCTGGAAAAAAACAGTCATCTCTGCTGAAGTTTGTGAATGGTACAAAGATTGGGAGAGTGGTAAATAATGAAGATGATGTGTCACTGATACAACGTAATCTGGATTGCTTTGGTCAGCTGGGCACAAGCAACCAGTATGTGTTTTAATACAGCCAAATATAAATAGGTACATCCAGGAACAAAGACAGTAAGCTGTGCATACAGGACGGGGGACTCTGTCCTGGGAAACAGTGATGCTGAAAAAGACTTGGGAATTATGGTGGAGAATCAACTGAACATGAGCTCCCAGTGCAATGCTTGTGGCCAGAAGGGCTAATGCGAACCTTGGATGTACAAACAGGGATCTTGCAGCAGGCAATTTGTCTTACCTCTGTCTTTTGCATTGGCGTGACTGCTGCTGGATGTCTGTGTCCAGTTCTGGGGTCCACAGCTCAAGAAGCATATTGAAAAGTTGGAGAGGGTTCAGTAAAGAGCCACAAGACCAACTGAAGGAGCTTGATTTACTTAGCTTAATACAAAGAAGGTGAAGCGGTGACTTGATCATAGTCTGTATTTATCTGTGTGGGGAACAGAAGATTGATAATACAGGGCTCTTTAGTCCATCAGCCAGAGATATGACAAGATTCAGTGATTGGAAGTTGAAGCTGGACAAATGAAGGCTAGAAATCAAGTGCAAATTTTTACCAGTGAGGGTAATTAACTGGTAATTAACTGTTGGAACAATTTACCAAGGACTGTGGTAGATTTTTTCATCACTGAACATTTTTTTAAAATCAGGAGTGGATGTTTTTCTAAGATATGTCCTCGTTCAATCACAGCTGTTGGAGGCAAAGCAGGAATTAATTCAGGAAAACCCTAAGGCCTGTGTTATACAGGAAAGCAAACTAAAGGATCACAGTGTTCCCTTCCAATCTTAAAATTTGAGTTTTTTCTCCACAATAGTAGTGCTAAAAAGTGACTTTTTTAAAAAACGAAAGCTGAAATTCTCAAATCACAAGACTCCAGGAGCCGGTGCCTTAAAAAAAAAAGTGAATAAAAGCATGAGCGTTGATAACTATGCAGTGGTATAGCACTGTTGGTGCGGTGTTAAGCAGTTGCAGCTGGAATGATGTTCGTTTCTAGTTCTGTGAAAGTGCTTTGAGATCCTTGCTAGAGAAAAGGCTCTGTGTAAAGGAGAGAAAAGGAAGACAGCACTTTGCGCTTCTGCAGCATCTTGCGTTACTCGTTATCCTGTCTTCTAGCTTCAGGTTTACCATTGTTGATGCCAGTACGTCCTCTGTCCTAGCTGCTCTTATCAGGAAGTCTGCAAGTCAGCGGGAGACAGACAGCCCAGGGGCTCGTACAGGAGTAATTAAAGCATGAAAATTCAGTTGAACCTAAAAACTGAGCGTGTGTTCTCTCCTCAGCCCCTGGATGCGGCAGTGTTTGCTCTGACACTCACCAATGGAAACTCTCCTCTGAGTGATAAAACTGTTTAATTGCAGATGGGATAAAAACACGTTTAATGGCTTCTCATTACACAGTTCTACTTATTCCAAGGGCATTTTCATTAAAGGAGCTGCAGCAAAGCTCTGCTTTTGTACATGCACATAAAATATCATTTTAATTTCATGAAGGGTTACACAAGAGTGAAATAAGATTAATTTTTTCATTTTCAGCTTCTGCAAGCGATCGGTTAATGCTACCTTTATATATTTATATAGGAGCTGTAAAGAGGAGTTCAATTAACTGCCTTGCCCAAAATGTGCTGTTGACATGCACTTTCTTTGCCAGGAAATGCGGCAAAACAACTTTTTGATTGGTCACGTGTGCTTGTGTGAGATGAATGGATTAGAGATGCCAGCTCAATACATCAAGCCAGGGCTGTAGGGTGATCAAAGCTCATTCAGCCGGTGGAGATGGACTGGGTCCTGCCAACCCTTCCAACTAGGGGAAAATTTGGTTCTGGGTCCGAGCTTTGCAGCCCAAGTCTCTGCTTGATACATCCCTGACATAGGGCCCAGGCATCCGACTTCAGTGTCTAAATCCCTATTTCAGTGCCTAAAATAGGTATTTGATGAAGTCTGAGAAGAGAGCCCTCTGCAGCTTTGTGCACTAGGTGACACTTCGCACTTCTCCCGGCCATGTGTGCTGCCCTGCTCTCACTGCGGCCAAGGCAGGTGTTCATGTCCTGTCCTATGCAGTGTGGCACACTTGGCATGCCGTTGCGTCCAGGCAGCTGGCTGGAGATTTAGGCGGAAAGTGCCGAGGTCGAGCATTCCAGGAGCCTCTGCTCCCCTCTCTGCAGGTCCTGCAGCCCCGCCGGGCACTCGAGGAGCAAAGGCAGACGTCGGAGTCCCTCGAGTGAGTGTCCAGGCTGTGGGACCTGCAGAGAGGCAAGCACAGGTGCTGGGCCAGCCGGCTGCATGGACACGGTGGCATCTGCCTTTGACGCACAGGGCTGGCCAGCCCTGGCATTCTCTCTTGCCCTCACACCCCTCGTTTGCAGTCTGCCCTGGTTCTGCATTAGTGTCTGTCTGGGTTTCTGGAGCCGTCCTGTATCCACAGGAGGGGAGTCCATTGGAGCTGTGCTCCTCTTCCCAGCATGTGCGTTGTGTGACAGCCTAACCTCGCTGCTCTGCTGGGGCTTTTCACATCCGTTACGTTCCCGGTGTGTTCGGGGGGTGGATCTGTCGCGCTGGGCAGCGGGCCCCTGCCAGCCCGGCCTGCAGCCACTGGGCCAGCGGCAGCAGGCCAATAAAATCTCATTTTATTGAGGCTGCTTCACAAGGTGCCTGACCTCATTTGCCTCCCCTTTACTTGCCTCTATTCTCCTCTATAAAACAGCCTGTTATCCCTGCCCCTCTTCCCCCTCACTTTCTCATTAGCCTGAGGAGCCAGCCGGCCCCAGGCATGGGTGGGGACACAGCTCCTGGTGCGCTTGGCTGTATGGGTGCTGAGGCCGGAGAGGTGCTTGGAGCAGGGAAGTGAGGCGTATTGGGGTGAAATCCATCAATGGCAAAACTCCCACTGAGTTCAGTGGAGCTAGGATTTCACCCATTGTGTTGAACGCTTCCCCCAGAAGGGCCAATTCTCTAGCTGGGGTTGGTTACCCCGCTGCCCTTTCCTGCCTTGGTTCTCTTCCCCCCCCCAGTGTTATTTTTTTGGCAGGCCCTCTTGTCTCCCCCTCACACCAGGAAGGTGTCTTCTCAGCCCCTCCGTAGCTTTGCCTTGCTAACTGGCGCACCTGGTGGGGCGAGGGCTGCGGGTTCCCAGGCCTCGCTCTACAAAGCGCTCGCTCTTCATTGTCGTGGTGGGGCCGAGAGCTGTGGGAGCCAGGTTTCAGGCCGAGGAGCTGGCCCGCCATAAGGGAAGGGCTCTGTTCCCTCGCCCTGGAGAGAGGGACGGCTCCGTGAGGAGGGCAGCTTTGCAGTAACACCCCAGCTGCAGCACGGCCGCGCTGACCAGCGGGAAGCTGTCGACATGAAAAGCCAGGCTCTTTAAATGGATCAAATATTAATCGGAGCTCATGCGAGAGTCTCTCTCCTAAGTGACAGAACAGAGGGGCAGGAGAGCGCCGGAGGCGAGCTGCAGGGCCCTTCGGTTTCCTTGACCTGCTGGCCGCTGTGGAGTCTCTCCTGGCTTTGTGACAGCAGCACCTCCTTCGCCCCAGCCTGCTGTGGATGCAGCCAGCCTCCCCTGGCGCTCTGCCGGAAGCCAGGGGCTGGAGCCGGGCACAGGGAGGCATTTTGGGGAATTGGAGGCGAGAACAGCTGCCACGTGGTCTGGTCGCTTGCTTTCTCTGCAGACGGCGGCCCAGCACAGGCAGTGGCAGCGTGAGCTTCCTCTGTGCAGCAGGAGGGATCCCCAAAACCCAGAGCTGGAGCGACCCTGGGCAGGAGTTAGGGCAGAGTTAGTGCCCCGTGCCCAGCCGGTCTTTGGCCAGCACGGAGGCTGATCTGTGATGGCTGATGTGGATGCCTGTCAACAAGGCGCTGCCTTGCGGCCCACTGTACCAGCCGCTGCAAAGCCATCAGCTGGGGCTGACTTGGCCCGTGACGCTCTCGTGCTGCGAGGGTCCGTGTCTCCACCCCAGTGCCTTGGCTTCTCAGCCCCCAGGCCCAGGAGCATCTCTGCTGCCAAGCGGCACGGAGAATGGTTTAGCTCCTTACAGACCTGGGGCCGTTACTGTTGGGCCAGCCAAGAGGCTCATGTGAGGGCTTCCAAGGGCCAGGAAGCAGAGGGCTCGGGGCCACATGGGCCTGCTTCTCTCCCACTGACACTGGTGGAAATCCAAGAGCTCAGTGGAAGGTGGTGGGGTCACACTGTCTGAAATGGGTGTGAGCGCAGAGGCCAGGTTTGGTCTCTCTCTGCGGGGAGAGGCCCTGCGACTCCATGTAGCCAGTGAACAGCCCTTGCCTCCCCCACACCCTGGGACTCGGGCAGGCTGGGGGCCGGGTATCCCATCTGGCAGCCTGCTCCTCTGCCTGGCTCTCCTGTCGCTCTTGTTGATCTTAACACTCCAGACGTGCTGTGAAGTTAATTTGTGTAAATCTCCGAGCGAACAAAATCCCCCTCGTGGCACCGGGCACTTTGTTCTCCGCCCGGGCTGCCTAATGAGTTTTGACAACGTTTGCTGGTGCGCCAGCCGCGGCTCGTACCTCTGTCTCTCCCGTTTGTGCTGAGCCCAGGCGTTTGGGCGGGGGGGATGCTGGGAGCAACGGCCCTCCCCTGCCCTGATACCTCCGGCCCGGCCACCACTCGGGGCCCCAGCTCTGCGCTTTGGGAACAGGCCGTGTTTGTGCCCTGCCCTGGGACAGCTCGGGCTGATTCTCTCTCCCGGCTCCTCTCCGTTTGAAATAGAACAGGGGGGACCCAGCCCTGCAGATATGAGGGATTGGGGCAACTCTCACCACAGATTAAATATTTAAAACTACGAGCTGTAGGAGTGCGAAGCCTGAACGCTTGCAGCACTCGTGGTGTCACCCACATCTCAGTGCACGGAGGGCGCTCGCCCTGCCACGGTCCTCTTCTGAGGAATTCCTGGGAGACATAAGGAGGTGAATCTGTTGTCAGTCTAGGCCCGCTGGCCCCAGAGTTTGTGCAGAATGGCTCTCAGGACGGTGCTCTGGGAGCAGGAGATGACACCTAGTCCACCCTCCCCCCACAGCAGGGACAGCGAAACGAATTCACTGAGACCATGGGGCACGTAACTATAAAATACACGGAGAATCTTTGGGCCTGTGAATTTCCAACCATTGCGCTGCACCCTACTGGCTTGTGCATTTGTCAGTGGATTTGTATGATACACGATTATTTAGATAGCATTGTAACTGCATTGTGCAAAATGGGCTACGAAGGACACAGTCCCTTAGGGTCATAACATCTAAAAGCGTGGCAGGGAATTCTACAGCCCTGGATGTGTGCGTTTGCTTGTACAATGCCCTAACTATGCATCTGGTAATTGTAAGGGGGGAATTTTGGCACAGCTTGGAGAGGTACCATTAGTTTGTTCTTATTTATACCATGGGAGCACCTAGCGGCCCCTTTCAAATTCAGAGCCCCATTGTGCTGCGTGGACACATAAGAGAGAGTTCTGGCCCCCAAAGAGCTCCCCAGCACAATATACAGATGCTCTCCTTCAGAGAGGTGAACTCAAAGGTGCCGGGCTGACTTTCCAGCAGCATCAAATCTGGCCCCAAATTTCTATTTGAGTGGAGTGGATGCCACATAAAACGGGGCAAGTATTCGTGCCAGTTTCAAACCCCACCGTGGCCCCAACAACAGTGCCTTTAGTGATGCAAAACCCCAGGAGCAGGGCTTGAAGAAGTTCCTAATTTGTATGAATTCTGCTCATGCCGTCGTGGGTCATGAGGCATTGTGGCTAAAATTCAAGCTGTTCTGGCTAGTTGTGATTGAACAGTAAATACTAAATATGCTCGGCGATTTAACAACCAAAACCAATCAGCTCTCTGTGGGCAGGGTTGAACCCGGAGACGTTACGAGTGCTTCACAGTAGGGTAATAACATCAGTGCACAATATCTGAAGGATAAATACACCAAGAACAAATAGCAATTGTGTAAAGGCTGCTGCATTCTGGGGAGCCTTCTATGGATACGGTATTGTTTAGAGCAGGAAACTGGCCGTCCGGATCCTGGCATCTATTCCCACCTCTGCCAGGAGCTTGCTGTGTGCACGTCATTAGCAAAGACCTGGCCCCTTTGAAATCAGTGGGAGGTTTGCCATTGACTTCAATGGGGCCAGGATTTTGTCCAAAAATGCTTACCCTCCGTCACACACACCAGTTGTCCCCAGTTAGCAGCAAGCGCTGGCTATTTTGGTCTATTTTGAGTGCTGCCTCCCCAAAATTGCTTTCTGAGTTCAGTAGCTTCTCCCTGGTCTTCTCTCCAGACTTCCCTACTTATTGATTTCAGGCACTGCAGAGCTTATCCCATCCCTGTCTTTCCCTCTCGCTCTGATACTGAACTCAGGGAGCCAGGAGGCTCAACAAAGGTGTGCAAAACCTGTTGACATCCTCTGAGGCGCCTCTCTGTTATTACTGTGTATCACATACCAGAACCCCCTACACTAAATGAACATTATTTTGGTTGCAAAGTCAAACGCTCAAGTCGGAAAAGGCAGGAAGATTCCCTGTGTAACCTTAATTCAGTCTCTTGTGCCTGTGCAATTACTGAGTAGTATTTAATTGAACCGTGCCGACTCCCACATGTGTCAACAACCTTTAGATCTGCAGCTTTTATTACTTGAGCTAATGGAATAACTGTCGCAGTAGTAGGTTATCCTCCTCTTTGGCGAGCCAGCCGCGAGAGGGGAATGAGACTGAGGTGTGCACTGTGGCATTTGCTGACCGCAGAGGAATGCTGGGTTCCTTTCCAGGTTCTGAAGGGGAGTGGTCTCTCAGAATTAGAGACCCTGGATGCCACCTGTTTCCTTCTTCTCTCTCTCTCTCTCTCTCTCTTGCCCCTGCTCCTGTCCTGTAGCCCACGCCCCCCTGTAGTCCAGTCCCATGGCTGCCTCTATCCTCCCTGAGTTTCTGTGGTGGGGAGGCCTGGGAGTACATGTATGACAGTGTCCCTGTTCTCAGTTCAGGTACCCGCCACCCCCAGCAGTCGGCCCCCCGCCCCAGCAGCTGGGAGGGGCTGTCTCAGAGCAATGCCAGCTCGCTGTACTCTGTGTGGGTGGAGCATCTAACTGACCTTTACTTAGCATGTGCAACCAGCCATTTTCAGAAGCCTGGATAATTCAGCCAGATTTTCCCAGGGACGGCGAAAGGCACATCCCTGACACCGAGGCAGTACCCCTGACACATTTCAAGTCCCTGTTCCAAGTGTGGAGGCGATAGAGCTCCTCCGTGAAACAGTTGTTGGGAGTTTTTTGACATGGGCAAAACCACGTATGTTTCCTTAATCTCATTCTCAGAAATGGCAGAACCATTTTTCCTAAAACTTTCCAGAAAAATATTGCTGAAGGCAGACACCTGGCGTGGAAAATTTCAGCCCAAACAGTTCAAGTTTGGTGAAGTTATAAGCGACTGAAAACAGGGTCTTAGAAGGGGAAGTGTCAGGCAACCTGAATTATAGATGTCACTGTGAGAGCTGACTCTGGTTATTTTGATTTTAAAAGTTGGTGTCTTAATATTACTGTACAGTCAGGTTCATTCTTTGAGAGGTGTAAGGGCCTCCCTGTATTTGAGACCCATGTAACTTGGAGGGCATGCTACTGAAGCCAGCTGGAATTTCTTGGGGGGCCGGGAACATGGATGGCTGTGGTTGGACGCTCTGGAGTGGCTAGCAGGGGAGATAGCTGTTGTGTTCTTTGAGGATAAATAACTCTTTGCTTGCAAGGCCATGAAGGGAAAGTGCCCACCCTACACTTCCCTTCCAGCCTTACACTTCTCCGCCCACCCCCCTGCAATATTTATTTTTCATTTACTCTCTGTAAATGGCGCTGTGCTCAGTGCGAATACCTCCGCGAGGAGACAAATAGAAAGTGACACGTGTATGTGTACGTGTAGAATGGTATTTGTGGTGACGCTTTGACTGCAGATAATAAAGTGCTCGCCCTGGGGTGAGCGCATCCAGCAATCGCTTCAGAAAAGCCTCTTGCTTCTTCAAGACGGAGAATAAAAGGGAGGAAAAAGGCCCATCTGAAATGACATGTCAGCCTAAAAAGAGGACGTGTTCATGGATGAATACGTTGGGACGGTGAAGTCTGTGCTCTTCTCTTTGTGCTTTGTCATGAATGTTGTTGTCTTTGCACATTAAGGATTCTGGGTTTTCGCTGTGCGAAGCTTCCCGCCAGGGTTTGTGCTGATGGATTTCTCCGGCTGTTTTTGTGGCAGTTTTAATTTAAGACCTTGAAGTGAATGTGCATTTTCCCCTGCCTCTTGGAGCTGACCTGCTCTGAGAGATGCTTTTGTTCTGCTTTGCTTCGTCAATTTTTGTGGCGTGGAGGGGAGAGTGTTTATTTTCTTGCTGATCTGAAAGTTGGGGCCCTCTAATCAGTTGCAATAATGTGCCGTACTTACCGTGAGTAAGGTAAGTAGTTTTGCTCTTTGCTGCAGACACTTTGGAGAGGTGGTCATTTTGAACCAGCTGCTCTGAGGGAGTCACAGCTATGCAAGGTCAAATTCGTTATTTCTAGGCCATATTGCCGACCTTCATCACAGAGGGGTCTGGGAAAGAGTCCAACATTAGGGGGCTTCAAGTGAAATTTTGTGACTGCTGCAGGAGCAGCAATTTAAAAAGAGCTTTTTCCGTGTCATGTTTTTCTAAAATATTTTGTTGTAAGTAGGCTGTCGCCTCCCACCCCACTCCCGAGGTACAACAAGTCCCAGTAATGCTTTCAGAAAAATTAATCTAAAATGTTACGAACTTGTGTGGGTTGTGCGAATGTGTCTGTACGTTATATAGAGTAACCCGCAGGTGAGCGTGTGTTACAGCTTCCCCTCCGTGCTAATCCGCAAACAATTTTAACATCCCTCCGCTATGTAACCTTTGCTCTTTAGCTCCAGGTGTGGGAGTCGTTCCTGTTGTTGGTCAGCCAAGATGGCACATACAGATGTCCTGTGTATGTTTGCATGGTACTCGTGGCATAAACCGCTGCGCTTGTTAAAGCTGAGTATGCATTGCAACCCATTTTATCAAGTGACTTTCACAGTGTTGTGGCCTATGCTCCACCCATCCCAGTGACACAGTTTCCATAGTAACTAATGTACTTCAAAGGGGCTTAAAAGACACTGAAACCGACAGAAAATGAGCATATATAGCATAAAACAACCCGTCTATCCAGGAGGGGGCAGGGTGGTGGGTACCAGGGCTGTTCGGCAGGACTCCTGGGTTCGGTTCTGAGCTCTTCTGCTGACTTGCTGCGTGATGTTGAGCAAGTCACTTCCTGTCTCCATGCCAGTTTCCTCATCTGTAAAATGGGCTTAATGGCATTTACCCACGGTTGTACGGTGCTCTGAGGCCTGTGAATGAAAAGGCGCTATACAGTACCACGTAGTCGCTGAATACTCCTTGCTCCTTTGAGGCAGGGAGGGATTACTTGGTGTACTGCATCCCTCTCTCCTATATGATGAACCAGACCATCCAACTCTCATGCCAATGAAAACGGCTCTGGTAAAGTAGCAGGTAGCTGGTGTCCATCCAGGTGAAAGTACAGCTGCTTCATGACCAACCCCTCCTTCCCTTTCCCTGCATTTGCATGTTGTCTGCTTGGAGGAGACCAGGGCTGAGATTTTCAAAGCCTCCTGCACAAGAGGAAAACCTAGTTCACATTGGTTGGAGTGGGAATGGGGCATACCAATTTCTTGGGCAGCTTTGAAACTCTCAGCCCGTGTATGTTGTCTGTACGGTTCCTACCTCTGTCTGGGCGCTGTACAGAGTAAAATGGCGATCACTTCTTTCTCTTTCTGGGCCCAATACAAGTTGCAATTACTTTATTAGGAGCTGTTGGTTGCCCACCACTGTTCAAAAATCAAACCTCTTACTAAGGATTGGTCCATAGTAGAAAAATTACATCAGTCTCTAACTATGCTGGTTAGAGGGTGATTTTTCTTAACTGATATACCAATATATGCCTTAGTGTTGGCTCAGTTATATGGACATAGCTTATTTGGCTCCCTGAACCATGTCAAGTTATACCAGTATAAGCCTTTCGTACCAGTATAATTGTCCCCTCACAGCTGGGTTTTTGTTTTGGAGATTTTTTGGTGGTTTTTTTTTTTTTTTGCCGCTATTACGGTGTGACTATAGTTAGAGGCAAATCTTTCTCATATAGGCAAGTGCTTAGCTGCCTATATATGGAATTGAGAGCCTACTTCAGGGTCTCATTTAGTAATTTATCTTTTAAATTGCCCATTTTATTTATTGTAAAGGTTTCTGCAAACTAAATATTCGAAATCTGTTCCTTATGTGCAGGGCAGAGAAATGGGTTGTTCTAATAAATTGGCAGTGAAAATCCACTCCTTACTGGTGAGTACTGAACTCTTTCTGGCCAAGGAAGGGGCTTGAGCCATCCCTTATTGAAAGAATGGAAAGTACAATTAAAAAATAAAAGTTTTCTAGTCATGATAGTTCTGAAGGCAACCTGCCCAGTATCTCTCTGTGCGGGGCTGTCTGCCTGAGTCTGCAGACACACCTCAAGCTCCTTCCCGGCTGTCCAGGGATCTCCCATGCAGCAGCAGATTGATGCTAACTGGACTCTGGTCCATTTCATGACCTAACCTCTGCAGGTTTGTGCACGTGCCCTTCACAGGGTGCCTGGCCGCTGCTATCCCAAGCCTCTGGGCGTCAGTGAAACTGCGACAAATCAGGTCCCTTTCTCTTTTCCGCCCCCTTGGGATGCAGCCATCAATAGCAGAGCTAGGCAGTGGAGTGGGATGGAAAAGGAGGCTGGAGTAACAGTTATTTCTTCTCAGTAATCAGGAGGCTCTGGGATGGAGGGAGAGAAAGGGCCTTCTCCTTCGCCAGGCCCGTCAGCCAGAGGCGGATGATGAAGACAGGGTCCCCATGCAAGGAAGGCCTAGGGACAGCATCCTGGAATGAAGCAGCACCCCAAACTTCCTTGGTAGCTGGGCTCTTTGCGGTTGCTCTCCGACCCTCCCTAAGATCTCCCGTTCTCCTCACTCAACTGACCGGCCTCTGGCTTGTCAGTGTCTGATCCAAACGTCCCAAGTCCTCGGCCAGGTCAGTGTTTGGTGCTGTCCCTCCAGGCGGGTCCTCTGCTCCCCTGCTGTAGACGCAGTGTGGTCACACGTGCTTAGAGACAGCCACAAAGGCGTGGGTTTGTGCTACAGATCACAGGCAGCGAGGCAATGGAGCCTGCTCATGTGCTGCTGTCAGATCACCGCTCCAGCCGGGTGCTGCTTTGGAAGAGTGAGCTGCCGGCGGGGGGAAAGGAAAGGCGGCGGCTGAGTTGCTGTTATCCCTTAATAACCACCATTGGCATACTGATCACCGCTATATCGATCAGCTGTGGGTTCTCAATTCCTGCTGCTTTTAAAATCTGCCTCCCTCCTGTGGCTGCTTATAAACCCCCTCCCGCCTCACATTAATTACTGCCCTCTTGCCCCTGCATCTTGCTGGGGCCCGGCGCATCCTGCTGGGCAATGCAGAGGAGCACGAGCCAGAGTGAGCACCCTGGTCGTGCCCTTCCTCTGACGCTGGCTTTTCAGTGCTTCCCAGCTGCAGCTTCCCTGCGCCCTGCCCAGCCAGAGCAACAAAGCATGGGAGCAGGCAGTGCACATGTGGCGTACTGGAACGGCCTGTTCACCAAAAGGGGGTTTGACAATATTGGCTGTGTCTGGGGATCCGGGTGCACACGAGAAATCTGCTCAAACCACCTCCCCAAACATGCCCTTTTCTGAGGTTTGAAAAACCATTAATTGTTGCATTTCCTGAGTGTGCTGAACCCCTGCACTAGCGGGTGTGCTGGCCCTGTGCTGGCTGTTCCCATGCACCTGCAAATCTCAGCTGGAACCAACCGCTTCTGCAGAATCTGAGCTTTCCTTTAAAATAAGCAAAACCACAAATAAAACGTCTTTGTTCCTCATGGCTGCAAATGAAACCTCCTGAATTGTAGCAAGGTTCAGAACTGTCTGCAGGCAGCCGGACGCCGTAGGTCATTTCAGTAGACCGTTGACTCTGAACCCTAGTGATGGAGCCATGGTTGACGAATTCACAACTGATCACTTCAGCAGAAAGAGGGATTGGTGTGGCCTGGTTCAGAACAGTGTCTGGTTCTGGGGCCTCGGCCCCTCACTGGGCTGCCCCAGGAATAGAGAGGGTGAAGCAGAGAGGTCACGGGTCTGAGCCTCTGGCAGTAGTGTAGTACCATGCTCTGCGAGTGGGGCCAGTGGAGTAAGGGTGACAGAACAGGGCGAGTCGTCTGCAATGGCTTGAGGCCTGATCCCAGGTGCAGACTGTAACGGTTGGGGGCACTTGGCCCCTCTCAGGACCAGGGTCAGTTATTCCCGATGGTTTGGCCAGGGTTTGTATGTTTGGCACTAGCTTTGCTGCATCCCCCTGTTCCATTCGGAGCAGGCTCCTCTCCTCCAAGGCCCTTGCTCAAAAAAGAGAGCACGGCAGTTGTTAAGCGAGGGCAGAGCTTCAGAAAGCTGCAGGTGGCCTGTCTCTGCGCAGGGAGAGGAGCTAGATGTTTGGAAAAGGGAACTTGCCTCCCCCACTCCAACCCAGAAGAGACCAGAGCCCACGACTGCTGGCTCCCCCGACGCTTCATTCCACCCTCTCTCCTTGCTCTGGTCACGCCCTGGGAGGTGCTTACCAGCAAGCCGGAGACGCCCTGCTTTGAGCAGCTCACCCAGCGCGCTAGCAGGGAGGCGAAGGGACGGTACACACAGCAGAAATGAGCAGTTTGTTGCTTCTGCCTCAGCAAAGGGGGGGCCAGTTAGACACGGCACAGTGTCCTCTGCAGGGAGAGACGCGGAGCAGGGGAGCTGAAAATCTGTCCCGGGTTGCCCTGTGGATAAGGCAGTGATTCGGACTCCGGCGTTCTGGGTTCAAGTCCTTGGCTCTGCCGCAGATTCCCTGGGTCACCTTGGCAAGCCCTTAAGCCATCTGTGCCTCAGTTCCCCTTTGTCCAGCTTCTCTATTTACCCTTCAGAGTAGGGTCTGTTTTCAACTCCCCCCACGGTAGGGCCCTGGGCTGGGAGCACTAGTAAACTACCGTGACTCAACGGGTAATGGATAGCTCTGATTAGGCAGTGTGTGTTGGATGGACCGGTCAGATCTCTGCTTTTGGAGATTGTGCGTGCTTGCTTGGTGGCTTGGGTTGAGGTTTTCATGGGATGTAAACCAAGTGCTGGGAGGGCCTGGGAAAAACTGCAGGGTTTCACTCAGGCGGCTGTTTAGCTAGGGAAGGTGCTGATACGGGCGGGGGGGTCTCATCCTTGCTGTGGTAGGAAAGCTTTTTCCAAAGAGGCCAGCTTTGCAGTGTTTCCTAAAGATGGTTAGAAGCTGCCCCCTCTTCTCTGGATGTTTGTTCTGTAGGTGAGTCCCTTTACTAGAGAATGCTTCTGCCTCAGCTCTCCCGCACTTCACTGTGGACTTGGTGAGCTGCCTGAGCTCTGCTGATCACATTCGTGATGCTATTCCTTAAAAAAAAAAAAATCCCCATTTATAGCTGAAGGAAGCTGACTCAGGGCCCGGGTACCTTTTAACTGTCTGTAGCTTTGCCTTCTGTAGCATTATAAAGATTTACTCCAAAGATGACTATTTCGTTTGTCGCAAAAGATTTTAGCACTGCAGATGAATGAAAACAAGATTTGTCCCATCTTCTCTTCGAGTGAAGAATCAGGGGGAAATGTCTTTTTGTAGGCCAGGAGCGAATCTCACTGTTTCGTAGCAGGCAGTGCACGTTTTGCTTGCCTAGCGTTAACTGCTTGAATGCTGGGTGTGTCCAGGTAGAACGCATCTGCTGTGCTGCTGAGTTTAGGTGCCTCCAGATAGAGATTACCTGTTGGCTGTACCCCAAATATTCAGCAGCCCATTAGGCACGTGCTGGAACGCTTACCTGCTGCGCATTTGAATGTGCCACTGAAATCCCTGGTGATGGGGAAATGGGGCCGTGGGTTTCCTGGGTATCACCACCCTGGGCTGTGGAGTGAAGAGAGACTGAGACCTTTGATTCTTGACTTCTCCCCAACACCAGCAGGCTCCCACGCACCCGTGGTCCTCTGGCGCACTCAGGCATGCGTTCATGTTGGAGTCTAGCTGGGCGCTACTGTTAGTCGCCTGGATTAGCTGTGCCCTGCAGAGCCTGCTATGGCCCTTGCTCGCTCTTCCCCCGTGAGCTGGCTCATCAGGCTGAGTGGCTTCTCTGCTGTGGAGGTTCCCTCTCAGGCCTAGGCCTGCCCCGATTGGATTTTGACTTCCCGAGCGCCATGCTGTCCTGGGGGTGGCCTCGGCTTGGAAACTGCTGCAAATGGAAGTAACCGAACCCTGGAGACCAGACAAAACCAAAGGCCCCCCCCCATGTCTAGGACTTGGAGCCATTTTTTAGCTGAGCTGCTGCTTAAATGAACTGCCCCCCAGTAAAGTTCCAGCTGAAAGGCTAGCATCCTCCCCTGGGCACAGAAGCCCCGAATTCGTGGCACAAGGTGGCCAGGCCCCTCCAGTTTATGGTTTCCTCCCTTTGTTTTAGAAGCGATTCTTTGAGGGCAGTGCTGACGACCACGCCGCAGCAGCCCAGCCCGGGGGGTGAGCCGGACATAGCAGCTGCTTTATCTTTTCCACCTCGCTTAGCCGCAGACGGGAACCTGCTCACGGAGGCTTGTGGCTTGCTGTATGTTTTCTATGTAGCCACGCCAGCCAGCCCCGCTTCTGCAGCAGGCAGCGCCCTGACTCCGTGGTCCAAAAACGAAAGCTGTCAATTGGCTCTGCGCTCGCCCTCCCCGGCTCGCCTGGGTACCAGGGAGCTTCCTCCCCCTGGGAGGGGGGGTCAGACGCCCTCGTAATGCACTCCCCTTTTCTGGGAGTCCGACAGAGCTGATCCCAAAGCCGAGCCGTCTCATTTCATTACGAATGCTGGCTTGATCCTGCAGCTGGTTTAAATGAGCGGAGCCTGATTGTCAGAGCCCAGATGCCGCCGTCCCTTCCCTGTCACTAAGCTCCTTGGGTGTTGAATTGTTTGACTGACTGACAGCTGAGCAGCCTGGACAGGTCTGTTATTTCAATTGAGGCCTAGGCCCCGTGGGCCTGCAATTTAGGTCTCTGTTATTAACCCTGCCTTGTTCTCCACTTTGTAACTGCCTTCCCGCATTTCAAAGTGTACAGTGAAAATCAGGGGTAATTAGGGGCCTGGCAGCTGGGCTTTTCCAGGGTCTATTGTGCCTCTGAGCATAACCGGAACTGTTTGCCGCGCTGCCGGGTTTAATTGGGCACTGTTGTGGGTTTGTGCTGGCTGGCTCCTGCATAATACAAGCTCAGGTATTGTCAGCCTTCTAATTAGTGTCGGGCTCTTCTCCCCCCTCCGTAAGGGTGTTTTTGTTTAGCACATCTTGCTTCCCCCCTCCCAATGCAATAGATTATCGCAAACCTCTTCACTTAGGGCTGAGAACAGCAGGGCTCAAACACACCCCTCGTCCGGCAGCACGTGGGTCCTTTGAGTTAGCATCGCAGCCAGAATTGGAGTAAATCTGGAAGCCGAAGGAGTGTGTTAATTTTTAATTTCGGCATGCGTCAGATCTGAGAGTTTGCTTTCAGGGGAAGATGGTATGGGGCTTTTGGGGGGAGGGAGGGTTTGCCCCAGTGCTCCTTATATATTGTTCATGAACTAAAAGCCCCCTTTCACCCCCCATCACTGCACCTAAATGTGGTAATGCATCATGCTTCGCTATTTGTAGTGCAGTCATGCTTCCTGGTGGAGACCGTCACTGTCTAGGCACTGCATGTTCACCCAGCAGATCTCGGTCCCTGTCCCAAAGAGCTTACACTCCAACCAGACAAGGCAGAGAGCGGGTGGGAGGAAGGAACATAACTGCGTTGCTCGTTTTTGCCACATTTGATGTTTCCCTTTAAGCCCTAGCTCCTGACATCATGTTATTCCTTATGCTTCTAGCGCGCCCAGTTGTGGAGGAAAGTTTGAAAAGACGACCCCCTGAGGCTCAAAACCACAACTAAGGACCCCGCATTTATCTTAAAATCTCATGCTTTTTAAGCCAGCAGCGTGATTTTTTTTCAGCCTGACGTGATTTCCGAGTGCTCGGAATTGGCCGTACTTCAGCGTGCCAGCATCAGATGGGGAGCTGGGGCATGAAGAGTTAAATAACTTGCCCAAGCTGAATTCGTATAGTTTGCCTTTAAAGGTTTGCACAGGTACCAGTTCAGTGGACTTGCAGAGCTCTGCCAGTAAGAGAACCCATCCGGCTGGGGGAGGACAGCGAGCGCTGGGTTATCCTCGGGAGCTTGAAACATTCGTTAATAGCGCTGGGAGGCTTTCACAGCCTGCAGAGCATCTGGGCTTTTTAAGGCTGCTTTTGCCAATCGCAGGCTTGAATTAAAGAGCCAGGACCTGTCAAGTCTTCTGTCCCCAGGTCAGACTGAGTGTTCGTAGCCCTTTTGCCCTTCCGATCCATGTGCTTTCTTTGTCCGGACTCAGCCTTCCATAGGGGGCTAGGACAGCTCCAGGGGAGCTTGTCGGCTTGGTATCTGCAGGGCAGAATCAACCGCACCCAAGTTTCTCTTGCCCGTGGCTACCAAATGTTACTTGCCGTCAGAGCCAGACATTTTGAAATGCCTGCATGGCTCAGAACAGAATCGGGTTGAAGTGCCCCCAATCCAGAAACTAAGATTTATTTTATATTGCAATATTCTTGGGTCTAGAGTTAAATCTGTATCTTGAACTGAGTTTGGTGGCCAATTTGCTAAAGTAAAAAGTTGTTTCGCTGGAGGCGTAATCTTATAAGCCTATGCTGCCCATTATAATGGCTTCTCATTTCTGCCTAGCTTTCCAATAATGCTTTGAGCAGAAGCTTGCAGTAATATAAAAAAACCATAGGATTATTACTGTGGGTAATGCATTTTCCATTTACAGTAATAAAATACTGAAGAAACAAAACAATTTAAAATTCCAATAAAATTCAAAACGAATCTGTGGCTGCTGAACAGATTCAATTATTTAGCTGTTATTGAGTGCAACCTAGGAAAAAGAGAACAGGTCAGAGGAGGCAGGGAGAAATGGTTCGGTGCTGTTATCCAGTCAAAAACAAGGCATAGGAGAGAGAGAGCTCATGAGGGCCAGAGTGTCTTATGAGGGAAGCCATTGTTGACGTGTGCCAAGGGAGGCCAGGAATTGCGTTGCGAATATCCCTCTTGCTGGTTGTGTTGAGCGAGGTCCCCAAGATTGTTGTTGGTTAGGATCGATATTACTGTAATGCCCAGAGGTTCTAAGCAAGATTGTGTCAGGTGCTGTACAAACAAGACATGGGCCAGGCCCTGAAGAGTTTGAACAGCTGGTCAGCTCCCACTGACAATCGCTCCGTGTCCGTATGGACATTCTGGCCTCGTCCCAGAAGGACACCCCATCTGATTGCAGCAAGAAAACTACCAGCCTGTTAAAGGTATATGGGCCACACAGTGCAGTGAGGGGGTGGGGTAGAGTAAGCATTCCTGGAGCACCGGGATGGGTCCCTCTTAGCCCCCCCCCAAAGGGGGAGAGGTGGGAGCCAGGGGTGGGCAGTCCTGTCTGCCCTCCTCTCCTCCCACACAATTCAGTCTGCTAAGGGCATGTATGCTACACCCATCTAAGGGCAGGCACAGTGTATGCACTCACTGCACGCAGAGGAGGTGTGGGGTGCATGTGGAGATGTCCTGCGGCACTGCAGCGCCTCCTTGCCGTCCGAGTCATGCACTCTGCCTCTAGGTTCGTGCGGCCTTGTTTTACTTCTGGCGTGTTAACTCCTCGGCGGTCGGTCCACCTCTGACTGATACAAGAGAAGGTCAGTAAAGGGTAGCGGGAGCCAGTAAGAGTCCATCTCCTTCCCAGGGCTCCGGCCCAGCTCTGTGCTCCTGCAGAAAGGCTGTCATGCTACTAAAAATAAGCACACTTAGGAGATAGCGTGGTAGGAAAGAGACCCCCTTCTCCCCCCAGAAAGCTGAGGCAGTGATGGATGGATTGCATCCAAGAGGGCACTAAGCAGGTGGACTTGCCTGCCCCCTCACAAAGATGAAGACGGTGGATGCTTGCACAATGGACTGATCCCAGTTGATGGGATGAGGGGACTTAAAAGAAGACCCCACTTGCGAGGGTGATACCAGTCTGTTCTACCCCAGTGACTTTGATTTTTCCCTCTTCATGTGAACACTAGTTTATCATAGTAGTGTCGTACTTGAGACTGGGACAGTCCCCACTCTTTGTTTCCGTAAAGTCATTAAAGTTACGTTTGTGAAGTACATTTGTATTGTATTTGCAAACTATTCCGATGCCCAGGAAAGATAGGAAGAGGCCAGCCTGGCGTCATCAGGAGCTTTTTAATGATCTCAGAATCAAACAGGAATCTTACAAAAGGTGGAAACATGGACAAATTGCTGAGGAGGGGTACAAAAGAATTACGCAAGCACATAGGGACAAAATCAGAAAAGCGAAGGCACAAAATGAGTTACAATCAGCCAGGGACATAAAAGGCAAAAAGAAAAGAGATTCTTTAAATGCATTAGGAGTAAGAGAAAGACCAAGGAAAAGGTAGGACCTCTACTTGGCAAGAAAGAGCTAATAACTGATGACATCAAGAAGGCTGAAGTATTTAATGCCTGTTTTGCTTTAGTTTTCATTTAAAAAGCTGAATGGCGACCAGATACTCAACACGATTGATATTAACAACAGGGGGAAAGGAATGCAAGCCAAAATAGGGAAAGAACATTTGAAAGAATATTTAGATAAGACAGGAGCATTCAAGTCAGCAGGGTCTGATGAAATTCACCTTGGGGTACTTAAGGAATGAGCTGAAGCAATCTCAGACCAGTTAGCAATTCTTATTAGAGCTCACAGAGGACGGGTGAGGTCCCAGAGGACTGGAGAAGGGCAAACATGTATTTAAAAAGGGAAACAAAAGAAGCCAGGGATTTATAGACCGGTCAGCTTAACTTCCACACCTGGAAAGATACTAGAACAAATAATTAAGCAATCCATTTGTAAGCGCCTAGAGGATAATGGGGTTGTAAGGAATAGCCAGCAAGGATTTCTCAAGAACATGTCACTTCACACCAACCTAATTTCCTTCTTTGACAGGGTTACTGGCCTAGTGGATGCAGGGAAATCAGTAGACATGATGTATCTTGATTTTAGTGAGGCTTTTGACACAGTCCCGTGTTACATTCTCCTAAGCAAGCTAGGGAAATGTGGTCTAGGTGAAATGACAGTAAGGTGAGTACACGACTGGCTGAAAGACCCTACTCGGAGTAGGCATGAGTGGGTCACTGTCAAAATGGGAGGGTGCATCTAGTGGAGTCCCGCCGGGTCAGTCCTGATCCCTGTACTAGTCAATGTTTTCATTAACGACTTGGATAATAAAATGGAGAATATGCTTGGAGAATATGCAGATGACACCAAGGTAGGAGGGGTCGTGAGCATGTTGGAGAGCAGGATTAGAATTCAAAATGATGTTGACAAATTGGAGAATTGATCTGAATTCAACAAGATGAAATTCAGTAAATACAAGTGCAGAGTACTTCACTTAAGGAGGAGAAAATCAGATGCCCAACTACAAAATGAGGAGTAACTGGTTAGGTGGTAGTACAGCTGAAAAGGGTCTGAGTGTTGTAGTGGGTCACAAATTGAATCTGAGTCAACAGTGTGATGCAGCTGTAAAAAAAAGGCTAATGTTCTGGGGCGTGGTAAGAGGAGTGTTGTATGTCAGATATGGGCGGTCATTGTCCTGCTGGACTCAGCACTGGTGAGGCGTCAACTGGAGTATTTTGTCCAACTCTGGGCACCGCACTTTAGGAAAGGTCTGGACAAAGTAGAGATTGAAACACTCCAGAGGAGAGCAACAAAAATGACAAAATGTTTAGAAAACCTGGCCTATGATGAAAGTTTAAACAAATGGGTCATGTTTAGTCTTGAGAAGAGAAGATTTGGGGGACGACGGGGACCTGAGAAGAATCTTCAACTATGTTAAGGGCTGTTCTTATAAAGAGGAGTGTGATCAATTGTTCTCCATGTCCACTGAAGGGAGAACAAGAAGAAACGAGCTTAATCTGCAGCAAGGGACATTGAGGTTAGATAATAGAAAGTTTCTTCTAACTTTAAGGTTGTTAAACTCTGGAATAAACTTCCAGGTTGTGGACTCCCATCACTGGTTGGTTTAGAAACACCTGTCAGTTGCTTTAGTTTTTCTTAATCCTGTCTCAGTGCAGGGGGCTGTATTTGATAACCTCTTGAGGTCCCTTCCAGCCCCACATTTCTATGATTAATGAGCACAGGGAGTGTACCCACTGGGGTGTTGTAGGGTCGCTCCTAGGAGCTGGGGTGCTGGCATGGCTTTGTTCTCGGAAAAGGAGCTTTAAGCGATTTCTTTTTGCAGAGCAAGCCTTGCCCACAAAAACACACACACAGCTGGAATTACATGGGTTCTGCAGACAGATAGGTCCTATTTGGGGCCCTCCCAGTATGGACAGTGATCTTTAGACAGAGATGCTGCCTTTTGATTGTGCAGTTCAAGAAAAATTTGCAGTATTTTCTCTTCCCCCTACAAGTGCTGATGTCAGAATGTGACATGAGACACTGATAGATACTGGGCCAAGCTTGTATCCAGCCTTGTTTGAATTTTCTCTCTCTGTGTGAACTGAGTGGTGGTGAAGGCGAGGGGCTGACGCGGCTGTCTGCGGGCAAGCCTGGTGCACAGCGGTTGTGCTTTCCATGACACTGCTGTGGCTCCTGTATGGCCTCCCTCTTGTCAGTGGAATTACTTGGATTGACAGCAGCGTAGCTGACAGAGGATCTAGCCCTGCCGTGCATTGGTCCAGGACAGATTCTCGATCTTCCCCGCTGACCGGGCCCCATAAGGGAACCTGGTTTGTGGCACGTTCTGCGAGCTGAGATGGGGGCGTGCTGTAATGCCTTTGACAGTTCAAGCTGAAGAGGAGGGAAGAAATGCTGGCGACCGGCTGAGTGTCAGGCAGGCTGTCTGTACGTGACGGGTGATGGGGGTGATTTGGAAGAGTTTGCATCTCTCAGTAATTACAGCCCGTTAGAAAGCAGTAATTATTCCAGAGAGGGAGAGCCGCTTACCAGTGGAGCGCAAGAGCGTGCCAGGAACCTCTTGGAAATTGGTAGCTCTGTAATTTTCCCAGTGGGGGTTTGGTGCGTCACCCTGAGATGTGACAACACACTGAATTTGTGACTTGTCATAGCCAACCCAGCTGGTGTGTAGCAGGCGACAAAGCAAGGCTCTTACTTCTCTCCTGAAATAAGCTTTTCATGAAGCCTTTCTGTGCCTTCCAGGACACCATCCTTGTGTGCTTTGGAAGTCTTTTCTTGCTCCCTGTGTCTACTGCTCCCCTTTTACCAGTTGTATGAAGTGCATCCTGGGGGAGCAGTAGCAGGCGACTGGAGGGCTGGGTGCCCAGCTGCAGAGAGACGCCAATGCTAGGCTGGTTCCAGGCGCCTGCTGTCCTCTTCGCGATCTGCGTGGGACCCAGCAGCCCCTCCCCTCGGGACACCTGGAAATGAGCGCTCCAAGGATGCTCGCAGCACTTCCAGCCTCCTCTTTGTGCTTCCGATCCCGCTGGCAGCATTGCAGCCGTTCTTGGCTCCAGCCTCCTAGGAAGGTCCTGCCCTCATATGCCTGGGAGCGCCGTGCAAGGTTCGTCGCCCAGCCCATTACCCAGAGATCCCTGGAAATGCCCACGTGCTTGTTTCCACAGACTCCTCCGTATCCACCTAGCCCACGTGCATCATTGAGCCCAGGCGGAGCCACGTAGCAACCCCTGCAGTGGGACCCTTCATGTGCCAGCTGCCCCAGCATCCTCTGCTCCGGAGAACTGCTGTCCCTTGGGGAGAGACTTGGGGCCCGGCTGCCTGGGGAAATGGGCCGCTGTGATCGTGCCGCAGTGGTTCTGCCAGCAGGATGCTCATGTGGACCTCCCAGCGCGCTTCATGGGAGTCTTGCCCTTATAACGAGAGCGGTTTAGCTGGGCTGGAGTACGCATGGGCCTTTGGCAAGCTCAGCATCTGCTCATCAGCGCTTCAGTCACGGGCATCATCCCCATCCTGCCTCCCACCAGCCGGATGGCGCTTTTCCTCCCTCACTCCATGGAACGGTTTAATTAGGGATTCTGCGAGTGTCGCCAGCTAATTAGTGTTACGTTAATTGCGTATTCACAAGGCTGCCACCTCCAAGGACAGCAGGGCCGGCATGAAGGGGAATGCAGATGTCTTTCATCCCGCCTGTCTGCTGGGAGGGTTAGCGTGGCTGCCGATTTGCTTCTCAGGTGGACGGTGGCTCGCCAGCGATTTCGGCCACCCAAGAAACCACCAGATTCAAGCTGGCCAGTTGGAATGTCCTCCACGATTGGCCTGGCCTGGCCTGGCCTGGCCTGGCCTGGCCATTGGTCACCAGTGGAACTAGCATGAGCTGAACTCCAGTAATGGGCCCAACAGCAATCGGACCCGTGCCCTGCCACACCAGGCCCCTGGTAGCCAGATGTGGCATTGCCCATCTGCCAGAGCACTGGCGGACAAATTCGTTGCACTGTCCTTTAACGGCAAGGCCTTTTACGTCATGAGCATGTGCCGGGAATCGAACCCCAAGCAACGGCGGAGTCATTGCTAGTGGCAGAGGCTAGTGGCAGAGGCCCGTGGGTCTCGGCTCTGTTGTCTTCGTGCTGCGGTTGCCTTCCTCAGCTATCAGCCTAGCGCTGCCACCTGCGCTCAGGAGGAAAACCTGTTGTGGCGAATTCTGACTGAGCCAAACTCTCACTAAATCCTGCAGGCCTCCCAGGGAGTACGAAACGCAGCCAGCATTTCTCCCCAACCAGGCACGTGCATTAGTACTGGATTGAAATGGTTGGGGGGTTGTGTAGGCCCCATCTTCAACCTGGATGCTGTATTCTCCACCACGTCCTCTCCTCAAATCAGCACTGAAGACCAAGGGGCCTCTGTGCGGTTTTCCCTGGCCGCAGTCTTTTCCCTTGTGTCCATCAGGCCCCTGCCCTTGCCATGCTGTGCCACTGGGCCAGGAAGCCCAGGAGGGGGTGCTGTGTAACCAGGGGTCGTTGCTGAATGTCACGTGACAGAAGCTCCCCACCACGGGGCTCCGAGCCACACCCCAGTCTGGGAGCTGCCTCTGGCCTAAAGCCTCCAGCCTGAGGGAAGAGAGAGCTACGCCCCCAGCTGCCGTCCAGAGCCACGGAGCCGGAAATCATCGTTTAACGGAGATTTCATACAAAACGCTTCCTACCGGGGAGCTGAGTCAGCAGCTGGGGGAGGCTGGCTTCCAGCCGGCGACCGTCTAGACTCTGCGTGAAAAGCAGCGCTGAACAATCCCCTTTCCAAAGTGCCGCTGTAAAGGACAAGGGGAGGAGGAGAATATGGTTGGGGTGACGGCAGGGAAGTCACTAGAACTAGCTTCCAGTAAAGCTCCTGCTCTTCCTTTCCTGAGATTGCAGCCCAGCAGCCGTGGCGCCGTCCGTGAAGCCGAGATTAGGCTCCCTCTGGCTTGCACTGCTCTTCAGAGAGCCAGTCCGGCAAAGCCAGTGCTGCCTGCCATTTGCTTTCAGTTTAAATACCCCACAAGCTGTCCCAGCAGGGTGGAATAGACCAGCCAGCATGGCTTTCCCCTGGCAGCTGCTAATCCCAAACTGCATCACGTTCCCCTTCCCCGGGAGAAAAGCTGGCTTTCAATATTGCACAAGTTGTGGTCCAGGCAGCTTTTCCCAGTGGGTTTGCTCCTCCGTGGCTGTTACGGCCGCGCCTCTGCCATGCCGCCTGCTGGGCTCCAAAGGCCTCAGCTTGCCCTCTCGCTGGCCTGGCCACAAGCACCAAGCGCCTCACGCTGCTCAGAGACATTAACCAGCTCCAGAGACTGGGGCGTGAGGGGCTGGGCTGGGGTGGGCTCAGTGCCGCCGTCCTGCCCTGGCTGGGGTGGATTTCCGGGGTCGCCGAGGTTCCCAAGACTCGGTTAGCTCCCAGCCAGCCTGAGCTGCAGCTCGCATCAGGCTGCAGCAGCTGCCTGTGAAAGAAAATCCTCCATCTACATGCCAGGCTTGCAGAGGGGAGGGTCCGAAGGTGTTGGGGGCTGTAGCATATGAGACACCTTCACTCTCTCCCCGTGCACACACCCCTTCCCTATGTCTCTGACGCTTTCCATGTGGAGATGCTTCTATTTTGTGCCCCCATCCAGCCCCATCCCTGCTTGAGTCACAGCTGCCAAGGAAATGCCCCGGCCCCTTTGCGAGACCCTGGCTGGCGCAGGGTGGGGCTGGCCTGCTGGCAGCCGGCAGAGCGCTGCCGCTGACTGGCTCAGGAGCATGGGAAGAGGCCCGCTTCTTGCCAGAGCGCGGAGGGAAAGGCCGTGGAGTGTGACTTTTCTCAGACAGATCCTGGAGCAGAGGCTGCCATGTTTTATCCGGGTCGCGTTCGTCTGAATCCATTGCTGGGGCTCTGGAGACGGCCCTTCCCGCCACCCCGCTGGGGAGGGCAAACTTCACGGGCCCTAGGGGCACATGTGGAGTGGGAGGTGGAGGTGCTGGAAGTGAGGTTGCTGCTGCATCCCCTGGCTTGAAGTGGTTTCTAGCATTCCCAAGGTTAACAGTTGGGTTCAATGGCTCCCAGCCCCCTCCTTAGGGTTGCCTTCTACAATGGGATTCAAGCAGGGCACTTGTTCCTGTCGGGAGGCGGGGAGAGGAGAGTGAAATTTCACGTTGGGCTATGGTTGGTTGGTTTGTTACGGTAATGGCTAGAGGCCAAGTGAGAACGGAGCAGTCGTGGTGGGTGCTTTGTGTGCACAGAACTTGCAGTCTCCATAGACTGGGCAGACGTAGACCCGTGGGAGAGGAACAGGGTGGAATGTGCAAGGCCAGTGTGATGGCAGCAGGTGGTGGGTTGAAGCCACTAATTTTTACTTCTTGAGTGGGTTTTTTGGGGGGGGGGACAGGGGCATGTGGGGGGCAGGGCAGAGCACGGGTTAAGTTTCAGACCTTTGAATTTTCCATGTAGTTTCACTTTGCTTTCTCTTTGTACACGTGAAGTAGGAAGCCTTTGGAATTGGGTCCTAACTGAAACCTGTCCACATTGCCCGGATTGTCATGGTCAACCAAGAGCTTTGATCATCTCCTATAGACGCACAAGTTGGTGGGGAAGTGGATAGTGACTAGATCTGGTATCATGGATGGTTTGTGTGCGCATGTATGTTAAGCATGTATGTAATAGATACAAACGTATATGTGTGTGTGTATATATTCTGTTTCTCCGTGTGTGTAATACACTTGTATGTGTGTATAATACATTTGTGTATCTGATATACTTCTGTGTGTATGTGTGTGTACATGTATTATAAATAATACTACATGCACAAAACTATTTAAAAAAAAACTTGAAGGTTGCACTCACACTCGGAAGTTAGGAAGTGCCATAGTTAAGGTTGCCTTTGTCACCTTAATTCATCCCCCTTGTGCATGTGTTATGATACAGTCTTTAATTATGTAATCGCATATTGTTTCTCTACATGACTCCTGATTCCTTCAGTGCACAGGATGGACAGTGCACTCTTGATTCATTATTTTCTTTTCTCCTAATTGTTCAATGTTCGTGTGTGGCCCCAGGTTGTCCTTACTGCACGCAGTTCAAACCCTGCTCAGAAGACTTAATGATCATTTCCTCATGGGTTTTTCTGTGGTGCTCCTCACTAGAGTATCTGAGTGCTCCATAGACTCATAGAAGATTAGGGTTGGAAGGAACCTCAGGAGGTATCCAGTCCAACCCCCTGCTCAAAGCAGGACCAACCCCCACTAAATCAGCCCAGTCAGGATTTTGTCAAGCCAGGCCCTAAAAACCTCTAAGAATGGAGATTCCACCACCTCCCTAGCTAACCCATTCCAGTGCTTCACCACCCTCCTAGGGGAAAGGTTTTTCCTACTATCCAACCTAGACCTCCCCCACTGCAACTTGAGACCATTGCTCCTTGTTCTGTCATCTGCCACCATTGAGAACAGCCTAGCTCCATCCTCCCTGGAACTCCCCTTCAGGTAGTTAAAGGTTGCTATCAAATCCCCCCTCATTCTTCTCTTCTGCAGACTAAACAAGCCTAATTCCCTCAGCCTCTCCTCTTAAGTCTTGTGCTCCAGCCCCCTAATAATTTTTTATTGCCCTCCGCTGGACTTGCTCAATTTGTCCAAATCCCTCCTGTAATGGGGGGCCCGAAACTGGACACAATACTCCAAATGTGGCCTCACCAATGCCGAATAGAGGGGAATAATCACTTCCCGCGATCTGCTGGCAAGGCTCCTACTAACGCAGCCCAACATAGTGTTAGCCTTCTTGGCAGCAAGAGCACACTGTTGACTCATCTCCAGCTTCTTGTTCACTGTAACCCCCAGGTCCTTTTCTGCAGAAAAGGAAAAATAAATATTAATGCATTTATTTTCAAGCCCTCAGCCCCACCCCTGGTGACATGAGCAGGCGTATTATTCCTGTTTTAGCTATGATGATCTGAGTCAGAGAGAGTCGAAAATGTCTAGTGATTTTGAGTGCCCAATCTGAGACACCTAGGATCTGATTTTTCAGACTATTTAGTCTTGGCCCAGCACACGGTTACAGGGAGCACAGAAGAGACAGTCCCCCTGATCTCAGTTCAGGTGCCCAGACCCGTCCAGTCCCATACTCCAGAGCTACAGCTGCAGGGAAAATTCTCATCAGCCCTGAGCTGGAGCATGCCTAGTGTGGACAGAATTTTGGGGGAATGTAGCTGCAAAGGTCTAGCACGTCTCTGCTCGGCATGTGTGAACTGCAGTTTTTCAAAGCCTTATAACTTGGTTATCTTGGGTATGTTTTTGCAGGGGGTAAATGGTACATCCACAGCACAAGGCCACACACCTGCTAGACTTCAATCCCTACTCCAGAGCATGTTGGCGTTAGCACTTTGCAAAGAAAAGGTCACCAGAATTTTTTTTTAACGTGGGCAAAACAACCTCCTTTCTTCTAACTTCGTTCTCGGAAACAGCTGAACCGTTTTAACTGAAATTCTCAAAAGGAAAAAGATCAGCCTGAGGCAGACACCAGGGTTAAAGTTTGGCAAAGTTATAAGCAACTGAAAAGAAGGTCTTATAATGGGAAGTGTCAGGTGCCCTTACTAGGCGGCGCTCGAGGGAGAGGGTGGTGTTCCTGTCCTGTGCTAGTTCTAAAGGTTTGGGCTCAGGATATTTTAAAAAATCATCCCTTTTGCTCTCTTTTTCCTTTGCAATTCCTTTTCCTTAGCCACAGAGACCAGCTTGGTTAGTTTCATGTCACAGGGGTCCTGCTGTTGCATTCATGGCCCTGCAGGGGTGTTTAAATGTAAAGAAAGAAACTTTTTCCCACTGCCAATCTTACACAGCTTTGTGAAAACTTCCTGTTCCTGTCAAGTGACATTCACCCCTGAACTAAAAACCAGCATGAGGGCTCTGGGCCAAGCAGACCTTAAGTGATGCCTCCGGCATCATGCCGATCCTCAGCACGGGTGAATTTCACCCATGCAGCTTTGTTAAAACCTTCTCTCCTGAGATGGGACATGCCAGTCTGGCTCTCTTGCGTGGTGTGGTTAGCAAGGAAGGCCAGATACGACTGATCATTTTCCCAAGCAATGAGGCTAGTAGGAAGACTAGATTTCTCCTTTCCTTTGAGCACTGAGCAGGGTTAAGATCAGGTGCACTGAATCTCTTAAAATCAGGGCAGAAGGTGGCCCTTGTTCTCTGAGTAGGAACCACTGGCATTATGGAGCTTAAATCTCTGATGGAGACTGGCAATGATATTCATTACACATAGGAGCAGCAGGGATGTGGACTGGGCAAGCCCTCTGGGAAGGGTTTATTATTTCCCCTCCTCCCATCCCAGTTTATCTCTGCTCCCCCAATCTCTAACTTTGGCATCCGGTTGCTGCACACATTCTGCCAGAAGGTGTTCATTGATCCAGAGTGTCTTTCTCACATCTCTCAGCAGCTACATTTAATCCTGCCCAAAAGGCCTGATTTTAATTGCCTTAATGTATTCATTAATAACAGCGTCTGTTTAAGACACCTGTAAAAAGCCCATAACATTAATGTAATGGGAGAAATGGCCGGTGAACTCGTCCATTCCACCGTCTGTATCAGCCATTCCGGGGTTGAATGAAACAAGGCAAGGAAATGGGCCATCGGAGGGGAAAGGGGGTGTGTGTCCGTCTGTCCGACCATCCACACACAAGCAGGAACCAGAGGAGTTGAAGCTAAACCCAGAGGCCGGTTTCTGGCTCTTTGCAGTGGCTGGTTGAGCATGGGGCCCCCCGTGATATCATTGACCTTGGTGGTGGTTCGCAAGCAGTGATAAGCCAAGGGGCAGCATCGGCACCGTAGCTGACCCCAGAGGTTCCCAGTTAGCCAGCGGAGTGTGGCCCCCTAACAGCACCTGCCATCCCAGTGACTCCTCGGAGGCCGCGCAGCGTGGGAGATGGTACAGTGCAGCTCAGGGTGAATAAATAGGGGCAAACGGCAGCTGCCTTCCTCATACGTGCAAAGGGGGGAATCTCACCACGCCCCGCCATGCAACCGCTGGGCCTGATCCTGACCCTAGACGTCAGCAGTAATAATCCAAGTAATCTCCCCATGAAGCATCCCGGGCTGGGACCTGTAGGCATGGCAGAGCCGGTCATCTCCCTCTCCACCAGCACAGATGGGCGCTTCCCATGGGAATGTTTCTCACTCCGACGGAGTCACCTGATGTCTTCATGGGGGACCCAGATGCTGCTTAGGTGGCCGGAGAGTTTGTGTGTTTCTCAGCAACGAGATGCCAGGTGCAGGGTTCTTGTTGACATCTTGCTGCAGATTTAAGCAGGGGTCCACCAGCACCTGGAGTCCAGCGTCAGGCCAGGAAACTCTCCGTTGGGGCAATCGGAGAGGCCCCACCTGCTGAACAGTGGGTGAGATGTGGCTGCTGGCTACCCACAGCCTCTTCCTAGCACCGGGCTCTCTGTGGTTTCTGATAAATATGGAGGGGGCTTTGCCCGTCGCCGGGAATACTAATTTCTGTCGTTTCCTCCTCACCAAGAGGGGTGGCTGCCCAAAGAATTTCAGGTTGTCTAGCTAGGCACTAATTAGCTGAAATTAAAGGTGACGTCTAATAGAGTGGTGAATTCTGAACAGTTTACAATTAGCTTAGGTTTTGCAGAGTGAGTGTATTCAGTAATTACCATTCTCACGCAAACGGAGCGGGTGGCTGGAGGGCTGGGTTAGATCCCGTGGTGTGTTTCTCTGGCGCGTGTAATTCACATTCCCTCGCTGGAATTCGCTCTGCGGCATGTCACTTTGTCCCTTTGCCCGTTCAGTCACTTCTGCTGTCCCGGCTCCGTGCGGAGATCCTCCCCCCAGTTGCTCATGGACGTGTGCACAAAGGTAGGAGACTTCCATGCCCAACTCGGATAGAGGCGGCTCCTCTGTGTGACCTGAACATATCACAGACAGTTGGTGTTAACCAGGTATATCGTCTCCTTTTTTATTTTGGAAGGCAGCATGGCCACAGCAAGGGGTCTGGGCGCCAGGCAGATTTTGGAACAAACTTGATATTTTCCCAGTCCTGTGGTGGGAATCTAGCTATCAAGGCCTTGACATGAGCTCGGCGATTGCCCTTCCCCAGGGAAGTGATCTGTAGGTCACTGCCGCAGCTCCCCGGGTAACAGTCTAATTTCAGCAGCGCTGTAGAGACAGGCTCACGTGCAGTCAGGGCCTCTTATGCTGTCCATGTTCTGCTCCGGGGGCTTAGCAGCCTCTCAGCTTCCCAGGGCGTCCTCTGGTCATACAGCAGCAGCGGGGGGCCACGCTGCTGTCCCGCTTTGCTCGGCATGCCTTGTTGCACAGAGAGAGTTTTTGCATGGAAGGCCTGTTTACGTCCCCACCTCCGTTATCCGCCTAGGGAGGTGAGGGTGCCCTCCCCAGCCCCAAGTGAATGTTGTGCAGGACGGACGCTTCCTTGCCTCATCCACTGGGTTAAAGGGAAAACGGCCTCCCCAGTTGTCAGCTGGGTAACTTCCCCCACCTGCCAGTGGAGCCCCACGGCTGCTAGAGCAGCCCGGCCATTTGGGAACTGAGCCGCAAGGACACTTAGCAGTCATGTGGAACGATTTCCCCATCTTCATAAAGGGTGTGTGAAATGCTTATGCGGTGTCTTTTTTCCATCCCATTACTTCTCCTGGAACTGAGTGTGTGCAATTGCATTGCGAGCCCAGCGCAGGCTCTGCTCTGCCTGCCCCGAATAGGTGAGTGCTGGGTTCTGGCCATCTCCTGTTGTTTGGATGGTCCAGGGGCAGATATAACCGTGCTGCCCAGGGACCTGTTTTCTAGGGCCTTCGTTCTATGCTGGTGTGCTCAGTCAAAAAAGGTCCCCCCGGGGCGTTAAAAAAACGCGTTTCTCAGCATGTTCAGAAAAGAGAAGTCGTGAAACCACGTCCTCATTAATGTCTCCATTCTGTGGAGCTGCTCTTCCACTTCCGCCCAACGACTTGCCTTTAGGACTATTGTAACGGCCCTTTTCTCTGCCATCCGTACCATTGCCAGTGACAGTTAAAGGAAAACGGCAGCCTGGCGCACACAGTGGGGAGAAATACAGACAGCGTGTGCGTTGTAACTGGAAAGCAAGACACTATCCTGGCATTTCTCAGCCCGTGTGTGGAGGCGACCGGGCACTTAATGACCGCGGAGTAGAACATCAGCACTGGGCGCGGAGCCTCCTCTGGGCCACTTGCAGCTGCAAAAGCGTGTTGGAAATCTCAGCAGAGCCATGGTCCTTGAGGCGATTGGACCCTTTCGGTTCCAAAGAGAAACTCAGAACTGGGGAAAAGACGGGCGATCCAAGCAGAGCTGCGTTTAGGGACTTCCAGAGGAGCCTGCTTTGCGTTTGACCCCCACGGTTTCCTGGATGGCTGGGGCCGTGACCTGCTAACCTGATGTCCAGCCTGCTTCTCAGAGATGAGCCCGGACCCAGGCCCTGATGGAAAACGGGGACGGCTAGATCGGATATCAGTGTCTCCTGGCTTTGACTTTGCACTCAGTCTCTCATTTCTGTTATTAACCCAGCACTGCAGCAGGTGGGAAGCTGGCATTTAGTCTCCTGGGGTGTGTCAGCTCACACTCCACTCCCCTGGCAACCGCAGCCACTTGGAGCCGCCTAAATAACAGGTGTGTTGTCTCTGCTACGCCTCCTGGGTAATTCCTGGCGAGGAAGGGCCAAAGGCCCTTTCAGATTGCTGGCAAGTCTGAGCCGTGTGTATTAGGTGCAGAATCCCCTGAAGGCTTGCGTTGCCTTTTGCCTGTAGCAGAGCACGTTCCCCCACCCATGCAACGTGGTGGAGATCTTGGCTGTGTGGTGTTTTGCTCCGGTGTCTTCCTCTTGCGCAGTCGGTCTCTGCCCTCAATTTGAGTCACAGGAACACAATAGTTAAGCTGCTTGTAATGCTGGTTTGATCCCTCTGGCACTTCCCAGGGAAGCTCCTGTTGGCTTTGCAATCCACCTGCGCTCCGGGGAGATGGTTACCATGCTCTAGACGGACCTCCCCTGCGTCTCGATGCAAGGGAATCGTGAGAGCCTGTACCGCAGCTCGTTTTGCTCCGACCTGCGTCTCCTGTGATCCGTGGGGAGGCTGAGCGTCGGATTCAAGCTCAGCGCAAGCTAGTGCAGCTGGAGTGTGAACGTGGCCCCAGGGTCTCCGGAACACGAGCAGCGTGTGTTTGTATTGCAGTCGCACCTTGTGTGCAGTACGTGCACGCAGTAAGAGACAGCCCCTGCCCCGGAGAGCTGGCCAGCCTGAGCGGACAACACAGACGAGAGGAAACGCATGGTTCCCAGGGCCCCAGCAGACCATCTTGGCCCCTGCCCTGAAGAGGGTGGTGGGGAGTTCAGAATCCATGGTCCGTTCGGTCCTTGACCCCTCTGAGATACCCACGGAGCTTGTGTGAGGTTGACACTGGTTCCAGACGGAACTGGTTTGACTGACGCTTCCTCCCACACGCGTCAAAAAGGTCGCCACCTGGCCATCACGTGTGCTCTCGTTCAATCTCTGCCAACCTAGGTTTGCGTCAGACTGGGCTCTGGGGGTGGCAAAAGGCCCTGTGCCCAGCCATCCATGAGAAAGGGGCGTAGAGACCTAGGATACCTCTTTGTACCCTGAGAGCACAGCGTATCCTGACAGGAGTCAGATGTCTGCTCCAGAACCTTGTAATTCTGCCTGACACCCTAGAGGAAACGTCCCTTTGGCAATATGATGATCAAAAAGTTTGCACTGAGGATGGCGACTGGTGTTTTGTGTAACTCACTGAGAGGTCAGAGTTGTTGTTGGGTGGCCTTTGTATCTCCGGAGGAGGCTGGCAGCTACCTAAGCCTGCAACGGTTTATTTTATGAATGACTCAGTAGCAACCATCCTTTTCTGCCTTCTTGTGTGCGTGGAGATTTTAAACACCTAATTTATTCCATCTATTAGATAGATTTTGTAGATTTAATCATTTTCACAGTTGGTGGCTCATTGGATACTCAAGATAAACTCCAAATGAAAGTATAATGGGTACGACAAATGAGTTTTCACACCAGAATGGCAGAAACTTGCTTGGGAAAGAGTTTGAGAGGAACAAAAATATATACATATATAATTTTTTTCCCTGCAGTGGCTTTTGCTGACTATAGTAGGTTACCACAGTTAATTTCACCAGTTTTGTTCATCTGTAAAATTGCATAAAAGTGACATTTTTGTGCTCATTATAGGAACTGCTGATTTATAGCTAGTAAATGGAATGCTTTTCCATTTTTGGTGAGGTTCTCGTAGCAGCGCAAAGCACCCATGAAATTGCTTGTATAATGTAGTTTAAATCCAATCTCAGAGAAAGATTCTCCCGTTGGGTAAAGTGACATTTCCATTCTCCACACTGAGTTTATTTTAGGCCACTTAGAAGTGACTTTATAAGAGAAAAGGGGGCAGGTTTGTGCTGTGACCTCATTTCTGCCAGGATCAGGTACGAAGAGCACTCGATGGAAATTGCGTGCGAGGCGGCTCCAAGCTCCTTGTAGCCTGCCATGGGGTGTAGGGGTCATGCACGTTTTTCCCCAAATTGACGTGGAAGAACTTTCAAGTGAGGAGACGAAAATTGCCCGAGAAGAAGAAATGACTGACTGGGCAATGACCAGGCAGGAAGATGAGCAGAGGCGACCGCCATGGGTGACATGTTCCCGAGTAACCGACTAAGACCCAAGTAGCCAGATGCAGAGGGGGCTGCCAGAGGACGGGAGAGGGCAGAGGCGTAAATATGTGCAATTAACAGGCAGGGACGTAGCTCCAGTGCGGTGGAGCCTTGCGCAGCGGCCTGTGCTGGGAATTGTGCTGCGCCTGCGGCTCTAGAAGCCAGGTGCAACGGGGGGAAGTTCCACCGTCATTTACTGCCCTCCTTATCCAGACCCTCATCTACCCCAGTTATGGCCCCACAGGCCCCTGCGTTTCCTCTGAAATCCAGCTTCTGCTCAGGGGCAGGAGCCTTTACTTCTGGGGGTGCTGCTCTTGGCAGGGACCATTAGGGCCCCCAAAATCCCGTCCCCAAGGGCTTGGTTGTGCCTGAGCCCGCCCTGGGCAGGGGAGGCGAGAATCCCGTTCATCTGAGGTCTCTGACCTGGGCAGCCTCATAGAGTCGGCCTTGGGAGGTGCTGGCCAGGACACCCTCCTCCTCCTATCTTGGGCGGGGCCCAGCGCGTTCTCTGTCCCACGCGGGGTGCAGCTCGCGCCCCTGCTGTGAGGCCAGGGCCTTCCCGTCACCCCGCCCGGGGGGGCCAGCGTGGCTTGTCCCAGCGGAGCTCACCGTCCCATTTCCGGCCACTGCCGTCTGGGAAGCTGCCCGGCTGGCAGATGGCACATTTGCACCTGGGTCGCCCACACCTGACATCGCCACGCCACCGAGGGCAGCGGGAGGGAGGCCCCGATGGCGCGGAAAGCCCGCGGGTAGCCTCAGCGCCTCGTCTAGAGCTGCGGGGCTGCCTGGCCTGTCACTCCTGCCGGCACCAGTAGCAGATGACGGCGGCCGTGCGTGGCGGGGCAAGCCCCGGCCTGGCTGCGTTAGGCCAGTGCTGAGCCACGCCCATTAGGAGGAGGCGAGGAGCCTTGTGAATGCAGCTGAGTCGGGGGGTCCAGGATGAGGGGGTTTGTCAGGGTGGCATCTGCCTTTCCCTCCCCTCTGCTGCTGACGGAGCAGCCAACGCGCGCCCTGTGGCAGCGGGGGGCTGTGTCCTCAAGCTCTCTCCATTATCACCAGCTGCAAACTTCCCCTCCCCTTCCCCTCGCGCCAGCGCAGCCTCCCAAGGACACGGCTTCCTTTGGGGGTAACTCGGTCACCGCTCTCGCAAAAGGAGCCGGGCCCGAGTCGCCCCCAAAGAGCCGAGCTCAGAGGGGCCAGCAGTGCCCAGAGCTCCTCTCACACCTGTTCGGTTTATTTGCTGCACCTCTGGCTTAATGGCTGGAATCTTGTTTCCCCCCGTTTTATGGCCCGAGCCCATCCAAGGCAGGTAACGGCCCCGGTCCCGCTGCAGTTTCGTCTCGTTAACTTACTTTTCAAACGTTCCTTTTCCCACTTCCATCTTCCACGCCGGGGAAGAGGAGGATGGTGCTGCTGGCCCGGGGGGGTGCACAGCGCCTGGACAGGCTGGTTCTGGGTCCTGGGGCCACCCGTGTGTGTGAGTTCTGCACGATCCCACGCCCTGCGCTGCTGCAGCTCTGGTGTTTCTGGGCTGGCGGGACGTCAGCCTCTCTCCTGCTACCTCCATGGCAGGGCATCGCCCCTGTGCCGGAGCGGGGCATCTGAGCCAGCTCTCACACCACCCGCCTGGGGGGGCCCTCTGCCGAGATGCCATGGGGGGCAACGGGAAGCTACTGGTGTGTGAGGCAGGGTCTGTGGGGAGAAGGGGGGTGAAATGTTGATTGACGTTTGGGAAGGGCAGGTGAGTTAAGTTGGAGTGCAGTTGGGGGGTTGCATTGGGCTATTAGTGTGTGAATGTGTGTGGAGGGGGTTGGTGTGCCCACACATTGCATGCATGTGGCAGGGGTGTGTGCTTGCCCATTGGGGGGGATTGTGTGCGTGCACGTGGGGGGCAAGGTCTCGTCAGAGAGCTCTCTGCTGCTCCCTCCAGCCGTTCGGAGGGGTTGGGTGCCCCGCGGATGATTCTGTGCCTTTCCCTGGCAGTTTGCTGGGGCAGCAGTGGGGTGGCCATGTTCAGTGGGTGCCATGCCGCTCGCCTGCGTATGGGGAGCATGGCGCACAGGGTGGGATGCTGTTCTCCAGCCGTGCCTCGAGGAACAGCAGGAGCTGGATGATCCAGGGGCCAGCGGCCGCCCATGAGCCGCGGCGGGGGGAAGTCAACTTGCCGTTGGGGTAGGCTCCATTGCCAGGGTTGCGCCCATGGGAGTGGAATTTTCCCATGGGTACCGACGGCAGCAGGTGGCCCGCCGGTGCGGGTGTGTTTAATAGCAGAAGGAGGCTGAAGTGACGGATCCCCTTGTAAATACTTCTGCATGCTCCCAAACCCCCCGATCTGCACATCCCGCCCCATGGTACACAGCCGTTAACGAGGCCCTGCCAGGTCCCCCTTTCACAGGGGGCTCGCTGACCGGTGGCGGGTGGGGTGAGTTGCCCAGGGAGCCAACAGCAGGAGCGGGCTGAGTCTGAACCTGGAGTCCCTGGCTCTAGCCGTGTCCCATCCCTGAGCTGGGAATAGAACCCAGGAGTCCTGGTTTCTAGCCCTTCCATCCCTTGGCCTGCATCCCCGTCCTCAGCCAGGAACACAGCCCAGCCGTTCTAGGGCCCGTGCCTTGCGCCAGCCACTGCTGCCAGGGCCTCTGGCATAGTCTGGCACCGCTTCTCTGCGCTTTTCCCTGCCCGGCCTAATGCCGTACCCACTTGTGTCTCCTAGGTGAAACGGCGGCCTCCATGCATTCCCCACGCTACCCCAGCCCGGCCGAACTGGATGCCTATGCACAGAAAGTCGCCAACAACCCTCTCACCATCAAGATCTTTCCCACCAATATCAGGGTCCCCCAGCACAAGCACCTTAACCGGACGGTCAATGGGTACGACACGACGGGGCAGCGCTACAGCCCGTACCCCCTGCACGCTGGCGGCTACCAGGGCCTCCTGGCCATCGTCAAGGCCTCCAGCAAGAGCGTGGTGAAGAACTTGGAGGGCAAGCGGACGAAGATGTCCCCCGCGCAGGTGGGCATCGCCCCCTACCCGGCATCAAGCACTTTAGCTCAAGGCCCCTCATGTGCCGGACAGTTGAATTATCACAGTTCTCAGAAGCAGCTGGAGGCTCCTGTCCCCCCGAACGTGACCGTGGCCACGTCCGTGATCCCGCTCGCGGGCCGCAGCCTGAGCCTGCCGCAGTCAAACTTGCCCTCCATCCAGAGCATCATCTATCAGATCAATCAGCAGTGCCAGGCCCAGGGCTCCCAGCCAGCCTGCCAGGGGGTGGTCTTGACCCATCCCAGCCCGGCCAAGCACGGGGCCAACAGCGGCTTCGCGAGCGTGGCCTATGCCGGCGCCGTCCTGCCAGACTGCCGCAAAGGGGCCGATCTGGCCGTGGGCTCCAACCCGGCCATGAACATCGGCCCCAAGGCTGGCCTCTACCCGGACAGCATGGACTACCTGGTCTGGCAGCAGAAACAGCAGCAGCTCCGAATGTACAGCGGGGGCAGTGGCGGAGGGGGCGCCGTCAGCAAGTCCCCGGAGACCTGCGTGGGGGTCTCGCGCCCCTATGCCCTGACGGGCGCGGCGGAGAAGGTGAGCTCCTCCCCTTTGAACTGCGTGAGCATGCATGGCAACTTCTCGGTGGGCCAGTACTTCGCCCCCCCTTGGAACAGCATCTTGGTCACCCCCAACAGCGACTGTTACAACCCTCAGGAGCTCGCCAACGGGCCCCGCGAACTCGGCGTGCACCCCTCCGACGGCCTGTCCAGCAAAACGCTCTGCAATACCTCCATCCTCAGCAGCAGCCTCCAGTCCCTGGAATATCTTATCAACGACATACACCCACCCTGCATCAAAGAGCAGATGCTGGGCAAGGGCTATGAGACAGTGTCTGTGCCAAGACTCTTGGACCATCAACATGCCCACATCCGGCTGCCCGTCTACAGATAAGAGGTGGACGCTGCTTTGCAAACCAAGGGCCGTGGTGAGAACTTGCCTGGCATCCATTCTCTCCAGCACCGGAAGGGTCTGTGGCGAAACAAAGTGAGGGCTGGAGGGGTTGGTTAACGGGAGGGGTTTGAGGCCCCAAAGACGCTGGAATTAATTGGGGTTGTTGAACTGGATGTACCTGAAACCCGCTGGGAAGCCCAGGATGAAGGACGGCTGCTTTATGCCGCTCCGAAACGATGGTTTCATTTCCACGAATGTGAACAGGGAATCGCTACGAGTTGCTGCTATCCAGGGAGAGAAGGTTTCGCTCTGCGCGTGTGCGTGCGTGTATGTGCGCGTGTGTGCGTGCGTGTGTGTGTGTGCGCGTGTGTGTGCGGATCTGCGTGAGTGTGCGTGCGGATCTGCGTGCGGGAGAACCCCGCATTCCATCCTGAACCGAGTTGGCTGAGTGTTAAATAAAAGAAGAGTTCCCACCCCTGATAATTCCGTGCCGTTGCAGCTTGGTCGTGACCGAAAGCGTTCAGGCCTAATTTCTAGTTGAAGTCCGTAACTTGCACTGCTTTGATTAAAGCTAATAATTGGGGACAGGCTGGAGGCTATTTAAGAAAAAGAAAAACACTTGAAAACTTGAACAGATTTTTTTTATTTGACTATACTGTACATTTATGTGTTGGCTGCTACAGAAAGAGTCTCCTGCTCCACTCCCTCCCTGCCCGCCCCCGTCGCTTGGGCCTAGTCTGTTACTTTAATTAAACCATCAGGTTTTGATGCTTTCTCAGTGAAATGGTTTCCTTGCCAAGTTGTCCACGCTGTGGGGGGAGAGCAACGTTCAGCTAAGGCGCCAGGGACTTGTGTGAGCACAAGGGGCATGAAGTTAAGGATATTTTACCCTCCTCATTATTCTAGCAGTTTTCCAAGTATTTCCTTAGTCCCCATGGTAAAGAGAGAGTTGGAGAGGATTGAAGCGAACCGTGACTTACCTCTGATCCATCCGAGTCAGGACCCCTGTTCTAGTCTGTAAAAGAATCCACACCCGCTTCCCAAATCTGCCCCTCACCCCCACCACTGGCCTGCTCCCTCCATTGCTCTCAGAGCAACTGGTCGTTTGCTAATCTGGCTGTGCACAAAGGTAACATCTAGCTGAGCACCCAGGAAGCAATTTCCCTTTTATCAGCAGGAGGTGGCTGGAGAGCCGTTATAGTGTCTCCAAGCTCGGGGAACCCTGCTCGGAGGGGTGGTCTGTCTCCAGGCGCCCATCCCCGCCCTGTCCTCTGCCCAGGTCCCATCACTGGGACGTTCTGAATTCTAAGATTTCCAAGATTTTTTTTTTTTTTTTTGCCTGTCAATTTATACCTTTGTTCTGCTGTAGAGGCTACTTGCAGGTGAAAAGATGTAGAATCACGCTGAATGCATCCAGCCTTTGGACCGGGTTGTAATTTGCATACTTTATTTTCTTTTTTAAACAGTTGGGAAATGTTCATTATGGTCTGTTACTCAGTCCGTGTAATTGTGTTTAATAGATTTATCCATTTAAAAAAAAAAAAAGGAGAGGTTCCGCATTACAGAAAATACCAAGTTTTTTGATGTTTAAAGGAGAAAAACAAAAAAAACCCCAATGAAAACCAATGAGTGTGTGCTCGGAAAAGAGGTACCGTATTCTTAAAAGGCCTGTCGAAGCACTAAGTGCATTTACAAATCTCTGCGAATGTTTTTTTTATACTAAAATTGACCATTATATTCTACTGTGAGAAGTGCTGGCTGCACTATATTGTTTTAAAACTGAGAGAAAATGGGGAAAAAAACAAAAACCAAACCCACAAAGCTGTGTGTGCGAATGTTGTTTTCCCAAAGTAAAACCAGGATATCCGCGGCTGTGTGCTCTGAATTTTGTTTGCGGGCTGTGGCCTCTCCGGGTCATTTCAGCCCGTCTGCGGTAGGTGGGGCGGAGGGATGTGGCCGAGGGCCCCGGGCGCTGTTCCTGGAAGGCTGCATGCTCAGGATTATGGGCCCTGCAGCAAGTAGGAGAAGCCATTTCCTGACGTGGGGGAGGGCGGCGATGGAAGTGCTGTTTGGTAACACCCTGCCCCCCAAGTGCTGGCAGGTCTAGCGCGGCAGTGGGCAGGCTATTCCCCACATTGAGGGCGGCTTGTCTCCCAGAAATGTGGGGCCAAAGGAGTTAGCTGGGAGGCCTGAGCAGTGTGAAACTAGCTCTCTTACCCCAGCCTTTTCTGAGTATTAAGTGACCTGTCAGCCTTAGCCCCCCAGTTACATCAGGTCCAGTTACAGCCGGGCTGTGTCCGAACCCCCGGATCACGCTCTTGGGTTGTGCTGCCAAGACCCCCTCGCCTAAGGTAGCCACGCTGGACCCTGGGACTTTCCAAGGGTGGATCAGCAGGGATGTCCGCTCCCCTTCCCATTCATACATTCCCATAGGCGTGTATGTTTGGTGTCCTGCCCGGTGCCAGCGATCCAGTGGGGGAACGAGTGTTCGGACTGCCCAGTTCTTCATTCACACCTCCCTTCCGTGCCGGGTTTTACACAGTACAAGAACGTCGTTAGAAAGACAGGCTCCTGGGTCACTCTCTGTTGAGGGTGAATTCTCCTCTCATGGCAGCAGAGCCCTTTTCTCCCTTTGTGCCCGTCTGCGCCCCTGAAATGCTGACGGGACCAGCTCCCAGCCTTTTAAGCAGAGCGTGTTCTTGCTCTTGATTCCCTTCACTCTTTTCAGGCCACGCTGGATCTTGCTCAGAGCCGCTGTCCCCCGTAGGATTCCACTTTAGAGGCAGTGCCCTAGGAATTCCCCTGCAACCGAGCCGTAAACCTGTCACAGCCGGGCTGATGGCACTGGGAACTGCGGCTTGGAGAAGAAAAGGCGAAGCCAAACAAAGAGAAGGGGTGAGGAGTTGCCAGGATATGCAGGGGTGGCAGAGCCTCCCATGGTTGGTTGCGGGCGTCGCTGGAGGCGCTGAATGGGCTGGTGTTGGGGGTTTTCGGCTGTGGGGCCGGGCTGGGTGAAGAGGGTTGTTCTCCAAGCTCCCAGGGAGCAGGAGGGGAGTCTGCTTCCGAAGGATGTTCTTGGCTGTGGCTTGTCCTTTGAGCGTCTCATCTCTGCCGGGCTGTGGGCACAGGGGAAGCACTGCATTGCAGCCTTTCCTGGGGCTGGTCTTTTCCATCCCAGCTTTTTAGGGCGCTTGGCCACTGAAGAAATGTCTATAAATAAGCTTCTAAGGAGTCTGCTCCATTAATCCAGCCCTGGCTCCAGCATCTCTCTGAACCAAAGCAGCTCGTTAAAACCAGGATCTGCCCGTACGTTAATGCTTTTCCCCACACTTGCTACCAAACCCACGGGCACCGAACAAGTTGCTGAAACATGGTGCTCTTTGAGCATGGTGTAATGGGGCCCTTGTGGAAGGGCAAGTTGTGCTGGGTTATGGGGGAGGAAGTGGGCGCCACCTGGGCTAGGGTCTATCAAAAACCCACACTGCTCTCCTGGAGGCCTGGATTTCATGCCCAAGTTCTTTGGTGGAAGCTGCCTTTGGCGTTCCCAAGGGAAGGGGACAGGGTTGGCTGGACACAAAGTGGCTGGTGAGGTTGGTGGGCCCCCACATGGCTCCTGGCATGTGGAGGAGGGGAGAGACAGCTGCCTGTGCTGGTCTGAAATGGAAATCTTCCTGGGGGTTACGGTTAAGGGGCAATCCTCACTCAGCCTGCAGCTGTTAACTGACGCCTGAGAGGAACGGGGCCCTGGAGAGGCTCTAAAAGCTAGAAACCTTGTCTTGCCCAGCATGCCACAGCCCCTCCCCTGGGCTGCTGCGGTTTCTGCCCCAGGTGCTGACGCTCTCCCCCTGCCTAGGGCAATCTGGCATTGCAAGTGTATTGTATAAAAACCGCCCCCATGCCCGGCTGAGAAACTAGCGCTGGTTTGTCTCTCCTTTTCCGGTCAAAGCCCCAGGTTCTCCCATCACCTTCCTCGCTCTAGGGCAAATGTCCTCACCTCTTGAGGTGTTCCAGTGGGGAGCAAGGGCTTCGTTTGTGTGAAAAGGGGAAGGCAGGCTCCACAATATCCGGGAATCCTCCATCTCCCCTCAGGTCCTGCCACCCTTCCACCTAGGGTGACCCGATCTTTGGCAGTGGCAGCAGATTCCTGGCCTCAACAATGAGTCGCTTGCATTAGGATAATAGTATTAAATTCCAAATAGATTTCAGCGCTGGGCTCCTCTCACTCAGCCCCTTGTCTCCCTCAGCTGCTGAGCCGCGGTGACATATGGGTTTCCATTATTTGAGCCTCAGGCCTAGCAAAAAGGCTTTAATGCTTAAACAAACAGCGAGGCAGCCTTCGAAGGCTGTGCGTGTTCACTTGAGGATACAAATTTAGCACGAATCTGAAAGGAATTTTGTTTTCACTTTCTCACCCTGCGGCGCTCAGCCCCACGGAAAGAGGCGGCTTTGTTCTGCCCGGCTCCCAATAATGGGAAAGAAACAGCCTCATAAAAATGCTGATTTTGCCAAAGGGCTGGCCGCTGTACTGCACCCGGCTCCCATTCAAGGGCAAAAATTCAGCACGGAGGCCTAGGGAGGATTTGTTTGTCATTATGCACAGTACACAGGAAATCCTGGTAAAAGATGGGTTGGTTCCATATTTTGCATCTTGTTCCTGCTGTTTTGTTAACCAAATGAGATTTGGCCTAGCGGAGAGAGGGCTTAGCAAACAGGGCAGCTGCGCATTTGAGGATGCAGCTCAGCCGGGAAGGGGGAGCTATGCTTTCAGCGCAGAGCCATGCGAGAATTTCCAGCCCTGTGACCTCCGCTCTTGTGCCTCCTCCGCCACCCCGGGAGCTGCCTTCGCGTGATTTAGGGGGAAGCGGTTCCAGCCTGAGCCGTAGTTTGTTCTTTGCAAAATTGCCTCCATTTGTTTCTCCCTGGCGCATGCAACCTGCACGCCCGGCTGGGAGGAGGGAGCCTCGGGACACGGGGTTTTATTCCCTCTGCTGGTGGAAAACAAAATGATAATAAAAACCCTGACCTAACAGGTTCCTGGAAAGCAGCTGGGTGTAACCTGGGATGCGAGCGGCAGCATTTTAAATCACATCTGCCGCGCCATCGTTACAATAGCGCGGGGTGGACCACTGCGGTTCTCAGTCTGCTTTTATTGCTCGTCAGGCATTGAATGCAGCTGCCCTCCAATAGCATCCCTGCTGCACACGCTACACTGCGGGGGGGCGTCCTGGCCAAACCAGGGCTGTTTGGAGTTGAAGGGTTTCCTGGCCTGGCTCTATCAGTAACAGCCTGGGAAACCAGAGCCAGGCCTGCAGCACGGCCTGTGTGTCAGGCCCCCAGCAGCCTCTCTCTACAGGTCCCTGCAAGTGCAGTTTGCCCCGTGCTCTGGAAGGATTCACGGCTCCTGCCTGCGTCGACCGCTGGCACTTCCCGCCCTAGGGCCTGAGAGCAGGAGACCGGCCACCTCCGGCGGGTGTCTGTGCGATGGAAATGAGGTAACCGCCAGCTTCCTCGCGTGGGCTGGGGCCAGCCTCCCGTTGCTCCAGGAAGCCCCTGGGAAGGTGTCCCAGGTGTCCCTTGCTTAGCACGGCCTGGGGGAAAGGGTTGTTCCACACTGGACTGAGTTCTCATAAACCTCTAGCTGTTTGGAGAAGCCCCCTGGCTCCCAGTGGGTCCTGCCTGCAGCGCCAGCCAGCTGCTGTCCCAGGGTCGTCCGTTGTCTTATCAGCCTTTCGAGGGCAGCTTGGAGAGCAGCTCATCCTCTAGCGGGGAGAAGGCAGCGGGCCGGGTTTGTTCCTCTCTCCCATGCTGTTGAGGGGTGTCGGGGGAGAGGCGTCTTCCTATCGCTTCCTTTCCGCTGCGCCCGGGTGCCGTGCTGCACCACAGAACAGCCTGCCGTGCGCCGGGCCTCTGGCTTTCTCTGGTCTCCCTCGCCCCGGCCCTGCGCCGGCTGCAGCCAGCTTCGCTTCCTGACATGGCCACAGGCTGCCGGGCTAGAGCACGCGGCCCAGCGGCCATGTCAATGGGAGCAGCCAGTGTCTAGCCCTGGGTGGAAAGAACAACCAGTGTCCAGGAGGTGAAAGGCCATGTAAGTTCTCTACCTTCCCACTCCCACTGCCTGGGTCTCCCTCTGCTCCACACAGGGGGAAGAGGAATTTCATCAGCTCCTGCCACTTGGCTCCGGCCCCTGGCTGCGGAGACGACTATGCACCTGGTCAGCATGTGCAGTCTGCGAACTGGGCCCAGCCCGTGGCTCCCCCGAGAGGTATTGAACTGGGAGATGCTTCAGGGACAGAGGCAGTGATGAGGAGGGGTTTGGCTCGCCCGTCCCAGAGAAAGCCGGCCATGCTCCAGCGAACCAGCCGGGGCACGACCCCGCACTGCTTGGACGGACACAACCGGTGTCGTTTCTATCCACCCCACGGGCCCAAAGCTCCAGCTTTTAAGCGATAAAACGACCCTGCACGCCCACGCCAGGTGCGATCATTCCCCTGCTGGGCCTCGCTCTGTCTGAAGGCACCTTAGCTGCCCTGCATCCGCCGTCTCCTGCGGCTGCCCGGGGGTAACTGTGCAGCAGCGGGGCCTTCGAGTGTCAATTCTTTGGGGCTGGAAGATAGGGCCCGACTCCACTGCCGGTGATGCCATGATACGGGTGTAAGCGCGGCTGGACTCGGGCCCTGCCTTGTCTCCCTGCGGCCTGGCAAGCACCAAGCGTGCTGCTGGCTCTACATCAATACAAGCGAAGGTCTAGCCTCTCCCCCGTGTCCTCGCAGGGGCGGTGCCAGTCTGCAGCGAGTCCCTCTGAAACGACAGACTGACTGCTCAGCGTATGCGGCATCTGACCCCAAATGTCCTAGGATTTCATCTGCATTACAGCGTTTTGCCCGCACAGTGGCACCAGTGGGACCCCCTGGTATACTCACGGCATGTGCCAGCAGAAGGCGTTTCCCTGTCAGCATAGGAACGCCACCGCCAGAACAGCATTCGCTGTGGCGACAGACACACTCAGGCGTAACTGTGTCTACACGGGGGGCTTTGCTGCCATAGCAATGGCACTAGAAGGGCTGGATTTTTTCACACCTCTGGCCAACGTGGCTATGCCGCCAGCACATCGTAGTGTAGACCTGGCCTCTGATTTTTCGGTGGGACTGGCCCAAATGCTGCCTTTTTGGTGGAAACCAGGATCAGATCTTTCCAACGGTTGTCGAGACTCGGGCGAGTAAAACGATGCCGGTTTTGCAGCCTCCCAGCGCTGGAGGGAGAAGTCACAGCTTTTACCGCACAGGGCTACGTGATCAGCAGTAAATGTGATCGATGTATGAAATATGCATAGCTCAGAAATGCATTTCTGTAACACAATCATCAGAGCTAGCTGGAAAGCAAAACAGCCCAAAGTAACGAGTTTAAGAGCTCCAGTCTCGTATTGATTTATTCAGGACATGTGGAGGCTGATACCGCACCAGAGTTCTGCGTTGCTGGTTTGTCTAAAGGAAACCGGCCCGTGTTTGATTCCATCCGCTGATGAATTGGAATTCACACCCTCGTAAACCGGCAAATGGCCTGTCCGTGCTGAAATGCCTTGGGGCGGCTCTTTCTGCCATGTAGGCTCTTTCTGCCGGGTAGGCCAGGGCCACGTACTCGCGCTCACTCGCTCTCTCTTTGGGTAGCGGGCCAGGTAATTGAATTAGTCTAACAGCTAGTGGGGGTAGCTGTGACGTGATCATGGCAGAAATGTGTCTGCTCTGAGGTCCAGCTCTGCAAGGGAATCAAGTCGTCCTTTTCTAGGCTCGGGATGTTTTGCAAGAAGTCTCCTGCTGTCTCTAACACCAGTTCACCTGTGTTAGTGACCCCAGGAGCTGTAGCACAGACGTGTCCTCTAAACCTCCCCTGAGCAGGTGTAATCAATACAGTACTTCAAACAGCGGCTGTAACCTGCCTACGCTAGGACGCATGCCACTGCTTATCCTAGCAGAGCTCAAAAATTGTAAAAAGCTCCTCGGGTAACCCAGGCTCTGTTGAATGCCTAACAGAAGATGCTCAGCATCTTGGGATTTCAGTGATCAACACAGCACACGAAGCATTTCATGCTGAGATAAATGCATTCGTTTCCCACCTTCTGTTTGTTTTAAAAAGTTTCCGTTTCCTTGCAGGTCGAAGTTGAACAAAGCTTTATTTGGGGGATTGGCTTGTTTTTAAAGCCGCGCCAGTAACTCCAGAACCTGCTTGTTTTTTGTTTTAACTGCAATTGCTTCAGCCTTTGAACTAACTCGTCTCAAAAGTTCCTACAGTTCCTTCTTCCCACTCTTCGCTTGTAGGCTGAAACAGGTGCTTCCCTGCCGGCATTGTTATAAACGGGGCTGACGCAGAGCAAACCCGGCGCCCGTGTCGTCAGTCTCCGGGCTGACATCTCTTCTTCTTTTATGTAGCTCTTGAATTTCTTCTTTTATTATTGTTTGGCTTGGAACAAATACAAATAATAAACCTATCGCCCGCATCTCTTAGTCTGCTGCTTTGCACCTATCGTCTCTGCCCTTCGCTGAGACACGAGGCTGTTTGGAGTTCAATCGGTGTCCCTTTGACACTTGCTACCATTACAATAACACTCTGCCTTTCCAGAGAGCTTTCCAGTCGAAGCGTCTCGAGCCACTCAGCTCCGAAGTTCCCCAGTTAAAAACTCTCAAAGGGACAGACTCCGTGAAAGCAGAATCATATCCAGAAAAATATTCTTTGCCTCTGTTGTTAACCCTTTGCATGATCGATGCTGTTTGATTGATTGATTAATTGCATTTCACCGAACTGGGACCGGTCTGCTTCATAGTGTCTAACTGCCCCAGTCACGGATCAGGACCCGCCAGCTTGCTAGGCACAGTGTACAAACACAGAATCATTTCCTGGTCTCAAGCATGAATGCCAGGGTGGTAGGTTTGGGTTTCCAACAATACAGGAGGATGGTCAAATGATGGAAGAGCTGCCTTGGCTGCCCTTTTCACAGCAGCCCGCTGCAGCCCCGTTGGTGACGGATTGGCGAGCGTTCCTTCCAGAACAGTAAAACAGTGACATTTGTCTTATTTGTTCTCTTACCATAACTGCAAACAACATGTTTCTCCTGATATTTATTGCATGCTAGGAGGGGAACTCTCCGTCATATGCAGTGCAACTGGCATGACAGCCAATCAAGGGAACAAAGAGAAATTGGGACAAAAGAAAAATTTCACAGAGGTTAATGCTACTTTGGGAAAGGGGGGGAAGGAATGAAATTGCTTGCCTGGCACGTTAAAATTAAATTGTCTGGAGGAAAATCTTTGCTTAGATCTTTGTTATTAAAAAGATGCCATGTTAAAAGAAATGTGACGATGCATCGCACTCATGCCTTAAAAATGCAGTGTGGGAAAATTGTGGCTGTTGAGGGTGTTCGCTCTGGCTGTTGGACTAGGGCAGTTGTCTGAGCGTTGAACATTTCACACCCTGGTGACGTGGGGTTCACTGCAATCCTGTTTGTGTGCCCCGTCAGATGGTGTTAGCCCAGATGAGTCATCCTTCATTCCTCTTTCAGAGTATATTGGTTTTATCCTTCTGCATCAGTAAAACAACGTGGAAATGAGCAGGTAGCTTCCTAGGGAGTGGGAAACAGATTGAAACCGAAGGGTGTACGATATAGCCCGGGGCGTGATTTACCACTCACGAACGTGGTACCCTCTGCTAAAGGGATGACTGGGCCGCCCAGCGAAATAAGGAGCTATCGTGACAGATATTTTGGTTTCATTTTGTATGCTTCATTTTCATCTTGATGATGAATTATGTGAGTGGCGGGGGAAAGGGTGAGCAAGAGGCTGGTTCTCACACAATGCAGAGCACGCACGTGTCCTAACCCCCCTTTTGGCCTCAAGGCCAAGTTACCTGCTGTTCAGTAAATAAGATGTGCTGTCACAAAACCAAATGGCCCCTGCCTCTCAGAGAGTGATTCAAATTTTAACCAAACCAAACAAAAAAACAACAGAGATTTGCAAGCAGCTGTGCACTGGTGGATAGCAACTGGCTTCACTTGCACCAGTTTCCTGCCAACGCACCACAGGCTGGGTGGTTTGTTTTCACGGAGCATCTACTTACTGTGGCCTTGTTTCAAACAGGGCTACTTTAACACGCACTAGGGACCGTTTCATGCTTGCCAGCAGAGGCCGGGTGGGGCAGTGCGTGCCTGACACCCTGGTGCACCCTAGAATTTACATGCCTCTAGTGTGGATGAAAGAGTCATGGAGAAAAAGCCCCAAGTGAGCGGCAGCCCCCGGATCTTCCCTGCTCAAACCGCTAGATTAGGTGTCTGCATTTAGCAGTTCTTTTGAAAAGTAAATATGCCATGTAGAGAGCACCGTACAAGACTTACTGTTGCTGATGGGGGATAACGGTCACTCAAAATGTCCCAAAAGGTTAAAAATATTCTTAGCAAAACTAAAGTGAGTGACCTGGCTTTATGCCCTGCCCACAAGCTTTAGGCTGCCTAATCTCCCAAGCATGGCTGGAGCGGACAGAAAACAATTTCCTAGAAGTCCTCTGAAATATTATTGCCAGGTGACACCTGATTTACTGTTAATCTCCTAAGAACAGCAGCTGACCCTGTAGCTGCCTCTTTCCTTTTCTTGGGTCTAGTTTCTGAAGGACATGCCAGGGAGAGGTAGACGTGGGAGTAATGAATGCTATTGAAAGAGGCAAATTGGTGATCCCTATATATGATAAAGCTGTCCACTGACCCCATAAATCAAGACAAGCCTATATTTCATCCCGCAGAGAAAGGACTCAGTGACTTAAGAACCCAGCGCCTTCCCAACTTACATCACCACTGGTGACTTAGATGAAGGAAAGTTCTGACAGGCACCATGCACCCACATACATCAGTCATTGTTGCTACCCCACCGCTTCCAAATGAGGGACATTGCACCATGCGCATGATTATCAGTGATTCAGGACGGCCGGGCGGCACACACTGACATCTGGAAGGGATCCGGCCTGGTCAGAGCTCAGCGAGACATCACAAATGAGGTGTAGACATTTGAGCAGCCCACATTTCAGAGCCTATCAGCAAAGGATCTTGGCCACTGATTGGGCTGGAAAATCTACCTCCCATCACTGCTAAACCCGGGAGTTGATTTCTCAGGCACAAATGCCCTTGGATTTGCATGCAGGACAGTACAAATGGGAGGGTCCAAGCTGGTGAATTTGTGACAATACCTGGAGTGTTCAGACAGCACGGTGATGGGCTCCAAGAACCCAGAGCGAGTAGTGAGTGATGGAATAGTGTCAGAGCAGAGTAAAGAACGCAGGGACTAGCCTCTGCTCCGCTACCACTGGGCATTTTTTAGAGACCTCTCGTTGTCCAGGACTTTGGAGAGATCGCAGCCCAGAATTTAAAGAGCCCAGGCATCCAAGGGCAGGATTGGGGAGGTATCGGTGCGGTGTGCATGCCCCTGCAGTGCAGACAGGATCGATACAGCTCATGGTTGCATGCTTCATTATGGGGGTTCAGAACGCCTTGCCGGATGGATCGCCTAGGGACTGGGGTGCAACACGGCCCATCTCCCATGGCCAGGGAACCCATCTCCCATGGGAAGAAAGAGATGGGTCCCTCAGCCGCGTTCTGAAGTGTGTGCAACATCCCCTGCACTGCTCTCTCAGCCAGGGACTGCCAGCCACTCGTCTCATTTCCTGCCAGCCGCGTGTCTCTTGCGTGGCCCCACGGCTTGGCTTCAGAATGGAAGGGGAAGAGGAGGAGATGAGTTGGGCTGGGAAAGCAAAGCTCCGGCTTCAGAGGAAGCAGCAGTGAAGTGAGTTAGGGCTGAAAAGAAATGCAAGCAGCTCTTGAAGACACGTGGGGTGAAGATTTCAGCCTTCCCCTGTTGGGAAGTGCCCGTGGCGGGGCAGGTCTCTGCCTGGAGGTGCCGTTGCTGCAGGCTTTGGGGAATGGAGGTACAGCTGTCCCCAGAGTTTTCTGCTCAGCCCCACTAAGAGCCGTTCACGTCTCAGTTCCCTGAAGGAGATATTTGCAAAAGAGCAGCCGAGCACTCGTGACACGTCCTGGCTGCCGGACTCCACTGCTTCTCCACGGGCCGCAGAGGAGCAGCGGGAGATCTTTCCTCTCTTGGAGGAACGCCCCCAGCAGATAAGAGGCATTCACTCTTCTACCCCATCCTCATCTCGGCCCTCCTGCTGTAGGGACCTGCTGGCAAGGGGACCCGTGGGGGGGGCTGGGCCTTTCAGACACGGCACCTGCCCATTTCCACTTGGAATTGCTCCTGTCACAGGCAGGATTGGAACCAGCAAGGCAGAGATGAAAAGCTGGCTGGTGCCCTCTCCTCCTGCCAGGATGCCTGCGAGGAGAAAGGCCTGGTTACGCACCTCAACGCCCTCCAAAGCACCTTCTCCAGACAAGGATGCTCCAGCAGAGAAGTAGAGCTGGCCCCACGGTGCTGGGTGGTGGAGAGCGATTCGAAAGGCATCGCTGCAGAAGGCTGGTTTCCAGCAGCAGCCAGCAGCCACCGGTCCCCGACTGCTGCTAGAAGGGGACGTAAATGTGGCATCTCAACGCCAGTGTGGGGCTTCTCACGGGGCCCCCGTCGCGTGGGTTGGTGGGTTATGCAGTTGGATGGCTTGGTTCCCTTTTACCAGGGGCTGGGCCTCCCACGCGGAAACCAGCGGGTGCCTACTGCAAGTACCACGGGCAGGGAGCAGCACGCGGGCGTGTTGTTGCTTCACGGGTTCAGCGTGAGAAAGGAACTGCCCAGCTGGCGGGAATGAGAATCACAGGGGCAGAGCCACCCCCGTGTCCCTGGCTTTCCAGCCTGTGGCCCTGGGGTTGATTTCCATGGTGCCGAGCACTCCCTGGCCATGCTGCACTCCAAACCCTGCCCCAGGAATGGCCCCGGCTTCTCTGCCGCGGAGGGGGATGGCATGGCCAGTGGGGGCACTCTCTGATGGGGGGACCGAGGTAGGCCAGGAGCAGCTGGAGGGGAGGGAGCCAGAGCCCAGCAGCTGGCAGTAGGGGAGAAATGGGGAACAGTCGCATCCCCGGCACACGCTCCGCCATCCTCCCCTGGAATAACCCTTCTGCTGCCTGGGAAATAAAAGGGCCAGCCTTAAAGCTGCAAAGCCTCCGAGGGCGAGCCGGCCTCGCTCATGTGCGTCGCCCTGTCGGCTCCAGCGAGGCCCTGCACAGGCTTACAGCACTGGCCCTGCCACTCCGGCCCAAGGCAGTGCGGGCTGGAGCAGCAGCCCAGGGTTAGCCCTGGGTAGCTCTGTGCACTGGCAGCGTTTCCCCGTGGCCGCGGGCGCAGGGGCTGTCCCCCCCAGCTCAGCATGCTGTGTACAGGTCCCCCCAGGGCCGTGCTCATCCGCTCGGCTCGGCGTCAAGCTGGCCCTTAAGCCACAGGACACTCGAGCTGACCGGAAATCTCATTAGGGGCATTAGCGGGGCTAGTGGCAGGCATGTAAAAACGCCTCCGGGGCCGACACTCCTGCCCCCCGAGGCAGCCGCTGTCCTACTTTGCTGCCTGCGGAGTAGGGGCTGGGCTGCAAGGTGCCGGTTCCAGCTCGCGGGCAGGGATTACCAGCCTCGCTTGAGCCCGGCAAAGCCGCTTACCTTCCTGAGGAGGGGGCGAGAGAGGAGCCGGAGCCCTCCAAAGGGTCGTTCCCGGAAATCCAGCTCCAGCTGCAGAGAGAGACTGAAGCCCGCGGACTGGCTCCAGAGCCAGGGCCCCGCGCCCCTTGGGAGGGCGGGGGGTGTATATGAGCAGCAGGCTCTGACGCCCCATGCCCAGCGCCCTGGAGAGGCGTTTACCCAGGATTAGAAGGGGCTCCCCCAGCCCCGAAACCATTCCCACTGCTTCAAGGGCCCCGCCTCGGCCTCCCCGGGCTGCCATTTTGCTTTGCTCCAGATGAGCAGCAGGTGGGGGGCAGGAAGCCGCTGCCAGCTCCATTCCATCCCGGCAGGACGGGGATTTGTGGCTGTCCAAGGAGGGCTTTGAATAGCTCTGTGACATGGGGAAGGGTGAGAGAGAGAAAGTAGGGGGAGGAGGGGGCTGAGATAATGTGCAGAGAGATGCGAGTATTTTCCATTTAAAAAACAAGCCCCGCTCAGTACTCTCTGATCACACAGCATCTCTCAGCGCCGCTGCAGCCGACTGCCAGGGACCCTCGGGAGCCTGGCCTCTCCCAGCGCTGCAGGCAGGAGCCAAAGCCCAGCCCTTCATGAGCTCCAGGCCAGGCGGCTCTGCATGGCGCAGCGCTGGCTGCTGGGGTCCCGTCCATCCGCATGCCTCTGCGAGGCTCCCTTCGGGCGGCGCACGTGGCTCTGAGAGACACGGTGCGGTCGCAGAGGGGGCCGAGCCAAGCATCCCAGCTGCTGTGCATGACGTTCAGCGCTTAGCAGGGTGTTTTTAGGTGCCCGTCTTTGGAAACAGCTGAGTGTCCGTGCTCCGCTGTCTGGACTCGGAGACCCAGTTTGCAGTCTCCATCCCTGCAGGGGTCCTGGAAGCCGCTGGTTCCCTGAGCTTTAACGCTGCTCCATGTGTGCAAGGCAGCTCCCAGGCGGGCACGTTGTGCAACGATCGGTGGCGTCGCGTGCGAGGGGAGGCGACGTGCGGGGAGCGACGCGGGACGGAGCCGGGGGCTGTGGTAGTAACCTAGATGGAATATAGGGGCTAAAGGTATTCACGTAACCCTGTTGCTGCCGTCATTAAACGAGGGCTGAGGCTTGATACCAGAGACCTAAGCCTGCACTGTACCACAGCAAACACACTATTAAAAACCCTTTTAATCTTTTATTGATACCACGGAAAAGAAGGGGAAGGGGTCAAGCATTTGAAATGGAAACTATTAACTACAGCTTTTGTTTTGACAGCGTCCCTTGCTCCCTTTCCGTCTAGCTGCAGGCGGCGTTTAGAAGGACAACATCTCCAGCATCTGACGGACTCTGAGCTGGTCTCAAAGCTGCTTATGACTGTCCTCCCAGGTAGTGTTGGGGGCTCCCCTGGAGCCGCTGGGGTGGCGATGTCACCCTGAAGCCCTCTCTCTGGCTCGTTCTGGTCAGGAACCCTCTGAGGATGAGGATGATGAAGGCCTGGGGGGCCCAGGGGACCGGGGGGATGGGGGTAGCAGCCAGGATGGTGATGCCCGTAGCCTGCGTCTGTTCCGTTTTGTTCTTTTGGTCCCACAAAAATCTCCTAGACTTCCAGGGCAGAAAGGACCATGACGATCATCTCGCCTGACCTGCACGTCACAGGCCACGGCAGCTCGTGCAAGAGACCCCGACCTCTGCCTGAGTCACCAACGTCTCGAGTAAGGACCCAAAAGGCCGTGATGGGTGGCCCAGCCCAGCCCCTCATTATTTCGTCCACCAATTAGGCCTAGTATCTGACATGGCGATTTTGGCCCATTAGCTTCCAGCTCCACAGCGCCTCTTTTTAACCAGCTTAATTTCAACCCACTCCCGAAATCGGATCCGCTTGGCCCTTTTGTCTAGACTAAGCCAGTTCGTCCGCCCCCTTTCGCACCCTTTTCCCACCAACATTTGTTACTGTGGGTCGCTGTAACAGCTCATGACCTTGGACAGACCCTGCACAGGTGAGCTCTCAATTCAAGGGACGGGTAGGCCCAGGTGTCGCAACAGGCCTCGTGCTGCGGGGGGAGCAGCACCGTGGGGAACAGCGCCCCAAACAGAGTGGCTTTCGTGCCCCGGCTTCCCTCCTGAACCCTGTCAAGATCCTGCTCCCATTCGGACACAGCACAGTCTGTCTGGGCGTCGGTTTCACTGCCGCTCTGCAGGCACAAGGTGAGCCATGAACGCAGGCGCCACGTCTCCGGGAGCTTTTCTCCACTTTGCTGGATGGAGCTGAACTGCACCTTCCTCCGGAGAGTAGGCCTGATCGATGGGGGGCCGCTCAGGAGGGGAGAGGTCTCAAAGGGCTGGGGGGACGCTGGCCTTCCATCCCAGCAAAGGCAACTGCTCTGCACCCCACTTCTGGCAAAGTGAGGGGAAGCCTCGTTAACCATGCGTATGCCAGTAGGGTCAGCATTTCCACCCCCAGCTAATGACGAGACTTCTCTTCTGCCCCAGGTGAGGACCTGCCCACGGCGATCCCACGCTCATCGCCTGTGGGACGTGCCAGAACTGGGGTGAGCGGTACGGCTGCCCACCTGCTCTCCGGGCGCAGCCCCCGGGATCACTTCACTGCCTCCTGCTCTGCCTGCATGGCTAGCTCTGGGCTCCAATGGGGCAGGACCCAGGTATGTCAGGAGCTGCACTGCTCCGGGCCAGCACACGTCCCACCAGCTCCTGGGGGAAATGGCTCTCTGGGAGCAGCAGAGAGTCTCCTGCTGGGAAAGGCCATACAGTAAAAACCCCTTAAAAGTGTGGGGAAATAGCTTCTTTGGCTTGTTTCCCAGTGCGGAATGGGGCTGGGGCTAGTGGGGCCGGGATCAGTGGTGTGCTGTTGGCATATGCAAGGCATGCATTGCCTGCTCCACAGCCGACGGTGTCCGTGGGACAATTCCGTCCAGCCCCCCGAAAGCATCCTCCACCTGGCGTGACCTCATGTGTGCCGTACATACGTGGGCACGCTACATGGAGGAGGCCGTTTTGCAGGGAAGTGTACAATGGCATGGCCAGGAGTCAGTGTAATAAAAGTCGCCATGCTGCAGAGACACTGGAGCGGGGGGCACCGCAGGAACGTTACTCTGGTATCAGGTTCCCGTCGTAAAAGGAATTCAGCAAAGAGGCCTCTATCATATTTTCCGCCTCGCTATAAATCAGAGGCTCGCAGCGCTAAGGAATAGCGTGATTCATCTTGCAGGTCTAGAAGTCATTACATTTCATTATGAGGTGCGCTGGGTTTTTATTATTTAGCAGTTTAATTCTCCCCTCAGATAGATCCGTCTTGGAGGATTTCACCGTCCATGGGAAGATTTCAAATGTATTCTGCACAATGGATGTGTGCCTGCCTCTATCCAGTATTCATTCAACACAGCAGTACTGAACGCAAGCGCCGGCGGACAGCTGAGAAAGCCACTACTCGGAATGAATGCAGACCGCTCAGTTGGAAGTACAAAAAGGCGCATTCCTCGGAGCGCCCAGTGCAGGCCTGTTCCAAGTACCCGGGCCCTGTGTCTGTGTGTGCATGAACTCCTTGTGCTGATTCATAAACCTCAGTCACCACCGGGTGGCACTTTTGTGGTCATCAGTAACAGCGCTTGGTATTTGTCTGACCTCTGGGCATTAGTCCTAGCAACTGCTTCTGAGAGTGGCCTTCCGGCTTCATGTGGGCCTATTGTAACTCCTTTGACCTGATCTTTCCTCCAGGAATACATCAGAACACTTTGAAAATGTCACATTACCCGTCAGTGAAAGGCATTCACCTCTGGCAGCAGCTCGCCTCCAAGGCTCTGTGGCAGTGCAGAAGAGGAAGTGGCGAAGGATTTGATACCATATTGAATGGTAGATTCGGCGAGATGCAGCCTGCGCGTGGAATGACGGGGGCACTAGAACTAAGAAGCTTGGAGAAGGGAATGCCACGGGATAGTCAAGTGTGGCACCTCAACCAAAAGGGGAACCTCTGGGAGCACAGCACCCCTTTAACCTACACAGAAAAGGGCATTGCCAATGTCTCTATCGACCCCACTTGGGTTTTCTTTGGCGATCTCCTCTCCGAGCCCTGAACTGCCCCAACCCAGCGTAGCACGTGAGATCCCCACTCGAGGAGGTGCGTGTGACAAGTCATCAGACGATGCAGTTAAGAAGCGATGCCATCCAGGGACCCGCGTCAACGCTCTTCTAGCAATGCACCAGCAGGCTCCCGGCGAGGCGAGGACGCGCACAACGAGCAGTTTAATAACATGTCAGTGGAAAAATAATGACATTTCTGGCCTGCAAATATCTTTCTATTAAAATAATAATAATAATAATTTTAAGGAAGGCGCATCTGAAGCTGGTATTAAACTTTGAGTCTGCATGGACTACTTGAGAGCGAGGAGACAGGCGATATAAATTGCACTGCTGCAAAAGGGCTTAAAAAAAACCCCATCTCTCATTTTGATTGATATTAGCTTCACAAATTAAGCTTTAAATTTATCTAAAAATAAATTTGCTTCCGCACTCTGCATTCTCGATGACAAGTGCTTTTCTCCTCTCTTTGTTGCACGCTGGCAGGGTTGTCATCACGGGAGCTGCTTCCTCGGGAGGGAAGCTCTTAAATGAGTTTGAAGGGGCGTTGCGTGTGGTGGGGCGGAAGCCTGGTGCAATGCTCAAGGGCTGAATCAGATCTTCCTGGAGACACCATGGGCCGAGGGGTCTCATTCTGGGGGCTGCCTGGAGGCTTTTCCTCTCCCTCCTCAGGACTCCAAGGCGGAAAAGGAGGCAGCAACTGAAAGAGCAACAGCATCAGAACAGCGTGCACGGGAAGATCTCCAGGGCCTGATGCCTCAGCTGAGAACTCCCTTTGAGAGAGGGCAGTCTCTGCACCCCTGTCTTCAGGTGAAGCAGTTAAGGCACCGAGCCGGGAAGTGATGTGCCCAAGGCTACCTGGCAAGTCAGTGGCAGAACTGGGTCAGCACTCTGACCCTTAAAGACACTGCTCCCCACGGCTTGAGAGCGTGGCTAGGTGCTAGCAGGGGCTCACCCTTCCTGCTGCCCGCAATCCAGCCATTTGGCCTTTCAGTGGGGACCCGGCCTTTGCAGCCACCGCCAGTGCTTTGAGCCTAGCATTTCTGGCTTTTTTCCTTCCACTGCAAACCGCACGGGCTGGGAGTACGCTGTGGCCTGCAGCGCCCTGGCACGGACTGGTTCTTAGACGCTAGTCGGTCTTTGGGTGTGCAGCGTGGCCCTCCACTCTCTGCTATGCACGTGCTTGACCTTAAAAGACGTCAGCGTGTGTTTATGTCCTGCAGCGCCCCACGTATGGCTAAGGAAGGCCCAGAAGTCATTGACAAGCTATTGACAGCAGGCTGAATTGCGTCCAGCCGCATGCCTCGTTACTGTGCTGTTACATGGCCCGGGCACTGCCCATTGTCCTGATCGACAGCCACCAGAGCTAGAGTGCACGAGACACTCCTACGTCGCAGCATGTGCTCGCACCTGCAGCGTCCATCCTGTCGTCTCTGTAATGCCACCCCTTGTCTGCACCAAGCAAGGACCCATCGGTGCTGCAGCTGCGCTCAGCTCTTCATCCAACCCACTCCTCGGCCAGCCCGGTGCAGCCCAGTTTGGGGAAATGGCTCTAGAAGAGATCTAGCTCAGACGTGTGTACGTTGCAGCGGCTGTGGGGAGAAGGTAACCTGAATTCCGAACGTGTCTCAAGCCGCTTTCAGAACCACTCACATAGGTTCCTTCAGCTTGGGGGCTTGACAATCTTCACGGGGGGAAATTGGTTTATTTTCAATTAAGCTGGAAAATCCAAACTCCTGGGCTGTAGCTGGAGGCACCTGCCATGATGACAGCAATGAGCGTCCATGCAAGGAGGAGCTGCAGTATCAGTGCGTCAGGCTTGTCATGGCAGGGGCTGGTCTCAGCGTGGCACAAAAAAGCTCCTTTGCACGTACACAGCTGTAAGCCATGGCTGCCTCTGCCTCGTGCCCAGGAACGTAAGGTGCTAGCCGGCGAGGGGACTTGCACGTGTCCTTGCCGTATGGTGGGAACTGGACTCAAATCCAGATGCAAACACAGTTTATCATTGTCAAATATTATCTTGCATGAAATCTGCAGCCTGGGCAGCCCCTCATTTGATTACACGGCCTAAGCTGAGAGCTGAAACCATCAGCCTTCCTTAAGTAGTGATAATGGAACTTATTCATTCCCTTACCCTGGGGAAATACTTAAACCACACTAGGCGAGCTATGTGTAAATCACATTTAAACAGAGCCAGTGCTGTTAATGCTAGGGGGCTGGTAATCAAGCTGGAAGATGAAGTGTCCCCTTTTTGCAATCTCATTTGCTTAGCGGGTGGGGTTTTTTGCCTTTCCTGCTGCTGGTGAATGGCAAGCCTGACCGGTAGGCTCTGCCAGGGTCGCAGGCAAGAGAGGGCCTGTCTTCAGAGTCGAGACGTTCAGGTGCAAAAGGGCCAGTTTGGAAGCTGCGTTTCTGCAGGCAGCTCTGGTAGGAGCCCAGGAATGAGTGCAGGGAAAGAGCAGGCGGGATTCACGTTAAAGGCCTGCGAGCTGTGGGCAAAAGGGAATGCTTTCACAGGGCCTGTTGCGTAAATGGAGTCGGCACAGGCCTTGCTCATGGGGATTTTTTTTTCCCTTTGCACGATGTGGGTATTTATTTCATTTGAAAACAGGTCCAATCTGAGCAGGAGAGGTCCTCACTGGGACAAGCTGCAAGATGGCCAATGAGGGAATGCCAAACGAGGCCAGACGAGTGCAGCTCCTAACCCTGAGCCTCGCCTGATTCACAATGCCCCCATGACATTGACTCCCGGCACGTTATCTGCGCCCCACGTGCGCATCACCGGTAAATAGCCACAGAGAGCCAGACACACTGATGTCGTTCTGACACTAGCCAGGAGGGGGCAGCGGTGGGCGGCACCAGCCAGCTTGTGGTTGCATTAGCTGCCAGGACAGGGACACGAGCAGTGCGTGACCTTAGGGGAGAAGGTCATTTATCACTGTTCTCAGGGCTTGGGCGAAATCTCACCACTTCCGAGTGACACAGGATACGAACGTGAGCAGGTCCAGAGCGTAACTACCCTTGTAGCTAGAAAGGTTTTCCTAATATCTAACCCAAATCTCCCAGGCTATCGATTAAGCCCGTTATCTCTTCTTCTGCCCTCCGGGGCCAGGGAGAAATACTGCTCATCCGCCTCTGCATAACAGCCTGTAACAGATGGGAAGCCGGTTCTCAGCTTCCCCCTCAGACTAGACAGGCCCAGTTTTTATTTAACCTTTCCCCAGCCGTCAGGTTTGTATCGTTTTATCATTTCTCTTGCTCGCCTCTGGCCTCCCTCCATGTCTCACGCCCTCCCTGGTGGGGGAGAATACACCGGGCGCTGAAAGGTTGAGGACATTTTCAGCAGAGGCACGGAGAGTTTCCTGGCAGATCCAGAAAGCCGGCTTGGCATTTGGAGCGTATAACGTTGGGCTGTTCGAAGGTGGAAGCTGACAGCTCTGCTCTTTGTACGCCACTGCTCCCTGCTAGACAATGCGCCGTGTTTGAATGCCTGACACCGCTTCAGCACCCGGTGGCTGCAGCCTTTCCGCTGGCATCTCCTCAGCGTGGGAGCGTTTGACGTGCCACGCAGCGCCAGCAACCCGGGTTTGCGGGCGGGGGGGAGGGAAAGCTGCCCTCTCCCGTGGAGCCCTGGCTGTAGGGCACAAGGAGTGAGATGCGGTCTCCTTTGTCTGGTGTCCCACAATGTGTCAGAGCACCAGTGCCAGCAGGAAGCGTCTAATGCATAGGGTCCAGGTATCAGCCGGGACAGCATTCAGGCGTCCCCGCAGCCCATTGCCAGGAGACATCGTCCTGGTCCCAGACCTGCGTGAGGGCACGTGGAGGCTTGGCGAGGGCACCGAGCTTTCCCTGGCCCTTAAAAGGGGGCTGGGGTGACGGTCCTGGGCCCTCTCTGCTCTTGGGAGCTTCCCCAGGCCACGCGACCTGGCCTGGCGACTGGCGGTAAGGGGAGCTCATCTGCTTTGTGCCAGGAGGGGTGGGGGACTTCTGTCCAGAGGCCACGGCCCTCGGAGAATTGACTGGACTGGCCCCAGCAAGGCAGCCCCGCTAGCGTGAGCACCGTTATTTAGATCGAGGCGTAGGCTCCTCGCCCATGGCTGCTCTCAAGAGCCATATTGCCATCGGCACCCTCCAGGAGGCAGAGCCACGGAGGGGGAAGCCGGCATTAAGGTTTAAGACTCGAGAGCTATCGGAGGGAGATGGGAAAGGATGGGCGCTGCCTTCGCCTGTGGCTTCGCAGTCTAAACGGGGCTTGTGGAGGTAATTACACCTCAGAAACGGGGTGACCTCCAGAGACTTTCATTGGCGTGAGAAGCCCCTGGGATTGTCCCTCTGCCAGCGGTCTAAAGGACTGGTTTAAAGGAGGCTTTATAGCCATCGTGTTTTCTTTAAATAAGAATTATCTTTTTAAAGGCAGGGAACATGTCTCCAAGCCTAGGGGATCAGTGCCAGAGCGAGGGCTGCCTGGGTTACGGCTCTGACCCTGCCACTTACTCACTGTGTGACCTCAGGCAAGTCACCTCATCCCCTAAGTTTCAGAGGTGCTGAGCACCCATGGCCCTGACTGATTTCAGCACCTCTGAAACTCAGGACCCTTGATTTTCAGGCAGCTCCTCTGTAAAATGGGGACAATAATCCCTGTCTCATCAAGGGAAGACAAATCCTGCCCTGGGCCAGGGCAGGAGGGGGTTAAGATCTAGTCCTGCAGACAGGGCATAAACCCAAGCTTCCCTGCAATATCGGCCCTGGAAGAAGGACCTTGCAGCCAAGGGGATAAAAGAAAGCAAGCTTTGGAGCAATGCTGCCGGGAGTGTGGGTCTGAAGCAGAGAGGATCCAGTGGGTGGGCTGAGCAGCCTGACGGAGGAGATGCCAAGACTAGACTTCTCGCTATCTTCTCGTTCCTCTGTGTCTTGAAGTGGGGAGGCGTTTTGACCCACACCAGGCATTTGTGGAGCGTGCCTTTGGGCCGGCGGGACGCTCAGTGGCTCAGCGGATGGGGTGGAGGATTCATTCACCCTGCTAAACGCTGGCAGCCCTTTCTCTCAGATCCGTGCCAGGTTTCCTCGGTCTCCCGCGGTGCCGGAGCGTGACCATGGGGCCTGTTACTCCAATGCGGCCTTGTATACCCTTTTGGCTGCCGTTGCAGCTTTCCTGGCCGAGTCTGTTGCTAAGACTGCCTGGGTGTTTCAAGGACATTAGCACACCTGTTAGATGGAACGGCTCCAGACTCGGGGGCTGGGTGGGACGCGACTATTCATCACACAGCCCTCCCTTTGATTTAGACTCAGGCACTGCCATACGGGACTAGGGCTCTGAAAACTCGGCTGGGACTCCATGGCGATCAGCTTACTCCCAGTAGCTACATTTGAAACAGTCTTAATCAATGCAAGGCCAGCAAGTTGAGCATCCTGCTAGCCTCTATAACTGCCTAGGCGTCACCCCCCACTCCTGCCACCACCTTTCCCCTCCTGTTTTTGACACTGACATGTTACAGTGAGTCACTAAATGGGCTGCCACACGGAATCGGATTCAACCAAATTCAAAAATTACACCTGCCAACGCTTCAGAACACCAGGCTCCAACAGTCCCTGCCCTTGGACCACACTCGGGTGACGCATCACGCTAACACTGTTTTAAGTGCCCCGATGGACTCCCGCTTTACAGTGTTGGTGGGATAAGACGTAATACCATGCCAAAGCCCGAGTCCTGTGCCACCAAATCATCCTTCCAAAGCTGGCATTTCAGCCAGGAAGAAATCCCTGTAACCCGCCCAATATGGAAATAAAGAGCAAGCAAATGAGGCCGCACATGGCAATAAAAATGCAATGAGCTTCTCTCCTTCTTGTAAAGTGAATTGTGCAATTTACGACTGAAATCCCTTATTCTAGAAACATTTATCAACCTCATCTTCTTTTTACTGCCCACAGGCAGCGTTGTCATTCAGAAATACGACGAGGGGTGAGCACCCTTGTAAACGGAAGAGCTGGAAGCAGTTCCTTCAGAAACAACGTCACAGCCTCCCTCCAAGTAACCTTAAGGAAAAGCCACAGCTGTGCTGGAAGACGGTTGGATTCGGGGCTGGGGACATGGCAGGCACGACCCCATTTCTAAGTTCTGCTCAAACACGTTGCGGGCTGGCTGAGCGGTAGCAGGAATCCACTTACAGTATTTACCCTTAAAGTTCACATCACTTGGTTAGTTCATTTCCACCCTGCTCGTCTGACGTGCACAATTTATGCCGCATTCCATCATAGCCCACGTGCCTGTCATGCTCGAGCATGACAAAATGATATTACGACCCCCGCTATAATTGAGTTTCCCTGGTGCCAGTAGGTGCAGCAAGCAGCCTTTGTTTAGACGTATTTATTGCCTCTGGATCACCCACTGGAAGCTGATTTCCCAGCGCAGAGTCATTATGGTAGCATGTTTGTTTTTCCTCATTTCCCTGCTGGCCCGTCCGTCACTGCCAAGTGCCCAGACTGCCCGACAGGGAAGGGTGCTGCCCACAAAACGTGGCTCTCACCCTGTCACAGAACCCACCTTCTGTCCTCTGCCTCTGACAACCTGTCAAAAAACCAAGTCTGACTCAATGTGCTGTAGGGGATCGTCCTGCAGCAAGGGGAATGCTAACCAGCACTGGGCCCCCCGTTGCAAACTCCAGCTGGAACTAAGCACACACGTGTTAGCCGGGAATTTCCAGACACTGGTGATGGTTCGGGGTGGAAGCTGCAGTTAGACGGGGCCTAGTTCTCCAGGGGGCTTGGGTGCAGTCCACAGGGGCAGAAACCTTGCAGAAGAACTGATCTCACAAAGTCCTGCCAGGGGAGCCATGCAGAAGGCCACCATTTTGGGCTGAAATCTGGTGAGAACAGGTCCCAGGCATCTGATGACCCCGAAGCATTAACTAAGGATAATTAAATGGAATGCAATCAGGGTGATTTTGGTGGGGCTTACACTAGCACTGCCATCTTGACACCTTGCTTGTCGTCTCTTATGCTTCAATTCTGTGCAGCCAGGGCTCTGCCACAGCTGGAGAGCAGGGAAAACCTGCTTGTGACAGCAGAGGTCAGCTGGAAGTACTTGACTGTGATGCAGGGACTAAATGCCGCTCATCGCCTTGGCCAGCGTGGGGAATGAAATGTCTGCATGCATGTATATCCTGCATTGTACAGAGGTCTCAAGGGCAAGCCCTAGGCGTGTGGATCCTTTCATCCATCCCCTCCAAGTCCAAGAGCGCCTGGCCAGTGACCACGGCCGTGTTACAGCTTGCAGTGTTAGTGCTTCATGCCCTGAACTCACATTTTTCACTTTCCACTTGCAAGTTGGATAGGAGCCTTACCGTGGTGCTAGTGCTGGGAACTTGAATTATGCTGGCAACACCACGGGTGAGAAGGGCTCTTCATTTGAGGTGTAAGTGGTACTTCAGTGCGAACAGGAAGGGAAATGCAGACAGTGCCCCGCTGCAACGCCTCTAGCAGCATTCTGTTTGTGTAGGGTTTGCTGGGCCCTGGCTCCGGGCAGACAGCGCTCCTCGGACCACGCCTGGAAGTGCTAGTGGTGTGGCTGGGTTCTGACTGGTCTGCGTAGGCGCCTGGGCTCTGTGTTACAAACCAGCGATTGCATCGTTCTGTTGTGTCAGGCCCTTGCCCTCCTAGCAGCCTGCCCAATAGCGGGCTGGGCCGCTCGGCGGTTTAACCCACTGCACCCAGCTCTGGGGGGAACACCACCTTGTACAAGGATATCCAGCCCTCCGGCCCATTCAGCCCCAGCTTCTCCTGCGAGACGCAGTCCCAGGCTTTGAACACCTGCCCCAGCCCTGCCTCGCCGCCCCAGCCCAGAACAAGGAGGGGATATGCCCGAGCTGCAGCACTGGCGTGTGTCGGACGGCGCCGCCCCAGGCTGGGCGCCCGCACCGTGAACAGACATGCAGGAGACGAGGAATTCTTAGCTCATCTGAGCGCTTTACACACAGGATCTAATCCCCTGCCCCCGGGTGTCCATCTTGTCATTGATGACGTGCATCAGGCCATGCCCATTATTCGCCCCTTCTTCCCCCACCCTGTGCAGATGGGAAAACCAAAGAAGAGCCACTTAGTCCCAGCCCAGAGCGACCGAGGCGGAACTGGCTTAGACCCGAGGGGCACCAGTCGCATGTTCGTGCCACACCGAGCCGCGCCCCCACTCACCTCCAGCCATTGTGGAGCAGGGGAGACCGGTCCGTCCCCCAGCTGGTACAGGCTCAGTTTCAGCCCCCAGGCGCTGCGGGACCAGTGGGTCTCTGCTAGCGGCTGCTGTAGAGAGAGGATCTCAGAGGGGCCCTCCCGGACGGCTGAGCCACGTGTGCAGGTGGTGAGCCGTTTCCACCGCACAGCCGGGCCAGGTGTAAGACGGGCTTTGGCTCAGCAGAGCCCGGCGCAGTTCAGTCCACATGTGGTACGGGGCCCACAGAGCCACCCAGCCAGCACTCCCTCCGCGGCACCTCTCGCAGCGTGGCTCCATCTCGGCGCGTGGCACTAACGCAGTGTGTCAGAGCCAGTCCAACCCAGCCAGCCACTCCAGGGGCTGTGCTTCGCCCCCCGTTTTGTTACCACACCTGGGGGGGTGTTAGTACCTGGGCCCGCCACGCCCATAACACAAAACAGGGCTGGCGCCGTCACGACAATCAGGCCGTGCGACCGACCCCCAGCGCTCCCTGCCTCGGAATAAGGGCCAGGTTGCCATGCCAACAGATGAAGGCCAGGGTGATGGATGGATGGGGCCGTCCTAACACGCCGTGGCCCCTTTTGGGAGGCAGCGCGGCTGACGCGCGCAGGGAGCATGGCTGAGCCCTGATCGCAGGACCGAGGGGAGGGTATCAGGACCAGACATGAGCACTTGGGAACGGAGTGTCACAGGGCCTGGCCTGACGGCTCTACACCACCCCTCGCTACGGACACGGCTGTCAACTCGGGCGAATGCCCCGGGGCTGCCACATCCCGTGCCAAGACCAGGAGGGGTTCTGTGCAAACGTCACCCTGGGGTATGGCTGGGTGTGTGTGTGTGTGTGTGTGTGTGTCTCTCACTGTCCCCCAAGGCCTGCTGTGAATATTGCACTTTGAACACCCCCCCCCCGGCCCCCAAAAGCCAAAGTGCAGCTGGGGGAGCCCCACATTATTCCACGCGCCTGCCAGTGCCATGCGAACCAGCCCCGCCATCCCAAAGCAGACCCCCCCCCCTCAATGCCCCTGGCGAAAACAGGCACTGAATACAGCAGGGCCCCCCCCCCAGCTCGTCAGGCTGGGCCCAGCCGCCCTGACAGCGGGGTGTGCTACAGCGTGGGGGGCAGGCGCCATTGCACAGCCCAGGCAGGACAGGGTCAGCTCAGAGCAGCCTGGCGAGCGGGTGGGACCCCGACCGACATGGAGCCCAGCGCCTGGCTTTGCCCGCACGCCGGGCGGGGAAACGCAGCCTGACGTTTGGGTGCGGGCCCCAAGGAGCGCAGGAACCCTCCCGCGGGCACAGCTACGCAGGGCAGGGCCAGTGAGAGCCCTCAGCGCCTTGCCGCTTCGGACTGGGCCCCGCAGCCGGCCCCGCTGGCAGCCCTGGCAGGGTGTTGTGTGGTGTGTGGTGCCCTCCAGTGGTGTGAGGTGCCCGCCACCGCTCCGCCTTTCGCTGCCTCCAGTGCGGGGGCCCTCAGCTTTGCGGGGGCTGCTCGGAGAGCTTCAGCCGAGCAGCCGCAAGGCGGGTGCCCACAGGGCTGTGCTCACGCCAGCTTAGTCATGGTTTGCTGCATCTGGTGGGGAATGCCCGAGCCTAGGGTGCCCTCCCCCCCCCCCAGCACCGCCCCATCACATAACGCTGGCATTGCCCACCACCCTGCCTGCAGGAGACGTGCACGCTTCACCAGCCGCTGTTAGAGAGATTTGCACCTGTCTGATGCGCTACATGCCCCCGCCCCCCCCCCGGGTTTGTGCACCACTTTTTAACGTGTGGCAAACAGCCGTGTGTCCGTCTGTGTACACACACACACACACACACACACACACACACAGAGGAAGCGTTTGGCGTGGGCCGCGGCAATGCGGAGGGGTTTGCAATGGGCCAGGGCCGTGCGCTGTGCCAATGGAAGGCCCCTACGCTTGTGTACGTTAGTCCGGCCCTCTCAGTGGGGCACCAGCCCGCGTCTCACGCCCTGAGCATGCCTCCCCTGCGTGGAAAAACAGGGTCCCCGGGCAGCCTGGTGCGACAGGTACCAGCCCCAGGAGGTTGCTTTAGGGCCCTTCACCGCACTGGTTCGCCACGCCTGAGCACACAGGCCCCGTGCCCAGGTCCAGTCAAGCTGCATCGGTGGTACAAGTTTGGCCTCTGCCAGGAGCCCCTCACGCAGCAGAGCACGGTTCCCAGGCACTAGGCCGACGTCTCGCTGCTCTAGAGTCGTCAGTGCAGGCAAAGAGCCCGGCCTCCTGCTTCCTGCTAGCGCAACCTGGAAAAGGCCCTGACTGCAGCCCCCCGCGATGGGGCGCTTTGGCACCAGGGCGAATGCAGTTACTGTCTAGGGCACCCTTGCGTGCCAGGGTTTGCTCCGTGCCCGGAGCCACTGGTCCCCTGGTGTTGACTTGGTAGCAAGGGCAGATCATGGCAGGGGGCTTTCAGGTTGTGACTGAGTCTCTTGGCCTGGGGGGTGCCGGGGGGGGGGACGACACGACACAGACGCCTTAACACGCGTCACTTCTCTGTGCCTTGATACCCTGCCGTCTTGAACTCGGGCTTCTTAAAGCGTTTGCACTCAGTGCTTTGCAATCCTCCCGCAGACAGCACCAAATCAGCGCCGCCTGTTAATTATCACCGGCGCTGAGAAACAGCAGTGTCAGCACGCGGGAAAGGGTTAACCCCCCCCCCCAGCCCTGACGGGGGCCCACTTTTAATTAAAATCTCCATCAACACCAGCAGTGCCTGGTGCAGGCTGTAACCCAGGGCGCCCTGCTGCAATCAGGTTCTCCAGGACCCCTGCTTGAATTGAAGAGTCTAAACTTGCCCTGTCAATAAACTGTAATGAGATTGTGAACACGTTCACCCCCGTAACGCAATTTACAGCTGCTGGGGGAGAAAAGCCCCGAACGCTAGTTTAGCCAAGCAGCTGGCACCAGGGAAACACACACACACAAAATGAAAGCCTGGAGGACACAGTGGTAGCAGGAGAGCTCATTTCACCAGTGCGGCAGAGTCAAAATCATTGTTTATTGCTGATTATTGACCCCGATTGGGCTTCGTCCTGCTGCCATTCCAGCCGATGGAAAAACACCTGTTGACTGCGATCGTTCAGGCTTGAACCCACTGATGCAGTGGGGGGGGTTACACTCCTATTTTACTCCCCTGATAACACCCTCAAACTTAGCTTTAAAACCCGGAAACCCTCATCGCAATTCAGGGAGCCGGCTGATCTGGGCCAGGTGGGAGGCACCCCCCCACATCTCTGCTCCACCCAGCAAACCGCGAGTCCAATTTCCTGTTCTCCCGTCAAAGCCGCCATGAGCATTTTACCCTCAGGTTGGTAGCTTTTAACCCTATGAGCTAAGAGAGCTGGGGACTGGGCCAGCCCAATGTCCCGTTCAAAAGCAGCTTGGGAGCACCAGCACTGACGTTAAATCTGCCCAAGCACGGTGGGAGGAGATATAAGCGCCGTGATTTCTCCAGCCTAGGGGCAGGAATGCCTTCTCCCGGATCAGCTGCTCAGGAGAGCAGGGAATTATTTTTGTTCCTGCAATGAGAGCGTCATGGTGGGTCGTTCTCGGAACACGGCCGCTCAATGTGCAGCGGCAGGCAGAAAAGCTAAGAGCCTGTTAGGAAAGTGCTAGCTAATAGGACAGACAATATCATAATGCCACTGTCTAAAACCGTGGTGTCCCCACACTGCAGACAGGTCTGGGCACTCCAGCTAAAAAAAGATGTATTTTGCCTGCCTGTCAAGACATGAACTAGGCTTTCCCTTGGCACCTAACACTGAGAGGGAACCGCCGAGCCCTAAATGCACGTCTTGGCAGGTAAAGTTCTTGCCAGTGATCCTGTCTGCACCTGTATTTTTTGGTCCTACGGCTGCCCCTTAGTCTTAGCATGCTTTGTTGGGTGCTGGGGGGACCTGCTCTGTGCCACACAAAACAGGCGAAGCGACAGCCCTTGACCTAAGGAGCTGCTAATCGACACAAAGAGCATGAGCCAGACATGACATGCCCTGGGTACCCATGGGCGGCTTTAACACAGGGCACTGCCTAGACGTTCTCTTGATGAGCTGTGATCTTCTTTCGCCTTTCTGAACCCCAAGCTCGCCCGTTCCCCTTTGTACGACACGGCCTGCAGGGTCTCGTCTCTCCTGTGCACCCGTCAGATGAGAGCACAGCTGCCGCTGGTAGAAAAATGAAGCCCTATTCGTGTGAAAAAAATGCCAAGGTTATTTTCACTGCGACAAGTTCAAAACTAACTCAGTTTGTACTGCTTTCCAAAAATTTTCATAATCATAAAATCATAGATTAGAGTTGGAAGGGACCTCAGGAGGTGTCTAGTCCAACCTCCTGCTCAAGGCAGGCCTAACCTCAGTTAAATCACCCAGCCAGGGCTTTGTCAAGCCGCAGCTTAAAAACCTCTAAAGTTAGAGATTCCACCACCACCCTAGGTAACCCATTCCAGTGCTTCACCTCCCTCCTAGGGAAAAACGCTTTTCCTAATGTCCAACCTAGACCTCCCCCACTGCAACTTGAGACCGTTGCTCCTTGTTCTGTCATCTGCCACCACTGAGAACAGCCTAGCTCCATCCTCCCTGGAACCCCCTTTCAGGTAGTTAAAGGCTCCTATCAAATCCCCCCTCACTCTTCTCTTCTGCAGACTAAACAAGCCTAGCTCCCTCTGCCTCTGTCATATGCTCCAGTCCCCTAATCATTTTTTTTGCCCTCCGCTTGACTCTCTCCAACTTGTCCACATCCTTCCTGTAGTGGAGGGCCCAAAACTGGACACAGTACTCCAAATGCACACCCCCCAACCCCGCACACCTCCTCCAATTCATTTCCTGGGGAAAAACATTGAAATGTTGACAATACTTCGTCCTGCCTCAGTGCTGAGAACTGGAGTAGATGACCTCTCACGGGCCCTTTCAGTTCTGCATTTCCGGTGCTATGATTTTTTGACACCAAATCTTTTTTCTTCTTTTTATTAGAGGGCCATTTTTTGACACAAAAACTTCATTTGCAAAATTTCAACCCAGTGTAATCCCAGCCCTGAGACTGGCCAGGAAAGTGCCTCGATCCAGAGCAGGAAAGCCTCACCAGGAGTGCGGTAATCACGTCCTTTGCCACCTGGCAGGCATGTTGGATCGTGGACACGGGGAGCTGACACTGCGCCAGGCACCTGAGACACAATCCTACTTCATCCTTAATAGGAAGGTGTGGCCCATGTAGACTACAGGTCCCAGCATGCACTGCTCCAATGTCAGGCTACCTGCATCAGGAGCGTGCACTGGTGTCTGCTGTTCTGTACGAAAGATGAGGAGCCACGGGCCAACATCATGGAATCCGTGGCCCACTTCTGGCCACTTGGTCACTCGTGGATTGGCCTGTTTGGCTAAGTGAAGGGATGCTTGGCCTGTAAACCATCACCTCCCCTTCACTGCTGATAATCAAACGACACGCTCACCCGACCCCGGACTGGAACCTGAGCTGGCCGGCTTGGAGACGGCATCCCTTAGCCATTCAGCGTATTTGTGGCATCTCCCAGCCTGGACCCTGGGATACATACACATTCATACCCTCTCAGAGCTGGACCAGCAAATAAAACAAGGAGGCAGAGGGCGTGGTTCGGTTTTTATTACTAAATAAATAGTCGTATAAATTTTGTGCAAAAAATGTATATGGGACACTGGCCTTTGGGGAGTGTAATAGATAATGCTCCTGTCTCCTGCTGCTCCCAGGCTCCCAGTCGCCTCCCGATAGCTAGAGAGTTTAGCAGCTGCTTTATTGCTCTGTGGTGAAACTACGCTCAGGTTTCTGTTAGGTGGGTCTCTCTGCCGGAGCCACTGATACCAGCGGGAAAGTCAGCCGGTGAATACTGGCTCTTCTGCTTTCCTAGCTGAACGATCAAGGCTGGTCCTGGTGGCTTCGGTACCACTTGACTCACCTCCCACTTCTTAAGGCTGGAAACATGGATAAAGCTTTCCTGGAGAATGTCGTCTCAAGGGGAGCCCATTCTGCGACATTTCCAACTAGAGCGGACAAATCCCTGAGGAACATACTGCCTGGAACAGTCCTGCATTGGCAGTGGAAAGCAAAGGGAAAGGAACGGGGCTGGCAGGCCTTCTCCATCACCGACGGTTTTATGGTTTTACAAGACGGGATTTGGACCCGGATGGCACATGCCACAGGCGGGTAGAAGGGAACCCAAACTCCAGATGCCTGACTCGATAGTAGAGCTGGGCAAAGACTGGTAGCTGCAAATATTCGAGTAAACATCAGGATTGTGCTTTGACAACAACCACAGCACCAGATTTCCTGCCCGTGAACAGTCCCACAAGCGACGTTTTGTTCCCAAAGAGAAGAAATGGGTCACAACTACTTGTGCACAGATGAACTGGCACGGGCCTTTGCCCCCTGAATATTCCAGGACCAACCTGGACGGTGCATGGGAACCAGCCGGTCAGAGAGCAGACAGGCCACGTGACCTTAGTGACCCATCACAGCGTGAATTATGAAGAGCAGGTAGCTGATGCGAGGGCCCAATGAAAAGCCAGCGAGCAGCTCGCAGGCTGAAAGAGGTTGGCAGGGGCCATAGCTCAGAGAATTGCAGACAAAGTCACAACACCTACATCCGCTGGCAGCTAATTCGCCCGCTCTTCACCCAGCTCCGCTCTAGAGCCCTCAGCTCCTGGGAGAGGAAGGAGGAGACGCACCAGCCAGCAACACTGCTCCAGCGCACACCTTCCCGGCCATCCCTGGGTGCCCGTTCTCAGAGCAGGACTCAGTGACGGAGGAGACCATGGCCAGCTGGGCCTAGTGGCGCTAAGAGGGGATGCCCTGCTGCTCTCTGCCCCAGCCCTGCGGGTAACATCCGGGGTGGGCAGGGAACGGGCACTGGAAACGGGCCCTGATTAACACAGCGCAGGGAGCCGGCTGCACGGCTCCCGCGGCACAGCGCAGGGTGAAGGAGGGAGCTGATCGGCTACGTTTCCGCCTGAAGCAGCGACTACTGTCCCGGCCTTCTCTTCAGAGAGCCCCGTTAAGGGAAAGCCCCCACTGCGGGGGGGGCCGGGAGCCCCGTTGCCCAGGATATCGGAGACAGGATGACGAACAGCCTGGAGAACTCACCGCAGAGAACCTGCCTGCGCTGGGCGGCTGGCTTCTTCGGTGGGTGATTCCTAGGTTCTCCCCCAGACTGGTGCCATGGCCGTGGGTCGTACCCAGGTTGATCTCCAGCCCCTCTCCTGAGAGCTATCTAGCAAAGAGCCGTAGACTAGGCGCTGTCAGGATGTGCCGCCATGGGCAGGGTGGCGGGTTTGGCTTTGCACGGGGAGCCAGGGGCTCAGGGTTACTGGCACGGGTGTTTGCAGAGAGCAAAGGTTAGGCTTGAACGCTGGCTCTGGGAGAAAGAAGGACAGACAGATTTCCTGGCCCGCTGGCTCCGCCCAGCCCTGCCCTGCAGTCCCACAGCTCCCGAGGGGGCAGGGGAGCATCCGATGGCTGGGGGAGCTGGAGGCTCGCCCATCCCTGGGGCTAGGTGTGGAGTACCTTGCACACAACATGTGCGTTGGTGGCACTTACTAGACGTGGGGGTTCACATCCCAGCAGGAGCCATCAGGCAGTTCCCAGCGGTGCTGGAAACCTGGTGCCAAGGGTGTGAGCAGGCCTCGCACGCCCACTGACACGCTCTTTCCTGCGGCCTGGCTGGGGGGGCCAAGGGCACAGCCCCCAGGAAGTGACACAGCATCTCAGTACCGGGTAATCTCTCCCCCAGGGCCGCAGCATGCACAGCCCAGCAATGGCAGGACGAGAGCAGGGCGCGTGTCCCCCGTGGCGCGTGGGGGTGGCAGAGTCACGTGCTGCCCTGCAAGCACCATACGGACTTTCCCTGCTCCCCCCTCTTCTCGCCACTGCAGCCCTGGAACAGCTGCCCCCCCCCCGGCCCAGGACCACCCCCCCGCAGTGCCCGGGGGATGCAGGGTGCCGCCGTTAAGCCGGGGCTGCTCCTTGGCCAAAACCAGTTAACTCCAGAGACAACACGAGGCCGCCGAGGCGCCAGGAGTCAGATGTGGCGCTGCTCGGTGCCGGGGAGCTGGTGCACCCGCCTGGCTCGGGTTCAAGAGGCTCTGCTGGCGTGTGGAAATAATCCAAGTCCTAGTTCCAGCTGTCAGACCCCCGTCGCCGTGCAGGGCCCGGCTGGGGGCGGCTATTTCAGAAGCTCCCGGGCCGGTTGGTTCCCGTCTGCCTGCGTTGTGCCCATCAGTCGGTGCCCTCCTCCCCCGGGGCTGGGCCTGGGGGGCAGCAGAGGCAAGGCAGAGGCAGAGCCAGGGGTTGGCCTCTCCTCGCTTCACGCCTGCCCCGGGGTTAGATGTGGGAGTCCTCCTTCCGCCAGCTGGAGGGAGGCCCTTGTCGCCGGTCACGGACGTCGGCCGGCCCCCTGTTCTCCAGCGACACCACCACCTCGTCCGGCTGCGAGCTCTTGTTCAGCTCCACCACCCGGGGCACCACGGTCGACCAGCGATCTGCCAGGCAGGGATGGGAGAACCTGTTTAGCGGGAGCTGCCCAGATCCTCCCTGGCAAGACAGTAACGCCCCCCTCCACCCTGCCCTGTGGGCTCGTCCCATCCCACCACGCAGCCCCCATCTCTCCCCCTGCCTCGGCTCTCACGCCGGCTTCCTCTGCGTCCACACCCTTGGCACAGGGCTCCTGAGTCACGGATCCCACTGCCGGGCACCCCGCCCTGGGCCCTCTCCTCACCTTCCTGCCCCAGCTGCCTCCCCCCCCCGCAGCCTCTCTCCAGCTCTTCCACTCACATGGGGAAGCTCCTGGGAGCTTGGCCCTTGGCTTCCTATAGCCCTGCAAGGCACCGTGCGCCCCAGAGACAACGGCTAGAGCGTGCACCCCCCAGTGCACCCCCCTCCTCCCGCGAAGCACAGATCCGTCCCACACAGCAATGCCCTGGCCCCGCTCACCTCTGCGCAGCCGGCCCACCGTCTGGGAGAACCCGTAATACTGGTAGGTGTCGTTTTTGCCTGGATCCTCATTGATGATGCCCAGATTCTGGTTCCAGTGAGACCAGTTCACCTCATCGACCCTGTGGGGGAGCGAAGGCACGCCTGGGCCATGGCAGGGAATGGAATCGAGGCGATGGGCCCAGGAGCCCACCCAGCCCCCTGCGGTGGGAATTCCCCTGGGTTCTGTCCTGCCGCATTAAAGCTCTTCAGGAGGCCCCTCACCGTGGTATCTGGGCCTCTGGCCAGTGGGGCTATGCCAGGATAGGTGCATGGCCCATGCAATGGCCAGCAGGAGACTCAGTCGTCGTATTTCCCTCTCCCAGGCCTGAGCGTCTCTCCCTGAGTGGCTGCTGGCCCCTGCTCTGGGAGAGGCAGCAGGGAAGGCTGGGGTGCACCCAGGGCTAGAAACCCCTTGTGCCAGCTGCCCAGGGATCTTGACAGCGCCCACGAACACTGGGTGAGCGCAGTGCCAGGGAGCTGGCTGCATGAGAGTCCCCAGCCCTGGCGGAGACCTGTCACAACTCGTTTAGCGCCAGCCTGGCTCCACGCCTCTGCCCCCCCGATTCACCCAGACTGTCCCGGCCTGGACCATCCGTGATGTGCTTCCCCTGCAGCATGTTGGGGCGAGACAGCCTGGGGGCGCCTGTCTCGTGATGCAGGGAAGCGCCTTTGGCAGAACAGCTCCCGCGCGCTGGCCTACGCGTCATCCCTGGAAAGACACCCGCTATTGAGCCCCACACAGAATGACCTGGGGGAGGCAGGGGGCAGTTCTGCCCCGTTCCAAGTTAGCACAGACTACTGGGCTCTGACGAGGCCCAGAGACGCCACGAAACACGGTCATAGCGGCTAGCCCCCGCTGCGCGCCCCACCTGCCTTGCGCCTTCGTTAAGATGCAAATGAATTCCTCGGAAGACTTTTCAGTGCAGCCGCGGACGCCCCTTTGCTCGCAGCAGGTCTGGAGCCAGGCTGTGGTGGGGGCCGGCCAGGGCATCCCAGAATTCGAGCCCAACGGCTCGGTTTGTTCACGGCTGTCGCTGGAATGGGCCCAATCCTGTGGGGGATCTGGGCTTCCCGGGGGGCTTGGGTCCGAGCCTAGCTTAAAAGGGCTTGTCCTTTGAGCTACTGACCACTTGATCCCCCTCTCCCGCTTACCTGAAACACCACCTCCGGTCCGGCGTCCCGTCGATGCCCTTCCCCACCGTGACCATCTCCCCGGAGCGGAAGGCTTTCCTCAGGAACACCGGGAAGGACCTCTCGATGTCCAGGATGGTGGTGGCCCACTGCGCAGGGAGGAGCGGGACGGCCCGTCAGCCAAGCTGGAGCCAAAGGGGCAGGGAGCAGGGGGCGTTTCCAAGCACTGAGGGGAGGGGAGCATCTGATCCCCTGGCCTCCAGCGGGAGCTGGGCTCCAAACGCCCCGGGACTGCGGAGAATCCCACCGCAGCGCTCACACGCTCTGCCGGATCCCCTCCGGCTGGGATCTTGCTGGGGCTAAGGCCAGCCACGTGCTCCAGGGAATGTCCCTGGGCCAGGGGTCGCTCGGCTCCACAGCTTCGCGTACCTGTTTCGCCTCTTCCCGGGGCACCTGAGCTCGCTGCCGGGGCTCAGAAAATCACCCACGCTCCGCACAGCCAGGCTCACCCTGCGCCTGCCCCTTTTCAGGGCCTTCAGCGCCTTGGATGGCTCCCGGGGTGAGCGGGCACAAGCCAGTCCTGCTCGCGGGTACCCTCGTGTGACGCCCAAGGCAGCCAAGGGAAGGTGCCTGTGGCTCTAGGGCAGGGGCTGACCCTCCTTGTGTCCCCCTGTCCGAGTTAGGCCCCATCGTTGGAGATGCTCCAATCTAGAGTGCAACGAGCAGAACGTCGGCCTCAGGCCGCTCTGGCCAAGGGGGTGGTCGTGGACCAGATGGGGCCCGACCGTCATTTCCATGTCCAGTCCCTGAGCAGGGAAGGGACGTGATGATAAACCGCCGGAGCCCTTTCTACACCACGGCGTCCCTGCGTGCTACCACTGGGAGGTGCCTGCTGGGAACAAAGCGGCTGCCACAGCCTAGTGCAAGCTGTGACCCTGGCGTCCGGGGCAACGAAGCCGGCATCCTCAGGGGGGGCATGCTAATGGGTGGGCCATCACCAGCCTGGGCAGCACGGAGCCGTGCACCTCAGCCTGGGGGCTAAAAACCCCTGGGGGCCACCAGCGGCTTGGAGGGGAAAAGGCCCTCGCAGCTCTGCTTCCTCCTCTGCGGATTCCACTGCCCCGCCCGCATGGCGCGAGGAGCATCCCGCAAAGGGCCATTCCCTCCCGTGCCTCCTGGGCCGGGGCGCTGGCAGGGAGGGCTCTGGGGCGCGTGCATGGGGGGAGGCCAGCCTGTGAGCCCCTAACGTGGCTTTGGAGCCCCCCGCCCGGCCCACGGCCTGGCCCTGGCGGCCCCAGGAAAGGCCTGGCCCCGCGTTACCTGTAGTTTCCATATGTGCTTGCTCTCCTTGGAGACCTGCCCCACCGTCTCCCCCATCAGAGCGATGAGCATGTTGAGGAGCAACACAAAGGTGAGGATGATGTAGGTGACGAGCAGGATGATGAAGACGCCGGGGTACTTGGCGCTGTCGATCATCTCCAGGTCGCCCATGCCGATGGTGAGCTTGAAGAGATCCAGCAGGAACGTGCTGAAGGTCTTGCTGTCCCGGCAAGAGGGGTAGGCGGGCGCCGTGCAGTTGGATTTGTCTTTGCTGCAAGCCTCAGCATTGGGGCAGGGGTTCAGGAGCGAGACCAGAGCTGAGCCAGGGAGAAGGGGGGCAGGATATGGGTGAGATCCCGGGAGGACTCGGCCCAGGGCTTAGCTGGGAAAACTGGCCAGGGCAAGGCAAGGCACCGGTCGGCGTCGCCGCCTCGCTGGGTGACTCGCGAGGCTGCGCAGAGCCAGCTAGGCACCGCCTGGCCAGGAGCCTGACACGCGGTGCAGTCCTGGGCACCAGGCTCTGCCCGCATCCCTTCCCAACCGGAGAGCCGCCCCCTCTCCCCACGGAAGAGCGAAGGCTCCAAGAGCCCTGGCTCAGAGAGGGAGGGGGCACTCCATGGCTTCCCCCCGCCGGGGCACCCCCCACAGTTCCCTCCCGAGTGCCACAGGGCTCAAACGAAGGTACATGACTGGCCGGCTCAGGCAGCCAGGCCCTGACGCACGGCGCACACACGCAACACACTGCTGGTGCCTCTGTCCATTGCACACGAGCCGTTTCCCCGCACGCCCTGTCCCAGGGGATCTGAACGATAACCCCGGCTGAGATTCCTCGGCCAATCCACCCTCACTCCCCCTGGAACACAGCCGCTGTCTACCCAGCCCCAGCCTGAGAGCCTGGGGCGGGTACCAATACGCAGGGTTTTCTCTTTAACTAGGGCTGCCGTTTTCCAGCTCGGCTGAGTGTTGTTATAGGGAGCCCATGCAGCTCCCTGCTGCTTTCCCCACTCCATGCACGGAACTAGCCTCCGCGCTGCAGTTCACCCGGGACGTGCTGCAGACCTGAAGCGTAGCCGATCATGAAGAGCACGTAGACCAGAAGGAACCGGAAAAGGTCTTTGAAGAGGATCTGAAAAAACCCAGAGGCAGAGGTAAGCCGGGCTAGGAGCAGAGGCAGCCCCGTATGTGCCGGCAGAGCCCTGGAGCCAGCAGGACCCACAGCCCTTCACACCGGCAGCAGCCACGTCACTGAAATGCAGCCATCCCTGGGGTGAGCTGTGCATCCCGTGACAGCGAGATGTCCCTATGCAGACCCAAAGACCGTCCATCATCAAACGCCCGTGGCAGTCCATATACCTCTGCTCTTCCCGCCTACGGACCCAGCCACGACAATCATTTACCGTTTCAGTTTCTCCCCAGTTCTCTGCCGAGGAGAGAAAAGAGATCTCGCTACCCAGACACCCATTCCACTGCCCGTGGCCTTCCTCGCTCTCCCCTGCACTTCGTCCCTGTGCCATCTTATACCTCCTGTGTTAACGCTCCAATCTGCTCATTAGTCTTCCCCCGGCCCATTCCATACATGAATTAGGCCCTGCCAGGTCCACACTGGGAGGAATGAGTTGGCATTTAAGTGCCCAGAGTACTGGCTCGGCTGCTGGTTCTCAGCACTGTGTCACGCAGCCACTTAACAGCACAAAGAGACGCCCCAGGAGCACGGAAATGACTAGCTTGGATCAGACCTAAGGTCCATCTGATCCAGTGGCCTGTCTCAGACAGACCAGCGCCAGGCCCCTCAGAGGAAGGTATCAGAGCCCTGCATAGCAGATTGGGTTAATCCGCCCCCCAGGAAGGTCTCATCCTAATTCCTAATAGCTAGAGTTTGGCTTAATCCCTGACGCCTGAGGTGAGGCATTCTTGGCTCGCACGCAGCAGTTCAGGACGGGACATGAAGCCGACTCCTGGATCCCATTGCAAGTGCTGGAGTAGTTTCAGGAGAAGAATGGGATTTGGCCAGGACATGGGTAAAGCTCTGTACATGCCTGCAAATGCACGAGGAGACCCTGAGGGGAGCCAGCTACATCTGGTACCATCATTCGGTGTGTTACGACAGCCCCCGGAGGTCCCACGCCACGCTGGGTGCTGCCAGGTGTGGAGTGGGAGACGGCCCCAGCCCCGATGAGCTCCCAGTGTAAATAGCACGGCCCCACGCCCCCACACACAGGCCTGACCTTCTGGATCATGATGCTGTATGTCCCTGTAAGCTTCAGGCCCCGGGTGAAGTAAAGTGCATTCATCCAGCCCAGGACCAGAGCAAAGACCATGACTGCCAGGTACGCTTCGACCCCCGCCAGGTACAGCGCCGCCGCGATGATCACCAGCACCGAGTAGATGAAGCTGGAGAAGAACGGGAGGGTTCAAAGGCAAGATCAGAACGACAGCCTGAAATGAACAGTTCAGCTAGGGATGGCCAGGCAAGGGGGGGCTCCTGCGCTCTGCCAGTCCTGCCCCAGAGCTATGGGATTGGCTACCGTCGCATGGGGGGCCCCCCGGCAGCCACCTCTGGCCTGGCAGAATGCAGCAGCCAGCATTTGTGTGTGGATCTGGACCACGGATGCCTGGAGCAAACCTCCTCTTCTTCTCCAAACCCCCTCCCCGTCCCCCATCCCCCATACAGTGCCCTGGGGTCTTCAGTTTCCATAGGCAGCAGGCAGGGCCTCCGATCCCAGCGGAGAAGGCCACGCAGAGCCCACGGCTGATTTCCATCAGAAGGATGCGATCCCCGCTGGGACCTGAACCCTAGCAGCGGGCAGACACAGCAGAGGCTGGAGCGAGTTCTGCAGCCGGGGCAGGAAACCTTGTCTGTATTTCTTTGCACCCCGTCTCCTCTCTCAAACCTGCTACTGGCGCTCGCCAACTAGACAGCAGCTAACGCGCGTGCCTGGAGGCCTCTGCGCTTTTGTCCGCTGCCAGAGAAACGCCATCAGCGCCAGGCCGGGCTGACATCTCCCCGAGACAAGAGAGAGGATCCCAGCAGGCCGGGCGCCTGCTAGGGGCACTTCGCTTCCAAAGGCGTTTCCAGGGCTGCGGGTTAGACGCCATCTCATGGGTAATGGGCGCTGGGCATCGCTACTTACTACAGCAGCTGGAAGGAGCCGTCGATAAAGAAGGAGTTCACCCCTGGACACTTCTTCATAAACAAATCCTTGAGCTGGGGAAGAAAGAAAAAAGGTGGAGCCGGAGCCTGGGGTGGGGAGAGGAGGGGAGCCCATTGCAGCATCCGGGGGACGAGGACAGTTCAGGAGGCAGAGGGGGGACAGGCTGGGGCGCACACACAGGGCACATCGCAGAAGGAGCTGGCATCCCTGTAGGGTCCTTTCAGGGCTGGAGGCAGGACGATCCCTGCTCCCTGCAGAGGGGAAGTGATGGGAGCTCCCAGCCGGCTGCAGCCTGGGTGCTAGGGAGAGGCTCCAAGCCCAGCCTCGTGCCGTGCAGGAAGCCAGACCCAGGGGCGCGGGGAGCGAGAGATGTCGAAAAGGAACAGATGGCGGGAAGGGGCCGCCTCCCGTGCTGCTGTGCGTGGCCGTGTCCCATGGCGTAGCACCGTGGCAGGCCGCTGGTTTGCGCCCACTGGGATGTGGCCCTCGGGGTGCTGCTCCCTCCCCGGGGTTGTCGGGGTAGGACGGAAGGAAGGTGTGAACAGGAGGACTTTTTAAAAACCCTTTCAGAATCAGAGCTCCCAGCCCCACGGCCCACCCCACCCCACTGTGCTCTGCCCCCATCGGGCCCCACCCTGCGACCCCAGGGACGGGCGTAGGTGCCCGCTGAGCAGCTCGGTGTGTTTTGCTTTCAGGGGAAGTGTGTCGCAGGGTTTGTGCGTCTCAGAGCTGGGCCCTGCCCCGTGGCATGTGCGAGAGGAAACACCCGTGCGAGTGGGGAGTCCAGGATGGGGGACTCTTGTGTGAGGTCAGGACACACTCGTGAGAGAGCAGAGGGGGTGGGGACACTCGTGCGAGGGGGTGAATGGTTTCCACTTACATTGGTGAAGAAAAACAAGACTCCAGTGCAGAGGGTTATGATCTCGCCGGCCAGGCGCAGGAAGTCGATGGTCGTCGTGTAGGGATACGGGGGCTGCAGGGCAGGAAAAGGACGAGCCGGTGCTGAGAACTTTACCCAGAAATCCCAACACCTCCTCCCCCCGGCCCCCCTAAGCTCCACATCCCCCCTCAACACCACAGCCCCCCAATGCTGAGGCCAGTCTGCCCCGGCAGAAACCAGAGCTCCCCCGGTGCCATGAGCTAGCTGCTGCCCAGGACACACGGACGTCACCCCTGTCAGCCCTGAGAACCCGGCTGGGGCTGGCTGCGGGGACAGGCTTCGCTAAGGCCCCAAATGAGATGTGACCTCCGCTGGAGAGGCAGGACTCGGGCAGGGGTGATCTGGAGCCAGGAGAAATGGCTGGGAAAGCGGGGATTTCATTACTAGCCAGGAAGCCACTGGGGCTCCCTCCCACCTCGTCGGCACCGAGCCAGGCTCTGAGGGGTCAGACCCAGACCACTGCTAGGGGCAGGGATCCGAGGCGGCCCAGTGCTCTGAGATACGGGCTGCCTCCCTGGGCTCCTGGCCTGGCCTGCTCAGATCCCAGTGTGGGTCATAGCTCCCATGGGGCAGGGTGATGTTAAGGCCGTTAAGGACGGGCCGGGCTCACTGGAAACCGCTAGGGGCTGCCCAGAAGCTCGGCTCTATTCATAGGCTAGCGTGGGCAGCGGGGAGACTCACCGTGCCCTGCAGGGGCCGGTAGAAGGCGACGAGGGTGAAGATGACCATGGCGCTGAGGTAGGAGATCACGCTGATGTAAAAGGAGACGGCCCCAAACTTGCGCCACTTGTCACGCAGCAGCTCGTTGATGGGCTCCACCGCGAGCATCTCGTGGCGGTTCTGCAGGGAGGCCATGGGAGGGCAGGTGAGTCCCAGGAAAGCTCTGGTAGGGAGGGAATGGGACCAGCCTGCCTGTCCACCCCTAACCCCCCAGCTCTCGGAGGCAGACCAGAACCCTGTGCCATGCGCCCCGTGCGGATGCTCATGGAGCAGATTTCACTGTGCCCAGCAGAGAATGCGAGTGGAGATGCCCCACAGCTTCTGCCTTTGTCCCAGGAGCCCTGGCCCTGCCCGGCCTGGAGTCGTGTCTGTGTGTGAACCTGGCCGTGTCCTCCTGAAGTGCTCCAATGGCCGAGGCGCCGGGCGCTGGATCCTGCCAAGTGCCCTCGGATCCTGGGATACCCGATGGGGCCTGCCATGCCTACGGGCCATTGCTCTGCAGCCCACTCCCGTCTCAGCTGTGTGCCCACCCTTTGCTGCCTCCTTCCCGGCGCCCCCTTCAGCGCTCACCTCGATCTTACTATTGTACACCAGGATCTCCAGGACAGACGCCTCCTCCCCACAGGTGTCCAGCGAGGACAGGTCGTACAGCGAGGAGTACACGGGCCCGTAGGCCCAGTCCTTGAACTTCCGGGAGAGGTGGCGGGCGTCCTCATCCGTGATCTCCCTGCGGATGATGTGCTGAAACATCTGCAGGAAAGCAGGGGGAAGGGTCACCCACGGCCGGACACGCAGAGCCCCCTGCTCGCTGTGCGGCACCGAGCCGCCGGGTGCAGTGGCTTCCACTCGCTCCGGACGACGTTTCCCACAGCACAGGGTGCTGATTCTGGGGGCCAGCTTTGGGCCTGGTTTGCAGAGCGGCCGAGGGGCCGAATGTTTGACGTGCCGGCCCAGGGTGTCCCAAGTGGAGCACTGATAACTGCTACGGCCAGCAGGGAAATATTTCAATAGCAATTATCGTGTGATGGCGGCTCCTCCCCGCCGCCCCCTCCACCCCACACCTGTTTTACCAGCCCGGGTAGCACTGCATTTCCTCAAAGCCTGGGAGTAACTCTTTTGCCTGACCATGGGATCCCTGCCTGGGATCCGCGACAGAGTGGCCGGGGCAGGGGAAGAGGGGGGCGCTGGGAAGTGCTGTGAGACCGCACAAGGCCTGCTCTCTGGTGGAAAGTGCAGCGGTGACTGGCCCAGCTGCACCACCGTGTTCTCCGAGGAGGAACATCAGGCAGCGCCTGCCATGTCCGAATCCCCACGTCTGTCACTGCTCAGTGCTGGGGGAGAGGGACAAGGCGGAAGGGAAGGGAAGTGACACAACCGAGACAGCTGAGTTTAATTAACCAAGCCTATTAATCAGCTGTTGCACTTGTGCCTAGGATCAGGGACCCCTTCCCCACGGAGCCCAGCTTGTCTTGTAAGGCTCCGAGGCAGCTTCTTAAACACACACAAAACCACTGGAGTCTTGCTGCCGGCCACTAGGCAGAGGCATCCACTAAATTACCAATCAGACAGGGCCCAAAGAAACGAAACTGCTTCACAGCCACGCACCCAGCTTCTGAACCCAGACGATCGCCACGCTCGAGAACGGCATCAACGGGAAAACGCGTGCAGAGCAGAACAGCCCCGCAGCTGGGGGCGATCGCTCCATAGCTGCCCTGTCAGCCGGCATCCACACGTTAGCCCCTGATGCTTTACAGCCGGTGCCCCCTTGTATTTAGCACGTTTAGACTGGACACACGCGCACTCTAGCTGAGACTCCCGACGGCAGGCATCTGATTCGCACTGATTGTCCAGCCGAGTCGGACACCCGGCGCAGAAAATCTCCACCTCCTACGCCATCAATCTCCAGCCCCGACCTTCTCTCGGCCTGGGAGGAGCTGAAGCTCACTGGGCACGTGCAGCACGGACTAAGATTTGGTTTTGGTGCAGCGGCCAGAGGCCTTGCAGCACGAACCCAGGAGCAGATGGTGCTTTTTCTAGGCAACAACAAACGCCTCACGTCTCTGGCACTTTCCATCTTCAAAGTGCCTGGAGAATCACTGAGTCCTGACCGCTCCGCCCGGGACCCCAGTGAGCAGAGTGACCAGCGTTAGCCCAGTTTTAAAGAGGGGATACTGAGGCAGGGAGAGGGGAGGGGACGGGTCTGTGGTCACATGGGAATCGGGCTCAGTCCCTGCCTCCCAGCCCTGGGCGCCGAGTGCTCGGCTGATTTGTCATCGACGCACGAGGACACATGAGGACACTAAGCTGAACCCGTTTACACTGACTGCCCCCAAAGCAGAGACGGCGCAGCCACCCCCGACAGGAGCCCTGCCCGGGCGCTGTACGCTAACAGCATCTCCCGCCCGTCCGGGGCGTGACAATGCCATGCGAAGGAGCTCTGGGCCCTGCCCCAGGGACTGGCACAGCCGGTTTTGCCTTGTCCCTGGAGCAGCAGGAGACGGGGCGGGGATGGCGCGGCCTTACCCCGATCTTGCCACTCTTGGCCGCCATCATGAGGGGTGAGAGGCCGTCGTTGTTGAGCAGGGCCTCCAGGTTGGTGTCGGGGAAGAGCTTGGCGCACTTGATCAGCAGCAGGTCGTACATCTTGGTGACGAACTTGGTGTTCTCCCGGGTGTTGTCAGCGATGGCCACCAGGGCGTGCAGCACCGTGTTGCCCCGCGAGTCCTGGCGCCGCAGGTCCGCCTGCTTGTGCGCGTTCTCGGTGAGGTAGTTGACTATGTGCGGCTGGTTGGTGCAGGCGGCCAGGGAGAGGGGCAGCTCGCCTGGCAGGGGAGACAGCACGGCAGGCGTCAGCCCCTCGCCCGCAGTGCCGGGCTCCAGGCCCCGGGCAGAGGGCAGCTGGCTAGCGGGAGCGAGGCCGGGGCCAGCCGCTCTGCCCCCCCCCAGGGCAGCGAGGGAAGAGCCAGCGGGGGGAGCAGAAGTGCAGGCGTGAGCGTTGGTGGAGTAACTGGCAGCGTGAGGGTGTGATGGGATTGCACACGTGTGCAATGTGAGATGGGCTGTGCCACCCGGCGGGGCGCTCCCGCACAGATCGGTGCATACCCGCACGTGGCCCTGAGTGTGTG
>ML675640.1:14090789-14196850 GCA_007922155.1 Mesoclemmys tuberculata
CTGTGACCCGGCAGGGTGCTCCCGCACAGATCGGTGCATACCCGCACATGGCCCTGAGTGTGTGATGGGATTGCACACGTACGATAACACACACACTGTCACTGCACGTGAGACAGGCTGTGCCACGCGGCAGGACGTTCCCGTGCCGATCGGTGCGTACCGGCGCTGGGGCCAGACCTGCAAACAGGAACCGTCACTGCTCACCCTGGCCATCATCCAATCATTGGGGGAGTCGCTGACCTCTACACCTGGTGCCCTGCTGTGAATCACATCATCCCGGAGCTGGGCATTCCCCCGCAGCGCCAGGAGCAGCCTCGCCCACCAGCCTCCTGCTCTCACCACCTCACGCTCCGGTGGCTGCCACGGGCCGTGGGGTAAAGCATCAAGTCCCTCGTCTCTGGCTGCAGGGGGGCCCCTCTCCTGGTGGGGCACGGCAGGGCACCCCGACCCAGGTGGCCCAAATCTCCCACCCGAGCATGGTACCCCTGGGTCTCCCTCACCAGCGCTAGCTGGGACGTTGGTATTTACTGCCGTCACCTCAGCCCACCTGCCCCTGCCTGGTCCTGTCACAGCGTCCCAGGCAGCGGGCTGCTCCCGGCCCATCCAGCACAGTCCTTGCCTCCTGCCAGGGCAGAGCCCGGAGTCAGGGGCTGCGGCACGGGCTAAAAGCTTCTCCAGCTGGATCTGGGCTCGCAGGCCCATCTTGCAGTTCTGGTGGGGGCTGGATCCCTCTGCACTAAGGGAGCACCTTGGCTCATGCCACCAAGCCCCCCATCAGGGCATCCCCCTCATTGCAAGCGGCCTCCCCACCCACTCTTTCAGCCAGGGCATTTGGAGCCACCTCCCCCCAGGACGCCTCCGGACTCGGCCCTTCCCGTGCACAGGGCCAGGCAGCGCCCCCCACTCACCAAAGTAGAAGTACCCTCCCTCGTCCTTGGGCTGGAAAAAGCGGCCACGGGCCTGGGCGTGCACGTCTGCCCCCTTCTCCACCAGCAGCTCCACGTAGTGCTTGCAGCGGCGCTCAATGGCGATGTGCAGCGCCGTCTGGCCTGGAACCACATCCGGGCCCATCAGTGCCCCAAGCGCCCATGCCCGGGCCCGCCACAGCCCCGCGTCCTGCCCCTGAGCTCCCGATGAGTGTGCCAGGAGGGCAGACTGGGGGGCGAAGGCAGCTCTCCCTGGCGGCCAAGCTCCCAGGAACCCAACCAGCGCTGGCCGGGCCAGGAATCCCACCCTCCGTCCGCCCCCGGCTCAGCCCCACCTCGGTAGTAGACATCTCGGAAGGGCGAGTTGATGAACTCCCGCATGTTGCCCGTCTTCTCCGCGATGCTCAGGAGCAGCGGGATGGTGTCGTTCTTGCCCCCGCTCAGGTTCAGCAGCGCTTTGGGCAGGCAGGTCTTCCCCGTCGAGGGCTCTGCCGGGCAATGGAGCGGCTGTGAGGGAGGGTGCGGGACGGGCATGGAGCCTCCCCGGGCCCAGGAGCCGCCTGGTGCTCATAGCGGACACGTCCCCGCCTCCAGGAGGCTCCGCTTCCCCCCACTGCTGTCTCCGCCACCAGCCCGCATGGCCCAGCAACACCAGGGTCCAGAGGCGTCTCCAGGTCCCAGGAAGGGTTGTGGGGGAGCCTCAAACCTGCTTAGCTGGAAGGGAGACCAGCTCCCCAGAAAGGTGGCCAGACCTTCAGGATCACCCGCCAGCCCCAATGCACTCACGTGGGCAGCGCCCATGCAGCCAGGCTCAGGCATGCAAAGCTGGGTCCACACAATGGAGGGTGCACGCCCCATTTGACATCACTACACGCTCTGCCTTGGTGTCGGCACATGATGTGTCCGCCCAGTGGACTCTTCTGTGCCCCTCACTGGGCACTAGAGGCTATAGTCTGTGGCCCCCGCAGCACCGCCACTGGCTCCCCCTCTTCTCCCCTGCCCCTAGCTGGCATGGCTGTCCCCTCCCCGCCCCCCCAGGCAGAAAGCCCCAGCACCAGGCTGCCTGCAGGACGCTGACGCTGCCTGTTTCCCAGCTCACCTCGAAACTCCTCATCGGTCAGGCGCTTCTTGTGGGTCAGCAGGAAGGGGAGGAGCCCATCCAGGCCAGTGGTTGAGCCCCGGGACACGATGTCGAAGAGGATGGGCCTGTTAAACACCTTGACGACTGGAGGCGTCTTGGGGGCCTCGGCCTTCGGGCTGTGCGTCTGCTTCCTGGAAAAGGGGCACAGCCTCTACAAACAGGCTCTACAAACAGCCGAGCCAGCAGCCAGAGTAGCAGCGGCTTTTCCTGCCATCGGTGCCAGCCTGAAACCTGCAGGGCAAGGAGCCAGTGCACCAATGTACGAGCCAGACACGGCCACTGGTTCAGGTGCCAGGGTGGGACCATCAGCTCTCCTGACCCTTGACTCCTCCTCTACCCCACAGCACTGCAGTTACCCAGTTGCTCTACAGGCAGCGTGATTCAGTGGACAGCATACTGGACTGGGAGTCAAGCTCTGACACTGACTGTCTTGGACACGGTGCGTCCCTGCTCTGTGCCTCAGTTTCCCTACCTGTTAAATGCCGGCATGGGCCACTTGTGTAAAATGTTTCATTTCCAATGGAAGGAAATTCCTCCACATTCAGACCTGGGAATCCAACTCAAGCTCCCATCTGTTACACCAATGATTGCATCCCAGTTGGACATTTGCACTAAACCAATCAGCAGTGCGATAGTTAAGGATGCTGCCATGTGAGCTGGCGTCATTAGGCTTCAGACTCAACACACACCATTGAGACATAAGGGCCCATTCACACCTCTCTTGGGGGCTGCTCCTGTTTGAGACAGACAGCACTGTACCAGCTCACATTAGCAATGAGGCGAGACGTTTACTTTTTTTAAATGAAGTTAAATTAAAGCTTAAACTTTCCAGAACCTGACAGTGGCTCTAAAACAGGACTGGTTACAGGTACTGCCATGGACTGGCTCACCCCGCATCTCATGCCCGGCCCTGCACGCCTGCCCCTCCCAGGGCCATCAGCATGTGAATTTCCTAATGTCTCCCTGCTTTGGAGGCCGCTTGTCCCTCGGGGGACCCTGCCTGCTGTAAGAGAGGACAGCCAACAGCTGCTTGGCAAGGACTTTGTACCCCAGAGGATCCAAAGAGCACGCCTGGGCCCTGGAGTATTCATTTATTGCCCAAGGACACGTACCATTTAGCATCCCTCTACACGCAGTCCCTGTCCAGCTGCACCGCGCTGCTGTCAGCAAATCCCAAATCCTCCCCTCCCGGCCCAGGAGCTGCCCAAAAACCCCAGCCCTGAGAGGGGACTGGAAATAAAGGAATTGTGTCAGTGAAGGAAGAGGTGACCCTGTCTGGCTTCACACACTGAACTGGTGTCGGTCCCAGCATAGCCGAGAGACCAGGTGGGTGAGGTGACATCCATACTGGCCCAGCCTCTGGGGTGTGAGAAAGCTTGTTGGTCTGATACAAGCCGTTTCCTCTCCCACCCGGTTGCTGTTTGAAATCCCCTAACAAACAAGGACTATGACCCTGAACGTGACCTGAACCCGCATCTGGCCACAGGCTGCTGGCAACACGTGCCATAGCAGCCCGCTGCCCCAACACCAGTCCCAGGGTGGAGAATTCACGCCTCATGCTGGGGAGGCAGCCGGGCAGTCAGTGCTCCTCACGGCCACGCAGGGGACCAGGACTCGGTTCCTGGGCCAGGTTTCTTGCTACCTGTGAGAGCTACAGCAGCAGCAGGCGGGAGAGAGAAGGAGTGACAGACGAGGTCCTTCCACGGATAGGAAGTGTAATAAGACTGCAGCACCCCCCTCTAGTCACACAAGGGGGCAGAATGCAGATGTGCTCCAGCATGTGGAGCTTGCAGGAACGTGCGTCTTCTTTCGCACGCCTTCCGCCTGAGTGGCTGTGCAAACCTTAATGCCTGTACCCCCAGGAGGCAGGGGGGCATCGCTGTGCCCATTTCGCAACAGGGGAGCCAGGCTCAGGTGTGGGGTGGGGGTGACGTGGGCGGAAGGCTGGGGATGGATAAATGCCACTCTCCAGAGGATATGGGCCCTCTCCGTCCCAGCCAGTTCTGTGGACACAAGCCAGACCTGTTTGGGCAGGTCTGTTGTCTCAGCTAATTACATCTAAACAAACTGGTTTGAGCTAAGCACCAAGCCTAGCCTGAGGGGAACGCGCAGCCTGAACGAGGCATTTTCCCTGCATGAATCAGCCCCTTATAAAACAAGATGTCACTGAGCCAGGACGTTTGTGCAATAGGACGGCCTCAGGGTCTGCTCTGCACGCCTGGATCAGCCCAGGTAGCGCTGCCGGCACACGACCCCAAACAAATCGCTTCCCTCACCCCTGCCTCTGCACGCGAGGGCTGGCCTGGCTGCATTGTAGCCTCAGAAACACGAGAGCAGCCGCACCAAGGGAGACACTTCCTGGTAGGTTACAAGCGAACAGCCCAACTGCTTGGGAAGAAACTTTCAGGAGGCACAAGGGGCCAGAAACAAGAGCGATGTGGGGAAGGAAAGCGGGGAAGGAAAGCGGGGCTAAACTTCAGGAAACTCTCCCGAGCAGGGCGATCTGCCAGGGTGTTATGAGTGACTGTTATCCCAGGGCACTTTACAAACACACCAGCCATGTTCCCTGCCCCAAAGAGCACTCGATGGGGCAGCCCCCTAGGGAACGTGGGGAAGCATCCTCCTCTGGACGCATTTAAAGCCAGGCTAGCCTAAACTCAGCGGAAGGGTCCTGACCGGGCTGGAGGGGGCCCCGCACCCAGGTTGCAAAGCTCAGACCATCTGCAGGGGATAGCTGGGGCGTGGCATCTGGGTCTGGCCTACAGCCATCCTGGGCACACAGATGCCGCTCAGCTTTTGATCCTGCCGCCATGGAAGTCAGCGGCAAAACTCCACGGGGGGTCGCCTGTTACCCCCCCAGCCCTGTCCCAATTTCTCTCTCTCACACACCCCCACACCTGCGAGGGGCAGGAACATTGTAATCCCTTTGCCACATGCAATGAGGGGACAGGGAGACCCCCACGGCGTGGGATTTGCCCCAACCCGCAGAGGGGGGCAGTGGAGAAGACAGAGGGAAGGAATTCGGACCCTGGGGGCACACTGTCTCCCAGCCCCCTGCTCGCAGCGCTCCTGGGTCCGTCAGTCCTCGGCGCCTGCGGTCGCCTGGACAGGAAGCGCAGTGGACTCTGGAGTGCGGGACCCCGCAGGGCTGGGGCAGTGGCCTGCTGTCTGAATGGCCTGGGGCCCTGAGGTGCTGAGGCGAGCAGTTGTTCGCTGGAGCCCTGGGGAGAGGTGCCAGGATCTCTCCAGCCCATGGCGTGTCCAGCTCCCAGCGCGGGAAGTTTCCCCAGGACAGACCGGTGCATTGTGCCCTGCTGCGTGCGTCCAGTCCCCAGGGGCCCTTCCTGGCCCAGCCCGGGAGGGAAGGGGCGGGGAGCGCTCCTGAAAAGCTCATTCATGCCTAAGAGAGTTCAGCCTGGCTGGCCACTCCCAGGGAGGAGAGCCAGACGGCCGAGACAGAGGTGAGACGGCCCAGCACAGAGCCTCTTTCAGGAGAGCGCATGCAAGACGGGAATCGGCAGCCAGTGCCCCCAGCGGATGCCAGCACCTCCCAGGCCAGGCTGTCTGCAGCGGGGCTCCAACGCTACTCGGCTCGGGACAGATCCACACAGCCCATCTCCCTGCTCCCACCGGGCTCCCCTCGGCCCTAGCTCAGCGTGACCTCCCGCCGGCCTGCGCCTGGGATGAGGGCTGGCTCAGGCCTGTTTTGGTCTCAGCACTGGGGTTCCAGCCCCCGGAACCAGGGCTCTCCCCGTCCTGACTTCAGGAACGGCTCAGGCAGACGTGGCTGGCTGCTGGCCGCGCCCCAACGCCAGCCTGGAGAGCCAGCAGTGCCACGGACAGCGCCGGCTGGGGGGCAGGGAGCGCTTCACGGGGCTCAGCAGCGCCGCTGGCTAATAGAGGCATCCCAGTGAGTGCTCCAACATGGGACACTGGGACTCCCCAGTCAGGGAGGAGACATGCCCCTGGCTGCAATGGCCCCTTGGGGCTCCAGAGCTCCCCAGTCCTGCTACAACAGCCCGACCGCCTCCCACGCGCTCTGCACTACCCATTGCTACCTTCTGCATCCTGCCCCTGCGGCATTCCCCACGCCTGCTGCCTTCGTGTGGCAGAGGTTTGCTCAGGACCAGGGCGGAGGGGGCTGGCTATTGTCCAGCCCCCAGCAAGGCGCTGGGAAGCTGGCATCCTTGTAACCCCAGTGCCCCTCTTCTTTGCAAGCGACCCCGGAAAACGTTCACCCAGACACAAGCAGGTGGCGTTTAGTGGGCGCATTCAACACAAGCGCTGCAGAGCCTGCCCCAGACACGCTTCCTGCTGCACATGCTCATTCCTGGGACCGGCATGCATGGGCGAGAAATGCCCCGGTTGGCAGAAGTGCCATTGCTCTGGGAGCAGATCCTTGCTGAGCGCTGGGACGGTCCTGCCTCTCCCTCGCCCTCCCTCTTAGCTCATTTGCTTCCTGCAAACATGGCCGCTCAGCTAAAGACCTTTCACCGCGAACCTTTCAAAGAAGGTTCAAATCCCCAGCAAACATTCCAAATATTGGCAACAAAAATGTGCTTTTTTTTTTTTTAAGTAGCATTAAAATAAAAGAAACATGGCTACGTAGGGCACCTGAGCCCCCAAAATAATAGAAACAGGAACATAAAGATCTCTCCAGCACTTCTTGAACAGCAACAAAACATCAGGGGGAGAAAATACTCTCAAACTCCGTGATGTGTGTGGACGTTAGGTTTTCCAGATTAGCCCGGAGAGAAGCTGAGTTGTGAGGCTGGGAAAAGGCAAAATGCCTCAAGCTGGAGCCGGCTGATACTTTTCAAAATTTCAATTACATTTTGCCTTTGAAAATTCCGAAATTTGAAAAAAACCAATGAGAAAGTGTTGGACACCACTGGCTCACAAATGCCCCCTTCTTTCTCCGTCTGGTGAAACCATTTGAAATTCAAACAATAATTCACAATTCCACCCCCCGCTTGGTTCCTTTTCCCAGCTGGCTCTGCCCTGACCCGGACTGGCATCTCTTGGCTTGGTGCCCTCACAGAGCCCATGATGTCCTAGGGGACAGGGGGGAGGCCATACTTACTCCCCGATCTTCTTCCGCCGGCGCTTGTTCTCGTTGGGGTGCTGGTGGTAAGTGCCGTAATCGAAGAGCGAGTCCATGGGGGCTTTCTTGGGCCCCGGAACAACAGAGGACTCGTAGATGGTGGACTCGAGCAGGTCCACGGGGTTGGGCACACCCTTTTTGAAGGCCCCATGGAATTTCATACGAAGGTTTTGCTGTTTGCTATCCCCCGAGCTGGGGAGAGCCCGAGTCGCCTCAGCAGGGGTGGGGCCATCCTCATTCTCAAACAGGTTGGCCAGAGAGGAGAGGGGGAAAGCATCGTTCGGAAGGGAGCCCTCTTCGCCAGGCGCCTCGCCGACTTCCCCAAGCCGGGGGGGTTCTCCGGAGTTCGCCATGCCTCCCTGTGTGCCTGGAAGGGAAGTGGGGGGAGAGGGCATGAGACGCGACACGGGGGAACGTGTGCGTGCAGAGGCGCACGCGTACGGGTGAGAGAGACGCCACATGCAACAAATCCTCCCAGCCGGACACAGCATCAACGCTAGAGATGCACAAAACCCAGCCAGGCCCTCCTCCACCCCTGCTCAGCTCAACCCTCGGTGGGGAGGAATCCCAGGGCCCCCAGATGTGGGGCAGAGGTTGGGCCCCTGCACCAGAGTGCCCCAAAGAGCAGCAGCCCGGGGGGGAGTCGCCACGAACCCTGCTGCGGCAGAGGGAAAGGAAGGGGCAAGGCCGGCAGCCCGGACAAGCACGCTCGAGGGTAACGTCCGGAGCGGTCTCCTGGAGGTGATGCGGGCGTGGACCAAAACACTCAACCCCTCCTAAAACAGAACCGCCCGGCAGCCAGGATGAGCAGCACGCCCAGTGGGTCGCAGGGCCCCAGTGCCTGTCACACCCTTCGCTTGCTGGGATCTTGAGACGGCGTCCTGGGGCTCGCTGGCAAGAGGGACCCTTCCTAGCCAGTTCCCAGTTCCCACCCCATCGTCCCTAGTTCGGGGGACTCCCTGCACCGCGGTGGATTCTCTCTGCGTGCCTGGAGATCACCGGCTCCCCGTGTCTCCCGCCTCCAGCACATTCAGGAAACCTGCTCCCCAGGAGGCAGAGTCAGACGGGCAGGCGGCGAGCACCGCGCCAGCCAGGTCCCCTCATGTCTGCAGATCCTCCGTCAGATCCAGTCAGCTTCATGTTTCAAAGAGCTGCTGTAATGACAGAGGGGGGAGCCGAGCCGAGCCGCAGGCCCTGCCTTTCCTAGAGCGTGGGAGAGAACAAGGTCTTCTTTCTCTGGCCCTGTAAATACTGAGCGGCCACCCAAAAAACGCCCTCAAATAAACGCCCAGGGCCTGGCTAAAAGCAACACAGCTCAGCAGGGGAGAGGCAGAAGTTGCCGCCCTGGCTCAGCTGGCACACACCCTGTTTGCAGGACCCCACAGAGCGGGCTCGGCAGAGGGGGGGAGTGAGGGTGAATGCTAAGAGCCTGCTTCTGGTCTCACAGTGGTTTCAAACCTGCGCCTCTCCGCTGACTTCCCTGGCCACATTCCCAGTTTGCCTGGGTGTCGGGAAAGGGTGCACCAGGCCCCGATTCTCTGTCACCCTGCACCACCAGGGCCGAGGGGTGGGAAAGGCTGCCCGGCTGATGGGTTGGAGTGTCGCTCTCGCGCGGCACAGGTGGAAATGGGGATGTGACGGAGGGGCAACGGGGAATCTGTTTAAATCAGAGCCCACGATGGAGACATGCAAACGGATGGGGAAGGGGATCTGAATGAGGGCTCCATGGCAGGGAGGGGGGAGGGTGGATTTTCTTGCAGCTGGAAGTCAAATCCACATCCCTAATTTATTTTGATGCACAGGAAAATTTGCAAAAGAAATCAGCAGCATGCAGCAAGTTCTAAGCCAAGGCTGGCCACGGAGCCGAGGCAGCGACATCGGTTTCTGTGCCATGGCCGACAGCCCCTGCAGCTCTGGGAGGACAGAAAAAGCATCCTGGGAACATGTCATTTTCTCCTTGGTCACAGCCTTGTATAACCAGCGCTAATGTGGGGCTTTGCTCTCCAGGGCTCGGGCGGGAACTGTGCTGGATCACATGCTTTTCATTACGGAGCATGTCATTACCAGCGAGCTGCCAGCCGTCCTGCTGCTCTGTCGGTGGCCATGCAGCGTCTCCCCGCTGGCCCCACTCCCATGCCTGGAGTTATCCCAGCACGAGTGAGGCAGGCGTCCCTGCTCCCCCCGGGCTGCAGACACGCACCCCCATGGCCAGGGACAGAGAGGAAGGAAGCAGCAAAGAGAACAGAGCGAAGCTGTTGGTCCTGCCTTCCACAGCTTCACCCACCCAGGCTCCGAGTCTCCTCTTCACTTTGAAGGCCCTGGCCAGTTACAGACCCACCCCTGCCCCCTCCAGTTCCTCCCAGGGTCACCCAAGCCATTCCCCTGGCCTCCCCCTTTGCGGCTCCTCCCACTCCACCCCATTCATCTCCCCGTTACTTTCCCCCTCTCGAGGGAGTCCCTGAGCCCGAGACGCTGCCCAGCCTCGGCATTTGCCTTTCTGGGGCTCCGCCACATTATGCCGGCCCCTCTCCGTGTCCTTCGTCTGTCGCTCCGCCGGGAAACCGGCCTTTGTAGACACCCTGGCCAGGCGCGAGGTGCTAGGCAGGCCACGGAGCTGTAGGAATCACTAGCAGTGCCTGGCTTGTAGAGAGGGGCTTTTCCTTCCTAGAGGAGCACTTCACAAAGGCGGGGAAACAGACTCGGAGAGGGGACATGCCCGCTCCAAGGTCCCCTAGGGAGTCTGTGGCAGACCCTGTCCTGGCTCCCAGTCCAGTGCCCAGCCTCTGTTCCCCTAATCCCACCCTCTCACCCAGAGACAGCCGAGACCACTCTGGATTCCCAAAGCAGGGACGCCGGAGCCAAGCCCTAGTGCTGGGGAAGTCCCGAGACGTCCCACGCTCCTGTGCTGGAAATGCCAAAGACAGCTGTGCTGGACCCCGGGAGAAAGGCTCGGGGTCCCCAGCCAGACCGGAAGAGTGAGGTTTCTGCAGAGCCAAGCGCTTGGAAGAAGAGCTAAGCCAGAGCAGACTCCGGCGGGGCTCTCGGCGCTGTCGAGCACGCGCTGGAGGACACGGGTGTCCTGTGCTTTTCACACGTCAGTGAACGCCACTTCCTCACAGGGCAATGCCCCCGGGAGGCTGCTCACAACCAACAGCCACCGGCAGAAGCCAGAGCTCCCAGCCCCCAGGGCTGGCCTCTGACATGACTCTGCTACGGCCCCGCCCGCACACAGAAATCCCTTCGTCCCACCTTCAGATCGTGTTTCCCCGGGTTTATCCGCACGGTGACGCAGCCCTCCCAGCGATGGCAGCCAGGACCTTTACTCTTCTTTTGGGCGGTTTGCTGCTGGCGCAGCTCCAGCGGGGGTAACCACAAGTAGGGGCAAAGCAGGGCACAGGCAGTCACCAGTGATTAAACCAGCAGGTCATCTGGATCCGCCCTGAGCAGGGTCAGATATCACAGAGACGGACATGCCAGGGCATCCACACACCTGTCTGCACTAATGCGATGGTGGGAGAGTCTAGTGTAGATGCTGCTTAAGGGACAATGCTCAGCTTCGCATAGCTCTTATCTAGCGCTTCTCATCCATGGGTCTCAAAGCAAAGGAGGTCACTATCATTGGCCCTCCTTTGCAGATGGGGAAACTGAGGCACAGAGCTGGGACGTGGCTTAGCAAAGCAGGCCAGTGGCAGAACCAGGACTAAAACCCAAGTCTCCGTCCACTGCTCTAGCCACTAGACTACACTGCTCCTCCAACACAAGAGGAAGGGTAAAGCTCTTCCAACAAAGCTTGCATGTCCTGGCTCCCTTCTCTAGGGCAGCACCACAGAAACTTCCAGCCGACAAATTCCACACACCTCTGCTAAGGGAACTCAGTTCCACATTAACCCTTCCGTGAACGCAAGGCTTTCTGTCCACTCACCAGCGTTCAGGCTATTGACAATGGGGCAGATTTTCAAAGGGCTCAACAGGTGCTCGGCACCCAACTCCCACTGACTGAGCTTAAGTGCCCAACTCCCCTAGGCTCATCTGAAAATCCCACCCAAGGCAGCTACGTTGTCGTACAAAAAGCACAGCACAGAACAAAACCTGGATGGGCAAAGCCAAATACCCAACGGCCCCCACGTCTTCGGAGAAACTTAAAAGCCCAGGGCAAAGCCAGGGACCCCGGGCGCCCGCCCGCCACCTCTCAAAGGGACTGATTCGCCCGCAGAGCAACCACCAGGGGCCACGGAGGCACAAAAGCCACCCTTGGCAGCCCACAAGGGCTCTAGGCAGATCTGCTCCAGGAGTGGGAAGTCCTGCTAAGCAACCTGCTAGGAGTTACCCCACCTTGGCCAAAGGGAAACGCCCGGCAGGGCGTTGGGCCGAAAGCTATAGCCTGAGCTCTCAGGGCCTTGGACATGTCGTGTTCCAATATGAATATCTACAGCGCTCAGACGCCTGGAAAACTGCCTGCGCACCAAGGGTTAATTTCAACACAGGGCTGATTTTACAGCTGCATGTTCCAGGTAGCGACTCTCCAGAGTCTCTCTCCAGCAGGGGTGTGGGGGCGTGGAGAGCCCCGACCCATGAGCCCCAGACCTGTCACCCCCTGCCCTGCTCCACAGAGGAGTCCATGGCCAGCGGCTGCTTCAGAGGGGACAGCAAGGGCGTTGTGTCCTTGTTCTTGGCGTCTCAGTCTATCGATCGGGTTATCTAAAGGGGATCTGAGAAATGGGATGTGAAGGGATCCGGAGAAGCTCCTCGGTCCAGCTACCTGCATGCAGCCTGCGCACCGGGGAGCTAGGAGAGAAGGACTCCAGCTCCCCACCATCCTCCCTGCAAGCTCAGGCTTTCACAAGGGCACGATCGGTGCTGCCACCTGATCGGTGTGGTGGGATGCTGGGAGAGAAACCTCCAGCCCCGTCTGGGGGAACCCCTCTGAGATTGGCTGCCTTGTCCGCCTCCTGAGGCAGAAGAGCCCATCAGGGTGACCTCACGAGGCAGGCCACGTTTTGGGATAGGGAAAGGAGGAGAGCGTTTGGACCTGCCAGGCACAACGGGACCCTGAGCTCGGGCCACAGAACTGATGTTGGGGGCAGAACTGACAGGAGAACTTATGAGTCCCCATCCCGAACTCTAGCCACTGGCCCATGCTGCCCTGCAGGGGCCCTCTCATTCCTGCCACTGAGCCCGATTACCAAGAGCCACTAAACCTCCCCGGGAAAGTACCTTAAATGCCCCAGGAGAGAAGTCACAGCGCATGAAGAGCCTGGGAACGGGGGTGGGGTGTTAAACCAGGGCAGCCTTTGCTTTAGGGCCCAGTCCTTTGTTATTTAATCCATAGTTTGCATCCTGTCCTCCACCCTAGACAAGCATATATATACCCAGGGCATCAGAACTGCACCCACCGCGGGGAGTTCAGACACACACTGCTACACACACACTGGGTGGGAGGCACGGAGGCCCCCTCTCCAGCTTTGGGTTGATTTCTAGGAAACTTGGGGAGCAGACAGAAGAGGGGCAGAAGCTCATTACAAACAATCAGCAATTTCAAAGTGTGTCCAGATGAGAGCTTTACCCAGGACTGGGTTAAAGTCACCCCAAGGTCTCAGGCCCCTACCTGACACAGAGTAACCCCACAAGTAAGCAAGGCTACCCTGCCAAGGAGACAGCGGCACCTGGCCGCTGAAAATCTGCCAGGGGATCTCACCCAGAGCCCCCTCTCCCCAACCAAGAGCAAGCAGACCACACAACGTTGATCAAATCACAACCAAAGCCAGCCGCCGCACTGAGCTCGACCACCCAACCCCAGCCGCACGGGGGCTCAGCTGGCAGGAAGCTTGAGCCAGGTTGGCGTGGACAAACAGAAGCATCTCAAAATAGGGGCAGCTCAGGCAGAAAGCGCTGGGCAGCGGTTCTATTCAGGGTGTGGACGAGACAGCTTTTATTGTATATTTCATTAGTGTGTGTTAGGGCCACAAAGCCATGGCCAGGAGCCAGCTTATAAATATTTGTTACTACTACCAGTGGTTTCTCTCTCTTCTAAACATGAACCTCTTGACTTGGGAGGAACCAATCCCACAGAGCTAAGCCCTGCCCAGGCCAGAGAGCTACGAGGGTCGCTGTGCCCCAGCCCCGCATGCCATAGCGCCGCAAGGGAGCCACGCCGGGCTGGAAATAGACCGAGATTGCGCCTAGCGTTTGGAGGAGACCACAGGGTACAGTTTGTTGTGTCTGATGTGGTCCCGCCTTGCTGTAAATGTGCTGCTCGCCCCACCCAGGATGATGACAGAGCGGCAGCCCCTCTGGTAACAGGAAGACAGGCAGCTCCAATCTGGTCGTTTATGTCTCTGGCCGTTTTCTTGGCTTCCTTGTGTAGCAACGTGGAGAGGAGATTCAGAGACAAGCGGTATGTAAAGGGACTGGGTGGATCTGCAGACTGTGAATCTCAGTTTTCTTTGGTCAATCACAGCTCCCAAGCCACAGCGGTACAGCAATAGATCCCTTGGCTTTCCCCCGTCCCACAAATTCAGGTGTCTCCCACTGGTCTTGACGTTCTGGGTCATACACAGAGGAGATCCAGACCAGCAGCCCAAACAGAGCTGAGCGTGCAGAGATCTTGGAACTGCAGCTGCACGTCACTTCGCACTGGCAGCACTGTAGCATTCGGTGGGGATGACAGGCCCTCTGGCCCAGTTCTGCTGTCACTTACCCTCCTGCAAGCCTGCTGCCGTCAGTGTGAGCACGGGAAATTGACTCCAGCTGCAGGGAGACGCCAGCAGATCTGACACGGATTTTTACTGGCCAGCTCTGGCGTCACACGCGTCATCTGAGGCTCTCTAGTCTAAGCGGCACTTTGCAATGGAGAGTGTCACACATCTAAACTGCACCAACACACCTGCGGCTGCAGGACTATAAAATTCCAGTGTAGATGTCTGGGTTCTGGCTGATGCCTGGATCTGGGACTCCAGGGGAGGGAGGGTGCCAGAACCCAGGCTCCAGCCAGCTGGGATGTCTACACTGCAATTGTATAGCCCCATGAGCCTGCGTCAGCTGACATGGGCCAGCCACGAGTGTAGATGAACCCTGAGGGGCCCAGATGGATGAAGTGACTGGCCCAAGGCCACACAGCGAGTTAGAACCCCAGCTGGGAAAAGAAAATCCCAGTCCTTTGCTTTAACCATTAGACCCCGCTTCCCCTTACTAGTAATTACTTTGTACATCGCCCCTGGTGCATCAGCGGATGCACAGGCCCAGGTGCCACGACGCGCTCTGTGATCTCCAATGGATTGGCCAGACTGAATGCCACCCCATGGACCGAAATTCCCCCTGCAGATTCATTGGCATTCAGGGTTCTCCGTGAGGGCCTCCACCGTTGGGATACCTTGAACAGTGCATGAAATGCAGGCCAGGGGCACTTTCGCAACACACCCCTCCACAGGCTGGCAGCTTGTTTCTTCTCTTAAACTGAGAAAAACAGCTGAACAGATTCACTACTTAGGAACCTGGCTTTCTCCTTCCACACCCATTGTCATGGTCACCTCTCGAACAGTTCTGTGCCTCTTTGTTTGCGGCCAGCCAAACCAGGATCAGGAAAGAATGAGAATCCAGATTAACTCCCGGGGTGGCAAATTAGCACAGCTGTGTTTAGGCTACGCCGTCACTAGGACTCAGGAAATCGGAGACATCAGCTCAAAAGGTACCCGCACTAATCTCCGTCCAAACATTTTATGAAATACTGGCCTTGACTTCAGTGACAACAGTGTTTTTATTTGAATTTAAATATCCACTCCCCTGGGGCTTGCAGCCCAACATGGCAGCCTGTCGCTTGCACAGGCAGACAGGAACGGGACAGAAGGTGAAGCCGACTGGTCTCCTTTCCTGGCTGGCGCGGAGCGAAGTGCAGAAGCTGAGTCAATGGCACACGTGATGGAAAAGGCAGGCGGTTTGGTAAGATTCGGGCGTGTTATTAGTGACACCGGGAGGGGAAGTTTGCTTTGGAAAAGGTTTGATTATAACTGGCCCCTTTGAGTGGAGAAGCTCCAACAATCCCAGCCGCGGGTGGCCTGATGAGGTGATGGCCAGTGGATGAATTGGATTTTATTGAGCTGTAGGTTTGTCTGTCTCTTTTCCAGATTTCCCCACCCTTCGGGTCATCCTGTTTCCTAGCCAAAGCCCAGTTTGCACAGCTTCAGGATGACTCCAGGCCCGGGTTCAGGGGAAGCCGCAGCCCGCCTCCTCTCAGCCGATGCCTCCAGGCTGCCAGAGCCCTGCGCAGAACTCCACTGTGCTCCTGCGCCGTCTGAAACTCAGCAGAGAGCGCACCAAGGTCACTGGATAGCCACAGCCCTTCCAGCTAAGGGCTGCTATTCCGCTTCCGTCCAGTAACAGACTCCCACCAATCCGCCTCAGGCAGTGACTTCAGATGTGGCCAGTCCTTGGATGGGAACACCTAGGAAGTGTGTTACAGCGTCAGCAGTGGAGCACATCCCGCTGACCCAATGCCTCAGTGTTTTGTGAAGGTGTCTGTCCTTCAAACAAGACACACGCCTGGCCCTGGTGGCTAAGAATCCCCCAGCCCTTTCATTTCAAGAGCAGGGAGGGGCGTTAGCCCCAGCTTCGTGGCCAACGTCCACTCTGGGAAACGACGTGTCATCCCCCTATCTTCCCCCTGAAGATCCAATTGCATCCAATTCCTCTTCACTTCCTGGCCCCAGCCGTCGTGTAGCATGGCTGCAGAAATGCCGTGCTGCTTCCCAGATGCATTTTCAGCAGAGATACTGTATGTTAGGTCCTCTGCGTACGGGGCTTTGGGCTCTTTGGGATAAAAGGTGCTACAGACACGTGAGCTCACGTCACCAGTGTGAAGCGCAGACGATATTCCGCCGTTGAGAGCGCTCTGCTGGCTGAACGTCCAGCAGCAAGCAGGGCCAGCTTGTGTCTCGGTGCGTCCGCACCCGGTGCTTGAAGGGCTGGCACGGGTCCCTCTGCTGCATCCACTCTATGAAGTAGCATGATTAGAAGCCTCTAACTCCATAGCATCCGGGTACCGTTTGGTGCAGCCATTCCCTTCCCAAACTGCCCACCCCAGCACCGCGGAACACATCCATCCCCGGCGCATACCAGGCGCTGAAGACAGGTGGGGCGGGGCTTCTTTGCCCCCTCAGTCTCCTGTATTCTCCTGCTGTCCTAATCCAGCTCCTCGGGGTCCCCCATTTCCCTTGCTCTGACTTTCTGTTCCCTTCTCTTCACCTTGGTCTCGATGGTTCCGTCTCTCTCCCAGCTGCTCTGGGAAAAAGTGGATGGTCTTAGTCCAGTTCCCGGGGAGACGCTTGTCCACATCCACCAAGCCACCGGCACAACTTGTGGTGAAGCTGGTGAAATATCTTTGGGGTTGCCATGGTGTTGCTGTGCTGTAAGCTGGCCCGAAGGGCAGAAATCCTCCTTCGGCGAGGAGACCACACCCTCTCCCCCGGGCGCCTGGCCACCGGGCCCTGCCACCTCGCAAGGGGAGTGGGGCAATACCCACTGCAGAGGGGCACATGGGCTGGGTTCCAGTGCATTCCCGCTGGGGGTGTTCTGGCCTGTACACAACTCATGTTGTGAACAGCCTGAGATCTCCTCTCTGTCCCCGAGTTGTCAGGGCAGCTGAGAGTCTGGTTTACAGGGAAGGGCTCTGAAGATGGCTGCTTTCAGCCAGGGGCTCGCAGCTCACTCCCCAGAGCTTGTTGACCTTCAGTCACACTCAGAGCCCTTTTCATTTGCACAGGCTTTGGCAGAGGGGATGCTGTGGGGGCAGAGGTTCTGTTTCCCTTGGGGGTTGGGGCCAGCTGAAGGCCTGTGGGGCTGCAATTTGCCTGGAGCCAGTTGCTAACGGGTGCTCAAATTGGCTTCAAATCTCCAAAGGGACCGGACCTGTGCATCCTCCTCAGCCAGACAGGCAAGTAAACATCCAGCTGTATCCATGCAACATGCAGGTTTCTCCCTGAGACCAAGCCCGAACGCTGGCAAGTGATCCTCCCCCAGGGAGTGCAAGCCGCACACCAGGCAGGCTCCAGTATTGGATCCAACGCTAGGAGAGAGGTACGTTTGTGGTCGGGCCCCGCCTGCTGCGTGAGACGCACCAGAGTCCGGTGAGACTGAGGAACCATTTGCGCCACTGGCGAAGCAGGAAGGAAGGGCCGGGCACCCCCGTCACAGTCATTTCCCCTGGACATGCACAGATTAGTGCAGGGCAAATAGTCCTCAAGTTTCATTTGGAGGAAAAAAGCAACCCCTGCAGCCTGCCGTGTAACTGAGCGACATCTTGGTCGCTCCCACCCCTGCCAGTCCAACCACTGCTTCTCTGGGGAGACTCAGACACGCTTCCTCTGAGGCCGTCACTTGACGCAGAGATTTACACTTCCCGTTTCTACGTCTCGCCCTCAAGAAAGGCAGGACGGTCTCACAGCGAGAGCTGACACCCGAGCAGAGTCACTAAGAGCATCGATGCTCATCAAAAGACTTCCCCCATGATTTCCTGCTCTGTCTCCAGTCTGCCCTGGTGTACAAGGCAGGGGCTGTGGTCGCTGTGCCCCTTGTACAGCGCTGGCCACGCTCTCCATCCTTAGTCAATACAGGATTGTAACAACAGCGGGCAGGACCTCTGGGCAGCTCTGGATAACCCTGCCTCCCATATTTACATCAACCTGCAAACCAGCTCCCCCGGAAAATAAAAGTAAAGGCGACCGGCTGGCTCAGGGGCGGGAGGCTTGGGACATGATACATCCCGCACCTCTAGGACACAGGTTTGAATTCGGCTTCAGTGAAACCCAATGTTGCCCGTGCCCTGGCTGCTTGATGGTCACGCTGAAATTAGTCTCTGGTCTCAGTCCAGCTCCTTTCAGAACTAGCCTCACCACCAAACCCACCATCACACTTGGCACCCACGTCCCCAGCCTGAGCAGAGAGGCCCAGGGCTAAGATCTGAACCTGCCTCTCTACTGAGTGAGGGGGAGCCGCAATCTGTTCCACAAGGATGTAAAGCCCGTCAGCCTCCAGCGGTGGGTCTGGCAGAGGGGACGCTGTCAGAGAGGTTTGACACCAGGGACTCGCTACTCTCACCCATAAGGCAGGAGAGGGACAAGCAAGTGGGATCCCTTCAGGTTTATGGCCACCACCAATGAATGCCCAGAACTGGTCCAACAGTGAATTCCTGTAGAGCTCAGAAACCAGCCGGCGGAGTCGCCCCCACGCCATCACACCCCCACTCTGCCCCCAGAGCCAACCCCACCCGCCATAGGGCGGGCCCCAGAGCCACACACATGCTCGCAAAGCAGCGCGGGGACCTTGTTACGGCCCAGAGCGTGAATGGTGCTGGGAGGGTAGGGCCGGGAGCGGGCGGGCGGACTCCCGTGGGAGCTGGAAGCAGCCGTTGGCGCACCGGTGCCTGGGCGGTGGGTGACCCGCGGACACCCAGAGGAGTCAGGGCGCTGCCGCCAGCGCAGAGCAGCGGGTCCAGCCCAGGGCGGAGCTGGGCGCGGCGGCGCTGCAAGGCCGAGAGCCCGTCTTCGCCGGGCCGGGCCGGGGCTCGCAGGGCTCGGTGTGCCGCGGCCCGCACCTGCCCCAGCCCGCCGTGCCCGCCGCGCCGCCTCCCGGCCCGAGCCCGGGACCCGCCGCCGCGGGTTCGAGACCAGGAGCGACGACAGCGCGGCCCGGCCCGAGCCTGGACCGAGCCACCTCCCGGCCCCCCCCCCGGCCCCCCCCCCCCCGGCCCCCCGGGACCTCCCCGCCCGGCCCCCCGGTACCTCCCGCCCCGGCCCGGCCCCCCGGTACCTCCCGGCCCGGCCCGGCGGCAGCCGAAGGGTCCCTCGGGCGCGGGGCGGCGAGTGGCCCGAGTCCCTGCAGCGGCTCAGCTTCCCTCCGAGCGCCCCGCCCCGCCCCGGGGACCCGCCCGCTGTCCCGGGACCCGGCCCCGCCCCAGCGCCCGCTCCAGGGCCCGGACAAGGGCGCGAGGCCGCCGAGGGGCCGGGCCGGGCCAGAGCCGCCCGCCGCCAGCGCCCCCGGCCGGGTCTCTCCCTCCCGCAGGATTCGGGGTGCGCGACCCCGCCGGCCCGGACCAGCAACTCGCCTCCCTCGGGAGGGGGCTGCCAGGCCCGCAGAGCGGCCGGGGGACGGGCCCGGCCCGGCCCGCGCTGACTCTCTTTCCTTGCTCCAAGCCCAGCGCCGCTCTCGTGCCGGGACCTTCCCCGCGTCGCTCGGTGCCCCCGCGGGCCCCCGCCTTGCGCTGGGATCCCTCCCGGCAGGGCTGTGCGGGGGGCCCGGCCCCTGGGGGGCTCCCGCAGAGCAACCAGCACGGCAGAGCGAGCAATGTTCCGAGCGGGGTGGGGAACTCCTCTGACACGAGTGTGGCACAGCCCATTGCTGGGGAACGGCCCTGCGGGGGCTGCCTAGGAAGTGACACTGCCCCCGTCCAGCAGCTGGGAGCAAACCTGTTGCCCTCTGCTCTAGACAGGCCACGCCCTGGGTGCTGCATGGCCTGACCTACCAACAAGAGGAATGATTGATTTGCGCAGGCATGAGACTAGACTGCTGTCTCCTAAGGAGAGCTGGGACAGTCAGGCTTCCTGAGTTCTTTGCCTAACTTTGCTACCGACTCGCTGTGTAACCCTGGGCCAAGCAGTTCTCCATGTGTAAATGCCTTAACACCTACCTCAGGGGCCTTCTTCATTTAAGTGAGCTAAGGACGCTGAGGTGGCTGAATGGACCAGCGCTGGAGTAGTGCAAAGTACGATTTTTAGCTGCGACAAGCGGAGCAGGTAACGCTGACTGTGCTTACATTTACCTGACGCCTTCCAGTAGAAGACCCTGTTTTCAGTTGCTTATAACTTTGCCAAACTTTAACCATTTGGGATGAAATTTTCCATGCCCTGCATTTGCCTCCAGCTGAACTTTTTTTGGAAAGTTTCAGCTAAAATAGTTCAGCTATTTTAAATGAGGTTAGGAGGAAAGACATTCCTTCACTCACGTCAAAAAATTCATAGCGCTGTCTTGTTAGGAAGTTCTAGCACATCCATGCTTTGGAGAAGGCCCTTGAAAGATTGCCGGGTATCAGAGAAATCCCATGAAAATCCACTGAATGTAGCAATTATTAGCGCCTGAAATCTCACTTTGCACATGCTGAGAGAGACTTGATAGAGTTTGGCAGCTAAATTCTGCAGTGAGTCCATCTGCGCGGAGCACGCTCCAACTCCTTGCAGTGCCGTGTGACCAGACTGCATGTGCGCCATCACCACAGAGTGACTGAACATGCTGCAGCCCCGGCTGAAGGGGCTGAGCAGGAATTTCTCTGCCGGTGCCTCTCCTGGCACAAGGCCCTGGAACCGACAGCAGGGAGCCTGGCCTTCCTGTGCTCTGCTGGTGCCTGGCCTAGGGCATGTTGGGAGGAGACCTAACTCCAGAGCAGAGAAGTGAGGAACTGGGGGTGGGGGGTGAGATGCAGAGAGGGGTTCAGGAACAGGAGCAAGAGCTGGGGGGGAGGAGACAGGAACCTGGAAGGCAAGTGGGCTAGGAGCAGGAGAAGGCAGAAGGGGAGGCAGTAGGAATAAGTGGGGGAAGGGGGAAGCAGAGTCAGGGGTGGGGGAGCATGGACAGGAGCTGGAGAAATGGGGAAATGGGCAGGAGTCAGGTGGGGTGAATGGGCACTCTATCCCCTCCCCCCAACCCCACCATTCCTAAAACTCAACGTCGCTTCGCTGTGAAACTCACCAGCAGAGTGCGTGCGCCCCCTTCACCCTCTAGCAGCAGGGCCGCAGCTTGCAACTACTAGCAGAAAACCAACTACTGAACAGCTGTATGCTGATTGAGGCAGACACGCTGTGCAAAAAATGGTACGTCATCATGTAATTAAGGGCTGTATCACAATGCTCATGCACAAGGGGGGAAATGAAGGTTGCACAGACAACCTTAACTCTTAGCCTTTCCTGACTTGGAAGTGCTTGACTTCACAACCTTAAGAATATTCTTCTAGTGCTGTTTTGTGTGTGTAATTAGATGTACACGGCCCGTGAACGTGCACAGTGATTTCCAGACAAACGTGAGCAACGTCCCCCACACGTCGAGCACAGTCACCCACCCGTCTGAAAGGGGAATTCCTATGCAACTGATTGTTATTGAAACTGGGGCAAAGTGGAAATGTATCAAAGATCTGTGCCCACATGGCCTCCATAGCTCAGGCTGGAGCCACTGAGCCCATGGCATGATCCATTACCACAAATATGTTTTCTGTGGATTTTATCTTTTTGTCTGTTGAGGCTGGTGCGTAAGAGCCAGAGTGAAAGCTGAAGACAACCATTATTGGGAACACCTTAGATACAAATGCATTGGGCAAAAATCTCTTCTTGTTTAAATTAAACAGTTTAAATCTGGACCAACTCCATTTAGATCAGTCTGGATTTACCCAGGAGTAGGTGATAGCAGAAACCAGCATGTCATAAGCAATAGCCAACTACAGAGTAGACAGTTCCTAACAGTGGGGTGTTTACATATGGGGCTGTTTGTGAGTCTGGATTGGCTGACAGGGTTTTTTTTAAATTCTGGTCCATGACCAACGAGCAGCAGAAGCCTGAACGTAAAGTGAGAGATGGAAGAGCAATCAGAGGAAAGTTTATTTTTAGATTTGAACATAATTAACAGCTGCAAATGAAGAACCTGTCCAAAGGGATGAGCCAGTTGCCTATGGCCCACCAGCAAGTACCTGGCATACAATCCGCACTCTGTGGGCCAGCTTAAGAACTGCTGTATTAACGATGGCTGTTGTGAACCATCCTGGAATGGAATTTTTCATTGATAAAGAACCTGATTCCACTTCTACTGAAATCGGGGTCAGCGTTCCTGCTGAGGAATTGTTGGCCTGTCTATAACCATGATGCATTAAACCCTCCAATTCCATTGTTTCTTTGAAAGAAGCTGGTGTCCCACCAAAGTACCTTGACAATCATTTTGAACCTACACGTGCCTTGCCGGTATAGGTCACCTGTGCTTATCACCTTCCGAGATTGCTGATAAAACATGGTTTGCTTTCAAATCCAGTCTAGAGATAAGGGAAGGTTCCTAACAAGACCATGCAGTAGCACTTGCCTCCGGAGGGACACAGGAATGCTGCCTCCTATAAATGCTCTATAGTTTATCTTCAGTTATGAACCTGTTCACTCTGATGTCAGATGTGTATGGCGGGGGGGCACTCAGAAGTTCAGCACATTCACACCCTAGCTGAAGACCCCCAAAATATTATTTTTAAAGTTAGCTAACAGAGGACCCACTTTCCATGCAAGAATATCCCAGCGGGGCTGTTGGCCTTATTCATTGTTGAAGGTTTTCTCCTTCACTTGCATGTTCCCCTCAGTGTTATTTGGCTGGACAGGAAACATTTACAGGGCTGCATGCTATAAAAATAATGGAAATGGCCTGTTGGCTCCAGGGTCTGTATTTCACCTGCCCAAAGCACTCTACACATGCTGTCAGGTGAGGATCTCCCCTCAGAATTTGCTGATTCCTTTAGAATCTTTTCTTTTTTTTTTCAAGAAACCCATCTGCTGCTTGTGACTGGGCGAGGGCCCTTGCCAGTGGAAGTCAATGGGCTGCATTTCTGCACACCAGACACGGAAAGAACAAAGATGGGCAATCATCTCCATTGGGCTCAGTGAGCGGTTACATTTGATACCAAATAATGAATGCTAAAGTCGCACGGTTGTTGATTAAGGGGTCAGCGTATCAGGCTACACCACTTCATTTGTTTGCACAGCTTTGCTTGTACATAAACCACCTGGAATTCAGAGGGGAGGGGTAAGGACAGGCACCTTTTCTGCAGGTTCTGAAAATGCTGACCACAGTTCAAGAGCACAGCTGCAGCCTTAAACATTAGGCTCAAAGTGTGGGCTAGGAACACAGGACTCCTGCCGTGCCCAGTGGGATGTATGGCCAGCTGTCTAAAGCAGTGTCCTGACGCAGCACTACAGGGCCAGTATTTGAGTAAGCCAGCAGGTGTGCACGACCCTGGCCTTGTCTGCTCAAGTAATGCAGAGAGCTTTAAAACCCAAACAAGAAAATCCCACAAGCTAACGGTGCACATCGCTCGGCCCAGAGTACCTCCTTACTGAGAAAAGTTCCCTAGAGCCATAGCCCTCGGGCTTCAGACTCAAATGCCCAGGCCTGAGTGGGGCATGACTGAGTGCCTCCTTTCATGGCATGGGGAGGTCTCTTGGCCTCCAGCCAAGGCCATTGGAGGGCAGCTAAGGTTGTTGCTGCTCTGCGGCTCACTGAGGCCAGCACAGGCACCTCTCCACAGCACTAAATGCACTATTTACTCAGATCAATGACGTATTACGCATGTGAGCAGCTGTGCGCTCAGCCAGATTTTAACCAACCTTTTTTCTTCTAATGCTGAGCATGGGGATGGAAAAGCAGACCCTAGTGCCTAAAGAAGAAAATGTAGTTAGAGCTCACGGAGTATCAGGCAGCACCTGGAAATAGTCTAAATACAGGGCAGAACGCTGTACCATGTTAGTGTAGCCCAAATGTCCCTGAAAGAAGATTGGCAGGACAGACAGTGGGCAAGCAAACAAGGTGTCTGAAGAGCTAGCGCTCAGCCCCTCTACAGCCAACGCCATTGCTTTATACCGCCACACTGGGAAAAGTTTGGTGGAGCAGGAAGGTCAAATGGTAAGTGTAAAAAGCAATTGAATTAGAGCTGGATCATGTTAAAGAGCCCCATCTGCTGGTGAGATACAAGGACGCTGCATCTGAAATAATTACCTAACCGCACACCTAGGACTCCACATGTTTGTAGAGTGATGCTTCATGTTACTGAAGTTTCACATGGAGCACCTCTGAAGAGAACATAAGGGCTAAGAAGACATTTCTGTACATATGGCATCAACACCAAAGGAGAAAAAAATTTCTAGTCAGAACATCAAAAGAATTTCAAAACAGGATATTTCATTTTTAGCATTTATTTGAGTTCTCTCTGCACCCCATGGTCCTAACATAAGGCTTGGTTGTGCCATAAACCACTATTAAGGCAGCCTGTGTCTTTGGAGCAAAATTTTTTTAAATGGATACACATAAGTTACAATTCAGAATAACTGTCCCTGAAGGAATAGTTATGCAGAAGAAACCATTCACACACAGAAGAAAACTCAATCCTACAAGATTAAAACATGACTCAGGAAAATCATTGAAACCTTATTTTCTTGCAAATTTCTGGCATTATTTTGGAAGCTTCTCTTAGTCACTCATAATGTGAGTAACACAGCTTGATTGCACTAACATCACTATTTTCAACACAGTTGATCTTAGGGAATTGCTGCAACTGTAGTACAAGCTCATGATATCTAAATATACAGGCAATCCAAAATATATACTAATATCTTTGTAAAATACACTCTTACCTAAACATTGAGGCAAAGCCAGGAAAGAAGCAGAAGCTAAGTATTACTGCCAGTTATACCTCATTCCCCCAGCCATGTTTTAAAGGAATCCATTAAGTAAAGAGTAGAAAGGTTTACTGCTCTCCAATGGTAAAAGTGTGTTGAAGTTCCAAGATTTCAGATGCAATCATTTTATTGCTCTGTTTCTATAGAAAACTATTTAAAAAACGGGCTATCCCCTGCATATCCAGGCCAAGAATCAAAGTCACTCGATTAACAGGAACAGCCCCAGTGCTCACAGTGATGAACGGTTCCCATTTTAGGACGAAGGTAATGTGATAGGAGTCCTGTGCAAACGTTAAGCTTTGTAGTTCAGTTCGGCATTCATTTTTGTGTACATGTCATAAATTGCATCCAGCATAGGAGTGGCTTTTGCTAGGAACTGGTGGATCTTCTCTAGAGTCTGCTCCTCGTTCACTTCCTTTCCCTTCTCAAGAGCCTTCAGCAAATCCGACTTGTATGGAAGAGCATAGACTGATCCCTAAGAGGGGGAAAGAAGTTGTAGTGAAACACAGGTAGGCAGGAGACCTGGTTTGCTTCAGAGTTCACATTGTACGAGAAACCAAACGGAAGATAAAACTAGCACCTATCTTGGGCTGGACGCACTCTAGAAGCTGCTTAGAAGTGCCGAGTCCCCTCTCAGGTCAGCATATCTTAAGCAAAGGTAGATGTAAGCTTATACTTTCCTTCCAGCTTGCCTAATTTACTGAAGAAACCCCCAGTGCAGAAGATTAAATCAGCACCACCATCCCATCCTCCACCACACAGAGATGCCGCCCTCTGAATTCACCAGTGTCTGTTTTGCCTACTAGTTTTCAGTCACCACCAATTTCCTCTGCCCTTCCCAGGCTCCCATTAGCACTCTGAGGGCCCAGCCCACACACCCAAGAGCCCCCAAGCACAGAGCAGAACAATCCCAGGCTCTACATCAAAGCATCTACGTTAGTTCTTACAAGCGCATCATCTGATCAGTCTTCCAGACAGAATTTGCTGTGGCAAGTGTCTGGTGTAACCCCACTGACTACTCAGAATTGAGCCTCTCCTAAGGACCAGCGTACTGGCCCAGAGCCCATGTCCCCTGAAGGGGCCTCGGCCATAGCACCAAGTGGCCAGGGTTTCCAGGACTGACTAGTGACCAAGAGGCTCAACTGGCATCACTTCTCAAAGGGCAGAGCTCCTGCCCACTGTGAAGTCAGGTTCTTCTATAGCACCTAGGTGGGCTCCCAAATCCCGAGACACTTTGGAAAATCATGGCCTAGGAGGAGCAGATCAAAGCCCAATCCTGCAATCCTTATGCAGGAGAGGCTGAAAGGTGTTTGAAGGCGACCTGTCACCATAGTATCTCGGCACCCATTCCCAGCAGCCTCCACCTCGAAGCACCGCAACGGGGCTACACCCTAAGTCAGTCCTGCGTCTCCCCCCGCTCCCTTTCGAGACAAGCACTCACTGAAAAGAGCTTCTGCAACATCCAGCCATGATACTTCTTCAGAGCTATTTCATAGGCTTTCATTGCATTGACTCGGATGAGGTTTGGGTTTTCCTCATCCCTCTCGCCATCCGAAATGCTCTGCAGGAGAACTTGAATGAACTTTAGGCCTCTGAGTGAATAAAGAGCACAGAACCGCCACGTGAGATGTTTGCGCCAGACAACTGCTGATCAAGCATTGCACAGCTCACCTACCATCCCTCAGGTGAAGTTATGAGGTAAACAGCACCTGCCAGCCTGGCAACTCCCTGAAAGTGTCACCCACATTATCCGTCTCCAAACATCTCCCTGATGGAGGTTAACAGCTGGTGACTGCAGCAGACCCCGACCACTGGCCAACCAATCCCAGGACTTGATTTCTTGCACCAGGGTTTTCACCTGGCCCTCTCCAGTCAGGGAGCCCACGTGGTCTAGGCCAAGTCCAGGTCACTAAGGACCCAAGCCACATTCCTTTCTTTTTAATTAGGTATTGGGGTCAGCCAGAGACTGGAATTTTGTGGGCTGGAAGATTGGTTGCTAAAATGAACCAGAGGGACAGCGCTAGCCTGACGTGCCAGAGGGAAAATTGAAGTAACTCCACTGAAGCCCTGTGTAAGACAAGTTAGACTTGCTATGCTCTATTGAGCTAGTGGCACATTTCTGCTTGGGATGGTTTGTGATCCCACCTCCCCCCTTTGCCCACCCTACAGCAAACCTAGTAGCCACACCCAGCCTTTTGTGCTGCACTAAACAGAGCAGCACGCACCCAGAGAGGCACCGCCGTATTCACCTGTAGATTTTGACAGCTAGAGCATACTTTACCATAGGGAAGAGGCATTGTTTTACCAGGTGAAAGACCTACTGAAGGGGGACACAAATGAATAGCAATGGAGCTTTAACTAGGCTGGAAACATGAAGCGCAACTTCATTCTCTGTCGTGGAATCAGCATTTGACATGCAAGTCTAGAGAGCAAGAGATACACCCCCACAAGTGTACCACAGCTGCAGAATCCACATCTCACCTTTTCAGCCACATTAGCGCCAGCGTTGCACCAGCTTTTGGCCATTCTGCTCCATACATTTCCTTTTCCACTTCCAAAATGTTCTTTAGTGTTTTGAACTTGGTAGGATTGGATTCATAAACTGCTCGGATTTTCTGAAATCAACCAAAAGAAAGTTCAGAGCTTTGCCTGAAAGCTGTCCACAGCACAAAAGATGAGTACATTTGCAATTAAAATACACAACGTTATGAGCAATGACCTCTCTGCTCCCATTACAGGCAGCGCAGCGATGCACAGCAGCATTGCAGAGGGGGGGAAAAATGGTCCAAGTATTTATCCAAACTCAGGGTGTTTAGCATTTATTCTAGCACCACAGCTGTGTAAAAGGGGGATTCAGCAATCAACTAGCCAAAAAGCACATTTGCTGGAAACCCAAATCCACAGAGCTGCAGAAGTCCAGGCTCCTTCAGGAAGAACTCATTTTAGCACTGCAGTGGTAAGGAACAAAATACTCCCAAGGTTTGCTGAAGATGTTGGCATGGTTCTCTCATGCCAACTTCGGTCCTGGTGTTCATCGCTATAGGGACTGTGTGGGACTTCAAGTAGAAGCAACTAACTGAAGAGAGGCCAGCCAACAGAGCTAACCCAGTGGAAAGAAACCTACACTAGACAGTGTGAACCCCAAACCTATACAGATGGCTTTGGGGGTTGGGGGGTTGCAGGAAGCAACAAGCAACTGACTGCTCCTCTTCTTGAAGCAGTGTTAAACTCAGTGCCATCCTCTTTCCCATCTCAATTCACAGCTGTTCATTTTGACAGCTTCACGTGGGAGAAATTCACTATATTCAAGTCTCCCCAGCACAGCACATCAATTGTAGCCTTGTGTGTTCACATTTGGAGACTTAATGCAAGTAACACCAGAATACGGTTCTTGAAGAATCTGAGCTCTCCCTCCTACCTTGATATTTCCAGCTAGATCTGCTTTGACTGGTGAATACACTATTGGTGCCCCAAGGCAATCTAGGGAGAAAAAAAAGAGCTTGGGTCAGGAAGGCCAACAGAAAGACAATTTATAACAGAGCAGATCCCTGAGTCAGGGCATCCAACTAGCTATCTTTGAACTACGGTCAAAAGGCAACAGATCTGGAACATTTCACAGGTACAAAAAAAAGCCAGGCTGAAAAAAGCATGGTGTGTCTAGAAACAGCTGAGCTAAAAAGAGGGTGTCCAGTGAAGTGAATAAATAACCATACACAGGGCAAAAAAAGTCACAAGCCGTTTTTGTGCATATATCTTCACAGTATTTCAGAGACAAGTCAGTACCACCAATTTACTGGTGCAGCAAACAGACAGATTTGCTTAAGGTCAAAACGCTCTCAAGGTGGTCAGCTTGGTAATGCTGTATTACCGCATCACTTTAGACACCCCCATTTCGTCTTCACTCTGCCTCTCTTCAGCTATTTAGCAAGCTTCTGTGTGTCCCAATGTGAACCTCTTCCTTACTGCGGAATCGGACTTTCCATCCCACAGGCTTTTACTGACTGTGTTCTTGTCCTCACTGCTCAAAAGGGAGGGATTTAGGCATGAGCTATCCCAAGGGAAGAACACAGGGAAGACAAGGTACTTCAATTTGAAGTCAATCCCAGGCGAGGGTCTAGCGCTGACCATGCTTAGTTACTTCATTATGAAACTGAAGTGCAGTCTTCATTGTGCCCTTACCTCTATGTAACTAATGCTTGAGCTAACGCAAGGGAAGGCACACCACTTTCTTTTTTTTAAAGCTATGATTCTGATTTCCCCCATATGTCGTTGTAAACCTGATTTTTAATCAAGCCCGGTTAACTGAAGGACAGCGCCACCTACTGTTAATTACGCTGTTTAAGTTAATGCAGACCATTTCTCTGATCCCCTGAAATCCTGGCCCCCACTTGCCTACGGGGTGGCAATGATGTTTCAATCCAGGAGAGCCCCTAAGGGAGCCTGTACCTCTAGATCACAGGCCTGAATTTGGACTGGGTTGAAACTGACCAGGAGTTGGGGCTGGGGGGGGTCTCACTTGGACAAAACACACAAGGTAGAAAAACCTAGCTCCGCAGTTTGCCCCTGGCCAGCAGCCTCAGAGGCACCCAAAGCTGAATGAGATCTCTCACTCTTACCAGCTCCCATCAGGCCAGGGCAGAAACACGCTGACAATGGGGAAGAGGGAATGGTGAGAGCGGAGACTCGGCGCCACTGCTGCCCATACCATGCCTGCACTGGAGTTCATCTCACTTCCACCCAGTTCACTTTACTGAGGCCTGAAACTTGACTTTCCTGTGCTTCGGCCAGAGAGTCACGTACAGAGATGGGAAAGGGCCATGGCACGCTTGCACCAAATTTCACACCAGCACTGCTAGCTCTCGAGAACATCTCACCTAAACTGAAGAATTGCTAAGGAGGCCAGCACGCAGCAGAGCGCTAGAGGCCAGACTCCTAATTTAGAGGGTCATGAGGGCAGGTACCACTGGCATTCAAGAACCATTTTCCCACTTACTTCTTCACCTGACTTGAAAGGTGTTTATGTTACTGTACTGTTATTTATGGAGTTCTAGCCAAATGTTTCAGTAAAATCAATGCATCGAATTAAAAAGTATAACAAGTCATTGATAGCAGTTGGCAATCAAGCCAGCCATTATCCAGCTTTATACTCTGCTTTAGTGGACTTTTGTCATGCAATTCTACCACAATAGGAGCCATTGTCAGGAGCACAACCACTGTTAGCAGCTCCTGGAACAGAACACTAGCTATTGTCAAACAAGGACATTTAACAGAGCAACAGATTCCACCTGTACAATGAGAGATGGACTTGGTCTGAGAACGGCACATCCTGACATCAGGGTATGGCGAGACAGCAGAATCAGCACTCTGGATTTGCCACTGAAGATCAGCAGCCCTTTACCCTATCAGGGAATGCAACTGAGGCAATGCACATATCATGCCCAGAGCCCAGCGTCTGGGGCACTCCAATACAGTGTACCCCCCCCCACCGGCAGGGTGCCTCACGCACCACAATCCCCACTGCGATTTCTCTGCATGGGTTGGGGCAGTCTGTTTAGAAAAAAAGTTACATTTCATGACACCCCCATGGATGGATTCCATGAATGGGAAACGCCTAACAATCCATGCAAATCCTAGTAGCCAGCAGCCTGGGAGTAACATCCACTCTAGACAAGTGAGCAGGGTAGTTATTTCCACTGGACAAACTACTGACCCTTCCTGAATCCACAGCACACTGCTGAGAGCGCAGTCTGACCTATTACAGACATTACCGTAGTGCCCAGAGGCCCCAGCCAGCCGCAGGGCGTCATTATGCTTGATGGCTCCATTGACACAGAAAAAGGAGAGGTCATGAAAACTGCTTTAAGCTGAAAGCCAGAGACCTGGAAGATATCTGACAGGGTGAGGTGCAGGGGTGGCTGTAGGAGGACAGGTCAGGAGCAGAGGCATATCCTGAGCTTTCAGCATCACAGTAGCCGAGACTGTGCAAGTGAGCTCCCGTAGAGGGTGCAGAGCGAGAAGATGGAGAGCAGAGGACCATCCCCTTTAGGAACCAGCCAGATGGGGAGGAGAACCAGGAGGAAATCAGGGAATCTGAGGGAGGACAGGATGAGAGAAGGAACATGGGACTGGTAGGTCCACAAGAGGGATGGGCTGAAAAAGAATACTGGCCTCTAAGTCACAGAATGGCAGAGGTGGCACTTTGCCCACCTAAACCAGCTTGCTAAACCCCCTTCTCTGCCTCCCTGCAGCCCATTCCACTTCGGGGAAAGGGCCCAGGCCTGCCCAGAAGGGAGCCACCACCAGACAGCCAACATGAGATCCCAATCAACCAAAAGAGCAGTCACCCTGGGCGATGACGATGACACAGCTTTCCAACATACCAAGAGTGCTCAAACTGTCTGTCACCCCCCCCCCATTAACTTATGAAATTTTACCATACACACAGAAAACTCACTACACAGAAGTTTCATGATGTATTAACCCTTTGCTACATACCCATATATATACATACTTGAAACATTTGACTATACAGAACATAATTACAGAGTTTACAATTTGTTTATAAAAATACAGCTATTTTTAAATCTTATTCTACACAGAAAAGCTGAAGGGAAAAACCCACAGTTATTAGAATAAGAAAGAACTGAAGAAAATTCAAAGGTGGGGCACAGAGTGGAGCATTCATTTAATAGGATCATTCAGATATTTCCAGGAAAGCACCCTGTATCTCAGACTTTTTCTTGGGTATCTTATGTTGTACAAGTTTTTCCATGGTGGCTAAGCTTACGTTGTCTCTTCGCCCATCTTCAGTTGCTGATTGCTTTTTGGATATCCATTTTTATAGCCCTTAGTAGTGGCCGGCTGAGCCAAAGTCCTTCAGATTTATTCAGCTTCTGATTAACATCCACTGGTTTTAAGACTGCGTGGTTAGCTTGTAACAACTTTGATAGGAAAAAAACTCACTCAACCATTAAATCCTGCCCAAAACATGTGGGTGTAGGAGCAGTCTCAGAGCATAGGTCACAAGTGGCTTCTTGCTCCAGCAAGATCTAAAAGTTGCCTATTGCAGCAGCCTGTAGCTGTGAACACAGCTGCTCTGCCTTTCCATTCCTGTTTTGCCAGTTTAGCTCAGTTACTCACACTTCCCTTCTCCTCAGTATCACTCCAGAACAGAGCATGCTGGCTCAGGCTGGCTGCTTCACCCAAGCAGCTTCTATCCCATTTACAGTGAGGTTCTCCATTCCTATTTCAGCCCACAAAGAAATCCTCGAGAAGCTGGTGATAAACCGGAACACGTGTGGGATAATCAGAACTGTTTCCTGCTTGAGCTATACTAGACACTTGATGTGCTCACAATTTAACAGCAGAACGTCCACAATGTCGAAACATCCCAAAGCTATTCACTGTGGCCTAATAATAATAATAAAAAAAAAAAATCAGGATTTTTAGGGCTGGTTTCCACACTACTTATTCCCAAAGAGATAGCGCACTTTAAACCAAACCCTAGTCTAATCCAAATTAACTTTCAAGTGTAAACAAGCCCTTAAATTCCTCTGCAGGTGTGTCAGTGGTTATAGATGACAAGCATGACAGGAATTTGTGAAAGTGGCGGCTAATGTCTCCACTGGTGGCTCTGTCGTGCTTATAATGCAGTTTACTCTGGGTACTGCTGCCCTAACACAACACCTGGTTTGCACCAAGGCTGCGATGTAATAGAAACGGGATTCCTGAAGAGATGTTTTGAGACATCACCATGATTACCTGGTTGCCTGATGTGGTGTTTAAGGGTTGCTGACAGACTGGGGAAGGCTCAAGGAAAGGAATCCTAGGAAATTGAGAAGTTTCTTCGAGTGGCAATACATGCAAGCCGCTCTCACATTTGGCTGAGATCTCCTGTCTCAAGCTGCCCGACTCACAACAGTATTCTAACAAAGTCCTCCCCCAGCATGATTTGGGCAGTGCAATAAGAACTCAACCAATCTTTAGTGTTATGGCGGGACAGAGGCTATGAAGTGCTGTAAAGATCACTACATGGAAGACGGAGTTTGCAGTGGGGCATAGGGAATGAGGGGAACAGAATACAGACAGCAGTCTTGTGATTAAAGCACTGACAGGACTCCAGTCTGGGCTCCATTCCTGGCACCTCCCCTGATTTCCCAGGCACCCTTAGATAAACCACAGAATCTTGTTGTGGCTCAGCTCCCTCTTTGATGTGGTTGGGCCAGCCCAGGTGAGTCTTACAGTGACCAGTTTGACTCAAGCAAATTTGAACTGCTTGCTTCAGCAGTTTTTCAACACAGTAGTTGAGCCAGCTGGACGGGGTCTTTGCTAATCAACTTTTTCCTGCAGTTGTCCAGTCAGACAATCCAATCAGTCATTGCGTTACAACATGATCAAGACAGACTGACGTGTGAGATCCAAAGCTTCTTCCAAAGGATCATCCTGCACATGAGCACTCCCCTAGCCGACAGCAATGATGGGAGTGCCAGCTAATGACAGGGCCTGGTACTTCAGGGAGATTTTATGCATAGTGTTCCTAACGCTCTGCCGGGGTGCAGTTCGGAGAACATTAGAGCCACATCGTGTAAAAAAATTTTTTAAAAAAGAAAGTGCGCAGCAGATCTGCTGCTCCCCATGGGAATTCAGAGTCAACCCTTTCACTTGAAAAAAAAGTTACTGATTTTTTCCCCACCCCAGATACATGCGGGAAACCACGCTAGATTCTATTCTGGCTCACAAACAGAACTGTTAAGTTGGCTCCAGTTTGAGGGCCAAATCCTGCCTTCAACACACCAACTGTAAGCAAATTTTGTGGGGCTGCCGGAAGAAAAACAGCTTTTCCCTTGAGAAATCCAATAGTCACGGAGACAGGCATGAACTTCTACTGTCTGTTTACATGGTCGCTTTTGACGGAGAGTTGCCCTTTACACAGACTGTTCCAGATCCTGCCCACACCAAGCTGAAGCACGTTTCGTATGATCAGAGCTGCCAGGGTTACAGCTCCACATTGGAAAGGGATTCGCCCTCCAAGGGTTGCCGACTTGACTAAGACCAGAGGTGCCTCACGCTTCGCGAGCATTTCAAGCCATCTCTGTGCAAAATGCTCAGCATAGCCATGGAGCTCAGATGGGCTTTTGTTTGGTTTTTAGACAGATGCTATCAGAGCAACTCTTCAGCAGTATTGTAAACGGTGACAAATCCTAGCGGGCCCTAACTGCCGCACGTGATTCCAGACACAAGCGGAGCGAGGCATCAAACAGCATGCTTCTGAAGAAGCCCGATGTTCTTCCACCTGCTCTACCCAATCCACTGGCATCCAACTGCTAGGAAGAGCTAAGCCTTTTACAATGCAGCAAGACAAACAGGAGAGGCCTGCAATGGAATATACCAAAATACAGCGAGACCAATTGGACTGAACACAGAACTAGGAGCCAGCAGCTTCCAGGCAGTAAGCCTGGCTCCAGTACCCCTTACCCCCCCCATAACCACAGTAGCTGAGTTCTACTTAATTTACAGCTCAGTTCCACATCCTAAGCGGATCTGTAAAATGAAGGGAATACCTGTCTCACTCATGAGGCTGCGCTAGGATACTCGAGCGTTCTGCAGTGCTGTGGAGAGGTAATGCTCGGACTTGTGCAGTTACCTGCATTTTCCAAGCCATTAAAGAAAAGGGTTGCAATAGTTGTTCCACCCCTCCTAGCCAGCAGAGTCATTCACCTCCCTGCTGGTTACTACTTACCTAAGTTATGCGTAGGCTGCCAAATCAGGCAAGAGTCAATATTGGGTTGGAGGAACTGATTCATGTTAGTGTGCATCACAGCTTGGGGATTTTTCCTCTTGATGAGAGCAGCAACAGCACCACCACATAACCTCTGCAGCTCACACAAGCAGTCACCAAATGGACAGGTCAGAAACATACTATGGTGTTGCGTGTGAGCTGGGGATCTTATCTCTTGCTCCAGATTCCCTTCACTGACAAATAGATAGCCTTCCAGAGATGGCAACAGTTAACACACTGCAATGTTCTGAAGCATGCTCCTTATCTGAGAACTGGGCTAATATGCTGCATTCCACTTTCTCGTGCTGAGTAATTTGCAGGCATACTTAGTTTGTCTGGCTGTCAAACATTTATATTAAACACATTCTGTGTTGACTGGGACAGGACAAACCCATATGCTCCAAGAAGCCGGCAGATTTCCCAGGAGAGTTCAATTGTGACAACCGCAGAATCTAAGCTTTCATTTTAGCCCCTGTGCTTGTAAAGACAACTCTGCAAACGTGCACAGAAGGGAAACGATGCAGTACTACAGCTTCAAGGTCTCTGCCAGGGTACAGCAGATGAAAACTAAACTATGCCTTGTCCCCTTTATTGCTCCTAGTCAGAAAGTTCTGCGCAGCAACGAAACTAACAGAATGAAGTCAGCTTCCTCACTGCTGCTAGAAAGAGGCGGTCAGTATTCTCCAAATGATGGGTCCTGACCCATTAGTGGGTCACAGGAAGGGTGTCACTGCCCTCCCACATCACTCCCTATCCCACACATGCCTTTGAAGCACTCCCTCCCCCACTCCCCTGCACACTCATTGCAGCTAGGTCAGGGCAGCAGGAAGCAGGGTGGGAAATGGGATCCAGGCAGCTTTGGCACAGGGGAAGCAGCTGGAGCCAGCAAGTGGACAGTCAGCAGCCAGGCAGACAGGAGTGGGCTGGGACTGCAGGAGGGGGCAGTGCTGGGAGAGCAAGAGCAAGGGGAGGGCTGGAAAGAGCCAAGCAGGAGGCTTGAGGAGGGAAGACAAAATGCAGTTGGTGGGTTGCCGTAGTAAAACGTTTAGGAATCATTGTAACAGCAGAGGCAGGCAATGGAGATATCCATTGGGAAGACAGATCAAAAACTGAGTTTGGAGGACAGCATCACAGACCCCTCTCCACTGCAAGAGCCAGGAGGCTGGGGGAGGGCCAACGCTTCCACTGGAATCCCAACATCCTCCTCTTTGCAAGCAGCCCATGAAGGTAATGGGGAGGCCACAAGAACCGGCTTCTCACCTGGGTCAGTATCTTTGGCTAGTAGGTTTAATCCTCCGACTTTTCGGTGTGGGGTACAATTGCTACACATTGTGTGCACAGGGGTGAGAAGGAGGGAAGTGTACAGGTAGTACAACATGAGACTTGCGGTGGGGCCGAGAACGCCACTTAGGGGGAAAACCCTTGGGATGGAGAGATGACAGGAAGGGGAGACCATCCACAGAGATGCCCCAGGCCCTAGCCTAGGGCAGGGCAGAGGCGGAGCTCGCCGCTCCGTGGGGCGAAGAAGGGCGGCTCTCTGGAAGGCAGGTGTGGCTCAGGTCTGCGGTTCAAGATCTCACCGCCGCTGGAGACCGACGTGGCCGGGGGAGCCGCGCCAGGACCGCAGGGATGTTACCGCCCGGGTGCGCGGCCCCCAGGGGGCGCTGCAGCGGCTGGACACGGCGCGCGCGGCCAAGGGCCCCGCGGGCGGGAAGGGGCGCGGGGCCGGGACAGCCCGCCCCGCCCGCCGCTCACACCCGCCCCGGCGCCACGGGTTCGCGGCCCTCGCCCGCCGGGCCGGGCCGTGTAGACAGAACCGCGCCGGGGCGGGCCAGAGTAACCGGAGCGGGGCGGGGGGGGGGGGGGGACGGACCGGACCGGACCGGACCGGCCCCGCGCTCACCGAAGAAGGGCGGCAGCCGCGCCACGGCGTCCAGGAAGGGGCCGGTCTCGATCTCCCTGTCGGGCGGCAGGGCCCGGAACTCCTGCTCCAGCAGCAGCGCCATGGCGGGGGAGGGGCGCGGCCCGCCGGGCGCTCGCGGCTCGGCGTCCGGGCACTGAGCACGGCCGGGCGGCGGCGGCGGGGAAGAGCCTCCGCGGGGCGGGGCCGCGGGCCGGGCCCGCCCAATCAGCGAGCGGGACCCGCCCAATCAGCGAGCGAGCGGGCCCCGCCCTCCCCCTGCCCGGCCGCCGCACCTGGACCCGCCCGCTCAGGCCACGCCCCCCCGGCCCCCGCGCGCCCCCTGGACCCTGCGGCGGGGAGCGGGGAGCGGGGACCAGCGCAAGGGGGAGCGGGGCTGCGGGGAGCCGCTTCCCCCAGTGCACGCCCCGCTGGCCTGGCTGGGGTGCCCCGGGGGCCAGAAGTGTCGGGGCTGGGGACAGAGCCAGGGCGGGGGAGGACGGGTGCACCGGTGGCTGCTAGCCGAGGTGGTGGGGCTGCAGCCCCGTGCTCTGGGCGTCCCTAAGGGCTGGCAGCCGCTGCGAGGTGAGGGGCTGCAGCACCCGATGGTTGCCCTGTGCTGGTCGGTCCCACTGCACCGCTTGGCCTTGGCGGTTAGAGTCTCGCATCTCTCTGCCTCCCTTCCTGGCCAGCCGCAGGGGTAAGGCTGACAACGGAACTAGCCGCCCCTGCAGAAGGCCAGGTGGGAAGAAAGCATTATCTTCCCTCCCCCCAGCATGCCTCTCCTTCAAAGGATGCTAGTGTCAAATGAATAGGTTTTAAGGGGCTGTGCCTGCCCTCTGCGCGGGAATCCTCTAAACAAGGAGCGGAGCAGGTATAATTGTGTTCCTCATGTTGTTAATATTCATGTCGTAGGTGCCAATGTAACCAAATCAGGGTCTATGGGAAGTGGCTGGAAATGTATACCTTTACATACTGTTATGAATAAAAGACCTGTAAAGTAACCCCCTCGTTGCTCACTCACGGCGTCGTCGAGGTGGAACAAGCAGGCAATAAAGGGTTCTGCCTCCCCAATCCGCCCCAGGGACAACCTGTTTGGTTAGTTTTAACAGAGCTAGACAAACCATTGATCTGACCTCAAGTGAAGCTGTTTTTGTGATAATTTGCCTGGTACTGAAGTTAGGTTTAGAAGCCTGTAATTGCCAGGATCACTTCTGCGGCCTTCTTTAAAAATCAGCATTACATCAGCTGCCCACCAGTCATCAGCTAGAGAGAGAGGTTTAAAGGCTAGGTTACATACCACAGTTGGTAGTTCTGCAATTTCATATTTGAGTTCCTTCAGAACTCTTGGGTGACCACCAGAGCCAGCACTAGGCATAAGCAGACTAAGCAATTGCAGCTCAAGGGCCTCTCCGTAATAAGAATTTACCTATTTTAGTATGCGGTCGGGGTGGGGGGAAGGAGAGGAAGCAAAAATACTTCTTCAGTCTTCCAATGGGCTAACACGGGCTCTGGTGAACACCTCCTGCTCCTGGTGACTTATTACTGTTTCAATGTATCCTTTTGGTCCAAAACCTCCTGCATGGACACTTCAATCTGGGATAGTTGCTCAGATTTGTTGCTGAAAAAGAATGACTCAGGTGTGGGAAACTCCCTCACATTCTCTGCAGTGAAGACAGATGCAAAGAATTCATTTAGCGTCTCTGCACCAGCTTTGTCTTTCCTGAGTGCTCCTTTAGCAATTCCAGTCCAGCAGCCACTGGGGGTTTGGCAGGCTGCCTGCTTCTCATGTACTTAGAAAATGTTTTGCTGTTAGTTTTTGTGTCTTTTGCTCGTTGTTCTTTTTTGGCCTGCCAAATTACACTTTTACACTCGATTTACCAACATTTATCCTCTTTTCTGTTTTCCTCAGCAAGGTCTGACGTGCTGTTTTTAAGGGATGCCTTTTTGTCTCAAAACCCCTGTTGTTTAGCCAGGGTGGCATTTCTGTTGGTCCTTGATGTTGTTTTTTTTTAAATTTGGGGCACACACATATAGTGTGAGCCTCTATTATGGTGTTTTAGTGCCAGTGCCCGGCGCACCTCACCCTCATGCCATCCTCTGTGCCCAGTGTGCCCTGCCCAAGAACTCCACCATGTTAGTGCCAGCCACAGCCCCCGGTATGTTCCACTATGCTAGTGCCAGCCACAGCACCCAGCATGTGCCCCCGCGCCAGTGGCAGGAGGGCCTGTCACTCTCCAGCCAACCAGCATCACAAAGCCTGCAGACTCCGGAGCAGAGCTGCAGTAGGTCCCTCAGAGGAAGCACTAGTGATGCATGACGTGCCCGTGGACCAAACCGACACTGCGCATTATCCCCAGCAGGCAGCACTTCTGGAATTAACGCTGCGCACTGCCAAAGGCCGAGCTGAGTTAATGGCAGCTGGCACCAATGCCTTTCAAAGATAGCCTGCAGGCCAGGGCTGTGAAAACTGGGACTGGTCCATGTGTTTTGTGGAGGTTAAACTGAGAACCTGAAGTCTAAGATACTCATTAAGGTTGAACGTTGTATTTGTTTTCCCCTCCAAAAATATATCTCTCAGTTGCTTTTAAACACTGGCATTACATGTCAAGAGCCCTTTGCTGGGTCATTAATCTGATTAAGATAATATCCCAGTCTGGCTCAGGAGCAAAATATCTTTCATGGTTTGCTTGGCAAAAGGTCAGCCTGGCAGGGACAAATGTATCTTGATGTCTTTTTGTGCCAGGAACTACAGTGTGTAGCTTAAGAGAGAACTTTGTGCCCTTTGCTGCCTTTCCGTACTGCAACCTCAAACTGCGCTGGCTCCCCCCATTTGTGAAAATGTCTGCCAATTACAGTGCTGCTTCACAGGCTAGCGGCACATTAGACAGAATTGTGCTGGAGTATCTGCACTGAATGCAGTTAAAAAATGTGCTTGTACGTGATCGTCTCGACGACAGTATCTATAAATCAGACTATAATCCTAGCAACAGATGCTGGGAAAACTGACTGGTTGTTCTGCCTCTTTCTTTATTTATACTTGATTGGCCCTGTTCCACAGGTTCTTTTCTCAGGCCTTAATGAGGTATTCCAATCTAGTTGTCATTAATTATTTAATATAGCTAAATTTTTTATATAGACCAGATGGTTTAATTGGCACAACATAACTTACTGTCCCTGTTAGATCAGGCTTAAAAAACTTGACATGCAAACGGCGAATTTGAAGCACTCTTTCAAAAGGATGGAAAAAGAGATTCAAACCAAAGTCCTGCACACAGAAGGCTAAATACATGCGCAGTGCTTTTTCCAAGGGCAAAGAGAGTTATTTCCCTAAATTCATGCTGGGCTCCATGGTACATCTGAAACAAAACATCCATGGGGAAAAGGAACTCAGGGAAGAGAAGACAAGGTGGAAGTGCAGTAAATTGTAGTAACTAAAATTAATCCCATTTAGTCTGGCACCAGTGTAGAGATAAGACTTGTTAGAGACAGAAGCCTGCATCAGATAGACATCACTGCAGGATCTTTGAAAAGCGACTTGCTGAATAATATGTCTTCACTGATTTGTCTCAAAAGTACGGTTTCATAAAAAGCCCTGTATATAATTAAATATTAAAAAATTGTGTTAATGCAATGTTAAGGCAGCACAGTTAAAGTCAGAAATTCAAAGGTGGCTCCAACCACCCCATTAATTTGTCATCTCACCTGTGTTTTACATTTATGTTATACATTTTACAACATGCATAGTAAGACATCAAACGGGACATTCGACCTGCAAAACATTGCATGTATGCATCGCAACCAAGCTAACGTTGCCGTTGGAACCGGAACGTCTGTATTTTCTGAGTCTTTGTGATTTTAACTTTGCAGCATTCATAGGCAATTGGGGCAATATTTTGTATTTAATTTCTTGGGTTTTAGAAAAAAATACATTTCTTAAGGTGGCGTGAGTGCTTACGTTAACTCAAATGCTGAAAAGGATACCTTTAAACTGCCTTAAATATTTACAGCACAATAAATACTTAAACTGCTTGAAAGCCTGACGGTGGTGTAAGGTTTTCAGGCATGGGAAGTACTTGAGGTAGTACCAAGTGCCTAAAACAACTCAAATCCTACAGATCACTGAACCTTTTAAACCATTTTATTTGGGGGTCGCATAGCTGTTCGAACGGCTAATGACATACATATACAAGTATGCACTTATGAAAGAGCTTAAGTTTATTTAGGACCCAATCCTGCAAGGTGCTGAGCACCCTCACCACTCACACAAAGGTCACCTCAGCGCCTCATAGGTTCAGGCCCTTAGTGTGTAAGATTGTCAGGGCAGGGACCCTGCGTGAAATTCTGGCTTTATTAAAGTCAATCACAAAACTCCCATTTATCTGAGTGGAGTTGGGATTTTACTCCTTGTCTCTTGTTTTACAGTGTCATGTAGCCTTTGAGCACTGTATAAATAATAAATATTAATAGCTGCTTTAATCCTCTAGAATGACAGGTGTCTATGGACGTGCAGCTAAAGCACGCAGTGTTAAGGCACACATTCATAAACAAAAATGTTTTGTGCTAAATTGTGTATGCAGAATATATTTTGCAAACTGTAAATGCCAACTCTAGATATATCTGGCTTTCTATTTCTATACTTGTTACCTCCTTTTTAAAACGGCGCCTATTACTATTTGTATTTTTTTAAATGCCGGGTTTTCTTCAATATTTAAAAACAAAAAAACACCCTTTGAGCAGAAAAGAATAATAGAAAAATCCAGTTCAGTAGGCATTTTTCAGTAAATTATGAGCATGTGAAAACAGGGGATTACATTGTTAAACAACTTTCACTGTAGGATGTGTAACTGAGCTCCCACTATTTGAATTGTATTTAAGTAAAATCTTTCTCCTATATACCCAGCTGCCTCATCTTTCTTGATAAATTCAGAGATGGCACAGCCCAGTTTTTGTGAAATAACAATGAAGCAATTCGGATGTCACAGCCATTCAGAGTTCATGACTTGTATGCGATATTTATATACAACGACTTGTCAGAGATATTTAGCTCAATTTGAATTATTTGCCTACAATCCACAAGCATTTATATTTTCTAGTTGCCCAACCTTTGTTTTCCTTACCACTTCTAGATGAAGAACTTGGACCTGTCAGCAAGGAGAAGTGTGAACAGAGGATAAAGCGGGAGTAGAAGATATTTGGAATATGATTACACTTGGAATAGGTTGTTCTGTGTCTGTGGGGTTTGTTGAATTCTGTTTGCTAGCCTATGATCCTTTCTTTGGTATGAGTGCTCTGTGCTCTCTGAGAATTTATATCAGCTGGGTGAAAAGGTCATGTAGTTCGGTTTTGCCATATTCAGGTCATTTAATAGGATGCCTTCTTGCTGATTAGTTCTAAATCTGTGTTGTATTTTATAGCTAGAACCTGCAGGGGCGTGTAAAAAAGATTTGTAGTAATAATATAAAAGCAGCTCATTTAAAGTAATTTTGTAATTTATTGGCCAGGTCTGTATGCAAATGAACGAGTCTAAATTATTAATATTACTTAAGCGACTTACATTTCTGGTGTCCAACAACCAGAGATGAGAACACAAACTTTTAAAAACACATCTAGTTTGCAACCTTAGCTCCATTAGTCTTATAACCTTGCTTGGCAATATCAGGAAAACCTGCCACCCGTTAGAAAATGTGATCACAACCGTCTCTGCAGCCTTTGTAGAGATGCAGAAGCTTAGAAACTTGCTGCCATATCCTATTGTCTAAAGACAGGGATGCGCATCTCATGTACTCCCCTCCATAACAGTGACACTGTTAGCCCGAGCTCTTATTAAGGGATTAGTGATGATGATCAGCCTATGTATGTTCTTCCATCAAATGCAGAATTCAACAAGCTATAGGATTATTAGAGGCAGTAAGAGCTTGTTGATTTTAATGAGTGGGATTTCGTCAGGTTCATACAGGCACCAGATGATTTGGGACCAGCTCTCTTTCATCTTTGTGAGTTCACCCCCACTACAACTCTGCGTGCCGCTGTAGTTGGTACTGTAGTCAACAGCTTGTTGCTCATCCACTGTAACTATTCAACCAGGTCTGAAAGAAATTAAATTCCTAGCCCTCCAGTGCAAATAACACTTCCACTTAATCAGTGATAACTGCTGACAATAACAGAGCATTGCCAAAATCGCATTCAATAAGAGTCATCCCAGAGGTACTGCCAGACAGATCTCCTTGACTGCCTGTCAGATCTCTGGTCTTAATGGTCAGTGTGTGGAAGTTTTGTAATGCTTTGCTCATCATACAGCATGCTTTTAATAGCAGCCACATCTCCTGTTCCAAAGGTTAACATGCTGACAGTTATGTTCCCTTTAAATACTGTCTCATCTTTGAAACCCTTCTATTCTGCACACGAGACACTGAAGGCAATTTAGCCATTTCAGTATTTTCTGCTAAAGAAATTGTTTCAGTAAGGTCAGATTTAAGAGAGCATGAGTTACTAACTCACATTGAGTGCAAGGCTGTAATGTAGGTGCCTAAAATGTTCACAGGTATTTTTTGATCTTAGAAGGCGACATCTCCAGGCAATTTGAGGTCTAAAAATAGATATTTATAAAAACAAGGCTTTATAACACCTAATATCCATGTTTGTTTCTTTCTAAAATTCCAGTTGAAATGGTGTTCTGTATGGCATTAAATCTTCCCCTGCGGTGTTTGCAACCTAAATTATATCACCAGAGGCTACTTCCTGACAATCCGGGAATGTAATATTTACTAACGCACTCACCAGGCAGGCTTATCAGGACAGAAGGTTCACCACTGGGTATTAAATGGCTGCTGCAGTAGCACTTCGCTCAGTTTGTGTCTGCTCACCTGAATCCGGAAACACCTCATTTATCCTGGGATAACCCATATCTGCATAGAATCATCCCAGTCCTGCTGTCACGTCATTTCATCAGCATTGTAACTCCCATCCTCATCAAAAGTACAACTGATTGGAAGGAAAAGTGAAACTAACAAGTCCCTCCTTCCTGGCCACAGCTGGGTGGAATGATAAAAGCAAACAAACGGCATAAATGGTGAAAAGTACATTAGATGGTTAACATGCTCCCTGTTGGTCATGTGAACAATACAGGTGTCATTAAAAGCACTGGCAAATTTAAATATATAATTTCAAATTCAGGATTGATCCTTTAATATTCATAGGGAGATGCAGACTCCTGCCCATGGAATTAATCCTGTCTCACCTCTCCCTTTCTCTCTTCATCCTTGCAGTCTCCTACACTACTCACTACCTCTGTAGCACTCTCCCTATTGCTCCCTTCCTTCTAATCCCATTTTAAAGTAAGTCATTTCTTCTACACTGCCCATAAATGCTCATCCTACACTTAACAAAAGGCTGCCACCCAGTCCCACATAGGGGAACACATACATAAAAAGCCAGCGGCACTAGTAAACCGCATTGTCTGGGGTCCATGGTGGGGTTCGCTGTGTATAATCACCATCCACCCACTTACACCTTGTCTACACTAGCACTTACACCAGCCAGTTTTGTTGCTCAGCGATGTGGAAAAAAAAAACCCAAGCTGCATAAATTTTGACTGCATAAGCGCTTGTGAAGCCGCATTATGTCACTCCCAAGAGCTCTGCTTTCGACATAATAAAACCACCTAAATGAGCAGTGGTTACCATGTTCGTGTGTGAGTGTCTGCCCCCAGCATAGTGTTGTTCACACAAGCACTTATGCCAGCAAAATTTACATTGTCCAGGGGGATGTGTTTTAAACACTCCTGAGGGACAAAGGTTTTGCTGGCGTATGTGTTAGTATAGACAGGACCGAGTGCAAACTCCTGAGAGGGATGATGTCTTCTCCTGTGTCTTGTGCAGAGTCCACCACAAAGCAGGGACTTTACTAATAAAAATAACAGTGACAGCTTAGTGCAGCCTTCACATTTGTGGGACTCTCTAGCAGGGCTTTTTAAACAATTAAGGGCCAGATTTTCAAGTGTGTTCCTTGTTCAAAATGCAAATACATGCACATTGAACATGCCTGACTGTCCGTGCAAATGGTCCGAATGTACATGCAAATGGTGCATGTGTGCCTGTAAACAGTGGGAGTGCAAAAAAGGGTCTGAGTGGAAATGTGTGTGCGTGTGTGCAAACACGTGTGAGCACAAAGGGTCTGCGTGCAAACGCCTGTGTGTGTGCAAACGCGTGTGAGCAAAGTGTCAGCGTGCAAACACCTCTGTGTGTGCGTGCAAACGCGTGCGAGCACAAAGGGTCTGCGTGCAAACACCTGAGGGCACGCGCCACGGGGCAGTGGAGCTCAGCACAGGACGGCGCGCGCGGAAACTGCTGCTCCGGGTCGGCGCCGTTGGGCGGCGCGTGCTCAGCCCGGACGGCCGGGGGGCGGGGCCGAGCCCAGGGCAGGGTCGGTCTCGCCTCCTCGCGCGCTCTGGGACAGGGAGTGTCCCTCGGAGGCGGCCGTAGCCCGCCCGGAAGCGTTGCCATGGTGCGGCGCGGCGGAGGCCGGAAGTGCCGAAGCCGTTTGGCCGCCCCGCCGCAGGCTCCTTCGGTAACGGCCCGGCCCGCTCGAGCGCGGGAGGGCTCCCTCGGTGCCTGCCCCGCCGCAGGCCTTAACGAAACGGAGGCGCGGGTGGCGTCACGGGGCTGTCCCGGGTGAGACTAGCGCCTGTCCCCGCTGGGCCTAGCGAGCCCCGCTTGCCTGGTGACGCCTCTTCGCCGGGCCCTGGTTGACCCTCAGCGCAGGGGAGCGGCGGCACGTTGCGTTTAGACCCCGTGTCGGTGCTTTGCAGATGGCCTTGCCCACGCTTCCGCCCTGCCGGACCAGCCGGAGCAGGGCTCTGGAGAAGCAGATCGTGCGCCAGCGCGACCACGAGGCCCGTTGGCGGCAGCAGTGGGAGCTGAACAGCCGCTATTTCAAGCAGTCTGGGGTGTGCAGCTCTAAACAGAGCCAGTGGAGCTCACGCCAGTCCTATCAGCAGAGGTAAGGGCACCGGTTGGGAGAGGGGCGCAGCAGGGGCTCCCCCTTCCCAGTGCTTTCGGCTCTGTGGTCGGTGTTCTGGTGCAGAAGGACTTGCAAGTGCACGCACTGGTATGGGAGGCAGTGGACCCTGCCAGGTCGCTTTGCTGTTACTCTAATAAACTGAGACGGTCTGGAATAGCTAGTGGTGTGTGTGATTAGAGTGGCCCATGGCGCCACTGCCATCTATCGTGTGTTTTGCAGACTATCTCACTCTGGGCTAGCATGCTGCTTCATCTTCCCCTCCATTGTGTGTCTTTGTTAGCATGAATGCATATCACCGTGAGAAAATGAAGGAGGAAAAAAAACTCAGCTTGGAGCAGAGACGCGAACAGCTTAGGAAACTTTTGTATGAGGAGCGAGAATTGCTAGCAGCGGAACTGAGGGAGCTGAGACTGAACAAGGAGTCCGATCTGAACACGATCAGAGAGAGAAGTGAAGATTTGAAATCTGCTAGAGAAGAGCGTCGAAAAAAGGTAACTTGAGAAAAGTGGGTCGAGGTGTGTGTGGGGGACAAGTGAATCGTAGGCTGAGCGGAGGTGCCCTTCTGTGTCTGTCTCACACCTGGTAAGCCTCTTTGATTTAAAACTTCAGGAGAGAAATAAGTGTCCCCTGTGTCTGCCTGATTCTGTGTCCTGCCTGAAAGGGATCTCATTCTGATTTCTAAATGCCTGGTTGGGTCTTGGTTAACTGAGTATCAACCAACACGAGAGGAAGAACTAGTCTTGACTTCTTGCTATTGAAGATTCCTCAGCATGTTCTGTAAAATGGGCTGCTATCCCTGGATCCTGACTAATTACACTCATCCTGCTTTTTATTAGTGCAGCAGTTTTAATTGGGGAAGCCAGTCTTCACTTTCCCTCCTGTTGCTACTTCCATGGGTTGGCTGCCAAACTGAACCATGAAGTGGCTGCATTTCACTGGTCACTTGAGTCAGTCCTTAAATAGACCATTTGCAAAGCACTTGGAGAGCCTCCTGGAGGAAAGAGGCCATATAATTCTATCCAGTAATACATCTAAAGATTCTGGGGTTTAGTCTCTTATTGGTGGATTAGGATATAATAAGAGTAATCCCCTTGGCCCATATAATTGCAATAGTATATGATCCCAACATGCTGATAAGATGGTAAACTCATTTGATTTAAACTGAGTTTTTAAAAAATGGATCTGGTAACATTCCAAAGATGCATTCACTAGTTGTCTGGGGCATTGTCGAGTGCTGTATTTCCCAACCATGATCACGCTTAGCTGATGTTTTGGGAGATTTCTAATATTCTAAAATGCGATCCAACTCTCATGTTTTGTTGATAGCTTGCTGAAGAGCTGCTGTATGAACACTGGAAGAAGAACAATACCAAACTCAGAGAGGTGATAAATACTGGGATCTCTTCACTACTGTTTTGAGTGTCTAAATCAGGTTTTAGATTTTTAAAAATGTAAGTAAAAGATGTGTCAAGCCAAGAAAAATTGTTCGACTACTTAAGAGCTCTTTGAACTACTCCAGAGGTAGGTGCTCATCCAGATAATCGGAAATCTCTTCATTCCACTACTGACTGTGTAGAGACTCAACGCAACTGCAATGACTAAAGTAGAAGAACCTCCTTGTGAGGTTGGTGCCAGTGCAAGAAACTAGTTCAAGACAGCAAGAGTCGCAGATAATTGGCTCTTGCCTTGTACTATATAATTTTAGTGGATACAATTTTCAAAAGCATCTACGTCCCTTAGGACCCTAAGTCACATTGAAAGTCAATGGAACTGAATTTCCTAAGTGACTTAGATTCTTTTGAACATTCTACCCTGTATCACTAAAGTGTTTTCTTAGCCTTTGTTCTGCTGCCCCTCCACTCTGCCTGCTTATTGCTATATTTGTGATTGATTGGAATTGCTACGTGAATCCTAGGTTCAGTTTGTGGGCTAGCAGGGGCTGAGGAAGGCTGTACAAATTGTATTTTCAGGCCTTGGCAGAAAGAGCATCCTGCTGCTGGCAGTAAAACATGCCACAACCACTGGTATAAAGGCCCGCTTCTGGGATGGTGGGCAAATCTCCTGCTGGAAGGAATTCTGCTGCTCAGTGTTGCATGCTGCAGTCTGGTCCTTAGCAGAGACCTCTATGGTTTAGTGTGGCATCCATAGGCCCCTCAGAGCCCCATCTAACCTTCCTTGGCCAAAGAGCTTTGGCATCTGAACTGAAGAGAGGGGGTCCTTTAGCCTCCTCTTCTGAAGGCGGAGTATCTCCCTGACCCAGCCAAGCACAGGGAATTCTGCTGCTACGCTACGGGCTGCCTGGGAACAGCTAGGTGTCTCGGAATGCACTGCTTGCTAGTTAGTTGTTTCTCCCCATCTGCAGACCTGGGACAATCCACCTCATGGTTTCTTAAAGCCCGTTTCATATGACACGATAGAGAACGGGAGACCAGAGTGCACCAGTTGATTTTGTGATGCTCTGTATGTTCCCTTCTTCAGATTGAGTCAGAGCTACACAAGAAGCATGTGATCGATGTTTGGGGTGATCAGCTAACAGAAAAGAAGCAGGTATGCTGGGTTTGCTGTAAGCCACTCTGGTAACTCTTAGCTGTGGGAAGAGTTCTGAAATGTAAGAGCAGATGTTATTTGGGAGTGTTTTGGGGGGTAGGGGAGAGGAATACTCATTTTATCTGACTTCCTGCTGGGAAACCTTGCTTTCCTGTAGGGATTTATGTGTGCATAGGAGGTGGAAGGTTTGTTTGTGTTGGCAGAAGTGGAAGGGACTGCCAACTATTCTCTTCTGCCCAGTTGTGAGTGAATGTGTGATGGTGACTCACTGTTTTACATGAGGATGGGATCTTGCAATTTAATTATGGCTCATCTTCTACGTCAGGCAAGTTTATAAATCTCCTTGCTGGTTTTATTTCTGGTTTGTTTGCTGGGCAATATAAAATAAGTGGCATGGCTTATTAGACTAAATACATTGCTTGATGTGCTGTGACACCAAGGGCACTGTTCCAGTCTGGGAGAGCTAAATGCAGAATACACGTGAGCACAACTTCAAGAACTTATTCCGACACCACAGGCTAAGCTGTATGTCAAACTTAACAGCTTCAGATATCAAAATAAGCAAGGTCTTAATTAAATCTTCAGTTACTTTGAAGGCAGCCCGCAGCAGATGGCTGTGTTGGCAGTGAAACTACAGATTGTCAAGATGCCTGGAGTGGCTTGTGAATATGGGTGCCAAGTTCAGGGCAGACTGTTACAAACTAAATTGGCTATATGTTCTAGAATTGGATTTCACCAACCATGTATCAAGTATTAACTCCTCAGGCACTATAGCAGCCTTAACATGGAATCATTGGCAGTCCCTTTGGGAACTCCAGGCAAGCTTGCCTTTGTAATAGATGGTACCTTAGACCAAAAATCACAACAATATTCAAGTTACTCCAGGTCATTTGTACCTGAGATCTCTCACCAAACACAGGGCTGGTAGCCCACCCTATAATAAACTAACTCAAGAAAAGGAAATAAGTTATTGACAAGGTTAAAGTAGGTAAACACACAGATGAGTTATAGCCTTAGGTTCCAAAAGGTAAAAGAAGCTGCTGTAATATGCAAGCTTGCATATTATGGCCTTTAGGGCTGACCCAGCTAAAGAGCTGGGGATCCCTTGCTTATGCTTAGAAGTCTTGCCTCCTCACTGAAGTCCAAGCTGCATCAGGTTAACAATATCTTCTTGACAGGGATTTTTGTTATCTTCCCCCAAAGTTCAAGCTGTGATGGGACCAGTATTTGTGCAAGTCTCTTCATAGGTGTGGAGGGAGCAATCAACACATTTGTTTGTCCAGTGATGTTCAGTGGTTTGTCTGGCATCTGTAGGCCTTCTTTTGTTGGACAGGAGATGATACCTCTTGTGGTAAATTAGTATTTCACGCTTGGTAATGCTTCTAGCCTGACTGGGGCGGGAAAGGGGTTACAGTTTTAAAGAAAACACTTCTATAATTACAGAGCACACTCTTAAATAGTACCTTATAACATGGGGTACAGACATAAGTTTAATACATGCAGCATCCTACACACATTTTATAAAGTCCAAACATTAAACACATTCTTATAACTCTGTCTGTATTAACAATAGTAACACACAGGTGAGCCAGGCTGGTTTCCAGCTTGGCATTTGTTAGTGTTCAGTGAGGCCTACGCGCCTTGGTATGAGCTGGCACCTGGTCCGCCAGCATCACACAAGTTAAACAACGTTATTTCAGATAGAGGGCTCCATTTTAGCATCGTCTCTTTGCTTCCTTTTGGGGTGGGAAGGACTTTGAAATAATTGAAAGATGTTGAGTACTTACATTTCCAATTGGAAGCAAGGGGAGCACTGGCTGCTCTGCATGTCTGAAAATCTGGCCTTTTTATTGAAGTAATTGATAATCCAGGCTTTTAAAATTTTGTATCTGTTAGTTGAATACATGTGATTTGGTCTTGATTTATAGTTATTACATTTCTTACATTCAATGTTTTGTTTGGGCTCAATCAGCAAGAAGCAACTGAGAGAGAAGAAAAAAGACGGTATGAAAATGAATATGAAGTTGCCCGAAGGGAAGCCCTGGAAAGAATGAAACAAGAGGAAGAAAAGAAGCAGTTGGAAGAGAAGGAACGAGCGGAGGTGTTACTGCAACAAATGGAGGAACTGAAGTTCCGGGAGGTGGAGGTAACCATTTAGTTTCCCCGCATCTGAAGCGGAATGCAGTTGCCAGCCTCCAGTCCATGTGGGAGACACCAAAGCAGCGAGTTCGTTTCAACCCAGTGTAAGGGAATCCTAGAAGGGAGAGGTCAGGCCAGTGTTGTGGCTCTCTCTGAATCTGTCTCTCAGCACTGAGGTGAGGCAGCAGGGCCTGTCATTCTAACTGGATGTGATGTGGCTTCTGCTGGCGATGGCTACTTACCTTCACCCTGTGTGTTGGCACTTTTCAGTGAGATGTAGCCTTGGGCCTTCATGTCTTCCTCCTGAAGTCTCTGAACACTCTGATCTCATTTGTTGCCTCAGAGAAGGGCGGTTATTTTAGGAACCTCACCAAGCATGGTGGCTTGCAGCCGGAAGGCTTTTTTTTCCAGCAGAAGTTCCTAGTTATGTCTCAATATGCTAAGGCAAGAGTGAAATTAGCATGGGATATTTACCAGACCCTAAAAACTGCTTGAAAAGGAGTGCAGTTCACCTTGGCATTCATCCCCTGCTGGCAGTAAAACGTGCCACAGGCGCAGTTCTGAGCTGAGGGGCCACCTCCTGTCAGAAGGAGTTCTGCTCAGTGGTGCATGCTGCAAGCTGCCAATCCAGAGAACACGTCCAGGGTAGTCGGATGTTGGAGGGTTTTATCTGCTTCCCTTCTCACTTGCCCACTGCACACCTGAGAATCAGCCTTTGCTATGGCTACTGCTCACTGTCAGGAAGGACAATGGGCACGGTTTTTGCGTTGTAAAATACGTCCTGAAGAACTTACCCTGTCCGAATAATAGGGCTAGGGGAAGAGACTTGCAGCCGCTACTCCAGTGCTGATGGGAAGATAAATGATTGTGCTGCCTTTGTTCTCCTTCAGCTAATATAAAGAGTCTGAGCTAGCTGGGGAAGGTGGAGGCCGTAGCTTCCTGAAATGCCGTTCCTTTCATAACAGGCAGCACAACTGAAGAAAGAGCAAGAGAATTTACTGAAACAGCAGTGGGAGCTGGAGGAGTTGGAAGAAGAGAGGAAGCAAATGGAAGCATGCAGGAAAAAGCTGGAGCTTGGGTATGCTATGGTATAGCTCAGTGGAAGGTTGTTGGGTGAAATCCAGTCCTGTGTCCACAGTAGTATTTACTGTATATATTATTTACTGTGGTATTTGAGTCAGTGGGCTGTAAATATTAATTAACTTGACTCTGTATATCTAGAAATGCCCAGAGCGATGGCTAGGCTAGCACTTTGCATAGACAGGAAAAATATGGCACTAAAGCAATAAGGACTGCTTCCCCTACCAATGCTTATAGATGGGACTAGTCCTGGTTTGTGCTTTTCCGGATGTTACTAAATAAGAACATGGGACGTTGGAGCTGTTCTAGTTTGTACCTTTTTTTTCTCTAGTCGCTTTTTGAGACATCAGTATAACGCTCAGCTAAAGAGACGTGCACAGCAGATACAACAGGAGCTGGTAAGACAAGCCCACAGGTCACCTGACTTATGTAGTATGCCCTTCTTGCACTAAAACTGCTGCCTCTGCATGTTGATTGCTTGCTTTTCGTATCTCATGTCTGTCCAGAGCCTTACCAAGTTTCTTCCATCTCCTCCTGGTGGCATTAGGAAATTAGGAGCGGTGCTGAGGATCTGTTACATTATCAGCTTCCATTTGTGATCAGTCTTGCCATTTGCGTGTTTGTGCAAACAGAATTTACTTGCAACTTGGTTTGAAAACCTGCTGTGTGTGTTACTTCTCTGGCTTTGCTGCAGGAGATGGACAGGCAAATACTATCAGCCCTTCTAGAGAAGGAAGATGAGGACCAGCGCCTCCACTCTGCCCGACGGGAGCGGGCTGCTGCAGATGCCGCCTGGATGAAACGTGTGATTGAGGAGCAGCTCCAGCTTGAGAAGGAGCGGGAGGCAGAACTACAGACCATTTTTAGGTGTGTCTGAACGTGTTGAACATATCCTTTTAAAAAAATCCTCGCTTCTGGGCTGGCAGAACTCTGTAAATGTTATTTTGTTGATACACACAGGTGAGGAAAGAAGTAGAAACCATCTTCTTCTACTCTGGCTTCCTAGTTAGTCTTGTGGCTTTAGAAGGAAAGGCTGATTTGAGGCTGAGCAGAGGAAGTAGCTGGGGTGGGTTCTTTGTGACTAGAGAGCCAAACCATTCAACACAAATGTGGAGATACACAAGGATATTAAGACACAATGGCACCGTTCTTTTGGCTGAAAAGCATCAGGGTCCCTTCTCCTTGATGGGAGTGATTTCATAAACCCAATCTTGCTGCAGCTAGTACAAGGGTTAATAAATAGGAAGCACCTCTTTTTAGAAGTAATGGATTGGCAGTGTGAACAAGTTTGATCCTTTCCTGTCCACACCATAATTGTGGTCCGTTAAATTCCTTCTTCGGACAAGAACTTAAGACCAGCCTTTGACCATCCAGCCAATGGGCTTTGTGGCCTAAGTAGGACTTGTAAAGTTGTCTGTTGCTTTCTTTGTTTCTCAGGAGAGATGGAGGTTGAAAGGGAATCCATTGTAAACCCTCTGACTTGAGAAAGTTTCCATGGGCTGAGAGCGGGAGCAGAATTTGGCTCAGTGAAAGATACAGCAGACAGTATGCACAGATGAGTCAGCATGACTCTTCATAGCCAGACAAGTCAGGCTACAGAGAAAATGTCCTTGCTAAACATGCTGTTGCGAAAGAGAAGCTTTGCAACTAAATTTTCCAGCAGGGCCCTTGGTCCCCATCAGTATGGGAGCCAGGGGAGGCCCTGAGCATAAGGTTTAGAACAGGCACATTTCTTCCCTGCAGTCCTCTGCGTGCATAGGTGACCAGAGAGGCTGCAGGAAATAAGGCACTGAAAGCTGGTCTGTTCTTGTCTCTCGCTTTATTGCAAGCAATAATGCCAGAGATTAATGCTCTCTCTCCTCCTCCTCCCCCCCGCCCCCAGGGAAGAAGCTAAACAAGTGTGGGAAAAAAGAGAAGACGAATGGGAGCGCGAGAGGAAGGCCAGAGACCGACTGATGAATGAGGTGGTGCCTTCTCTAATGAGGTTACTCTGCTCTCTGAAACAGGGCTTTCATACCAGCCTGTTATTTACACAGAATTAATAGTAGAGGCCAAGTGAGGCCTGCTGGTTACCTCTGTGTTGGGGAGGGGCTTTTCTCCTGGCCCAGGCTACTTCCTGAGGACTGGGTTAACTGTCTAGACTGAGATCTGCTCAGTTTGGTTTCTGAGTCTGGCCCCGTTCTTCCCTTCATCCCCCTTCCTACTCCAAACAGGTCCTTGCAGGCAGACAACATCAAATCCAAGAAAAGATGGAGCTAAATCGACGTGCCCAAGAGGAATCTGTAAAATATCGGGAACAACTAATTAGAGAGCTTGAAGAGGCAAAAGAACTGACTCGGCGAGAGAGAGAGGAAGAGGAGGAACTGAAAACAGCTCGCAAACGAGAGCTGGAGTCCCAGGTAGAGCCCAGGTCTTCAGCAAACCCAGCCCCAGGTCATTTAGGATGCAGTTAATAAAGTAGATTTGCTTAACTGGTTTTGCTAGATTTTTCAATGCAGGGAAAAATGCTCTTGGTCGCTTTGTACTGAAACTCCCCCTATGTAGCTAGCAGAGTAGACACTCAAGCAGACGTAACTGGTGCTTAGTCAGAAGACCTCCCACCCCCATGCTAAAATATCCCATTAACTCGGATCACTGGTTCAAGCCCCCCCGTTTAGGTTGGGTCTCTACCTGTGATCTGGCGCTAATAGTGTATCTTTACAATGCTCAGCTTACAGAGCATCACCTCCAAGAGCAGGAAGAGCTACAGCGCCAGAAAGAGGAGGAGGAAGAGGCCAGGCTGGCAGAGCAGCACTGGGAGGAGTTAGTGCAGCAAGAAGCCAAGCGCATGAGTGAACGGGGCTATCCCCGGATGGTAAGGAGCAGGGTCGGGGCAGGCCCAGATGGAATCATGCACGGCGCCCGGGGTAACTCTCCGTCCCTGACGGGTTCATGGTGGCTGACAATGGAGGTCAGTGTGCAGAGAGCAACCAGCAATCGAACCTGAGCAGTTCCACAGGGGGGGAGACAGCTGCTCCTCAGGTGGGCAAAGCTTCACCCCTAGAAATGCTCAGTCGGTGCTGCCAGCACTGGGGGCAGTGACAAGGGTGTGTCTGTCAGCAGGTGATTCAATGCTGCAGATGGCTGCTCTTAACATCCCCTCCCCTGCCCAAGGTCTGAAAAAGCTTCAACAGAAGCAGGACCCTGTTAGCATTCTGGCAGCAGGAAGGATGCATTTGATGCCAACTGGTTTTGGGAAGAGTTTGACATACCCAGAAAAATACTTCTCCTACGCCTAGCTAGCTTCTAATTCAGGACCACAGAGTGGTTTCATTCTTGTCCCTTTACCAGAACAGTGATGGTAACCTTCCACACCCTCATTGCTTGGCACTCAGATTTTCTTTGGAGAATTGACTGTCCAAGTCACCTGTGGCTTTTTGTGCGATGTTGCTTGGTTCATTAATAGCACATAGTACTTTTTGTACAAGGCAGAACTGCCAGCCACAGCTTGTCCACCAAGCGCCCTGAGCAAGACGTGCCTGGAGTTTAATTCTGGATGTAAAATTTTCATGGTATTTCTTGCGGTTGACTTTTCTTCCAGCCCTATGGTCGTCCAAAAACAGCTTGGACCTGAGAAAGGATGCCCTTAAGTTCTAAGGCGTGAGCATCATAGCATCAGTATGAAGAACTCAAACAAGATCAGGATTTTGTGGAACATTTTAAAACCAAGAATCAAGGTGCTGTCGTCATGAAATGTGCTCAGTACAAATGAAGGGTGGAATTTTCAAAAGCATTCAGCCAAATTCTCCTGTTCAAGTCAGGGTCAAATTTCCATTGAATTCAATAGCAGAAGAGGTAGGCCAATAGAGCTTGCTTTGAAAATACCATCTTCGGGGTGGGGAGGGCTCTACACCATTCCAGCGCTTAGACACGGTGAAGTGACATGATGGAGCATAGAAGGCAAAGTCAACTGTCCACCTACACTTCAAACAGGAAAGTGACGCAAGAGTAAATATGCAGAAAGCTTTAAAATATCTGCATCTTTGTGACCAATGCAACCTAGTTGAATCAATGATACTAAACCTGACAGGCTGTAGGTAGCTGAAAGGGTTTCGTTGGTCATACTTCCTATAGTAACCCAATGTAACGTTTTCCCAGAGACACAGCAGTTGTCCCACCTTAACCCCCTGCACTGTAAAATAGAGTTTGTGAGAGCCACAGTATGTCAATTCTTGACAAGTTTCATTAGGCTCTAGGACACTAACGATTTCAATAAATATTTACATGGTTTAGATTGACTCTTTGAAGTTTTCATACCATCTCACTTTCAAAAAGGGATCAGAGCATTGGGTGTGCGTAGGGCCAGCTTTCTCCTGAAGGCTGCAGTACTGGTCTTAAAAGTGAACACTGGTTTGAAATTAGATACTCCCAGCTCTTTGAAAGTGCATGGTTTTTGTTTTTAAAGCTAGCTCCCCCTTCCTCCCACACTAGAAGAGCATGCTCATGGGAGAAGTGATTCCTGCCCCCAAATGTACCTTTGGAGAGAGGTGCAGATCTCTTAAATGATGTTACAGCTAGTCTCTGCTGTTAGAGGCAGCTTGTACCGGAGGGGGGTGTTGGCTGGTATCTCACACTGCATCTTCCTACTAATCTACTCCACAGCAATAGGAGGGTCAGTAAATGTTCCTATGAGAGAGTAAATAGCTAACTAAACAGAAGGGTAGGTCAGATGTTCTTACCCCCCTGCAAGGTGTAATTCCCGTTCCGTGGTTCGTCTCACATGGAGTGAGTCCCAGAAATCCAAAGTGAAGCGTTAATGTTGAAAAGGTTAGTGCTATTCTACCGTGTCTTGCTGGGCCCTGAATGTTTGCTTCATTTCTTGTAAAAATCTAATCTTGCCATCAAGGTGTACTTTAAAAAGGAAAATGACGACGTGGGAGTGACTGCTTAAGATTAATCAAGCTTATTCAGAACGTTCACACTGGCCCGAGTGGCTGGTTATCCTCGCATTTAAAATAGGCATTTTATCAAGCTGCTAACCTGTTTGTGTTTCCCCATGTAGATTATTTCACTGTAGAAGGCAGCAATGTGACTGAGCTCAAACTGAAGTAACTAAGGCCATGAACATTTTAAGTTGGTGTCACTGTCTTGCTTAAAACATCCAACAGAATGGACAGGTAGGTGTTTAGGCAGCTCAGATTCTACACCCATCTTCTGGAGACCCCGTTTGTGTCACAGGTAGTTAGAACCTTATTAATTTAAACACTAGCAGCAGCCCTTTTCAGCTTTCCTGAGCACAAAAGTAAAGGAGTTGAAGGAATTTCCTTATGCAAAACATCACAGCTGATGAGCACAGAGTGCGTTTCATCTGCTGCTGGACTGTCAGGGAGGGCAAATGCAAAAGGCAACTTCACTAAACCTCTTGAATCAGTTTTTCTAAATGGTATGAGATGAAATTCAGGATAGGCACTGTAACACCATTACAGACTGAAGTCATTTTGTCTAAGGCCAGGTCTAACAGGATAGCTCTACTGACAAATCCCCCAAGGGGAGGTGCCCTTATCAGCAAAGTGCTTTTGCCTGTATAGCTCTGACCAGCTCCCCACATGACATGAGCCATGCTGCCAAAAGCACTTGGACAGTATAAAAATGTCACCAAAAACATGCCCCTAAGCACCCTCCCTACCAGCAAGTTCCTATTGCAAACCTGGCCCTCTGAAATAGAGAATGAAAGTTAATGTAGTTCGGCAGAGCACCATTCATTTCATACTGCCTCAGCATGCGGTGTCAGCCCTTTCCCAGCTCTCAGGGGCAGCTTTTAATTTTATATTGCCCAGGAAAACTAAGAACTATGGTTAATTCACCTCATTTTTAAATATGCACTGCTTCTCAGTGTGTTTGCTACAGCCATGAACTCCCTGTGCACTATGCACAGTACCCTTGTGTATGTACTTTATATTTGGCCCAGATATCCCAAAGGGGAAGCACTCTAAAAGCCTGTTTATTGCATAAGTAGCAGGAAATGAGCCCAAACAATTTTACAATTAAAGGGTTGTACAATAATTGTATAGTAATACAGTAAGCTCTAACGGCTAAATCATGAGTAGAATATGGACAGAATTACACTGAAATACAAGTTTGTAAAAAGGCATTTTCACTTTCCTGTGCAAGTTCTGTAGATTTCTGCAGAGCAAGGGGAAAAACATACAAGTTGTTTGAAAATGGGGATCCAGCCACAAGAAAAAGCCCGTATCTTTTTGCACCTAAGCTACTCCAGCGACTTTAATAGCTCCTGTCCTGCAGCCATTCAGGGTACGTCTACACTGCAATGTAAGATGAGGATTAGTAGAACTTGAGGTAGCAGCCCCTTGGTTTGTTAACCTAGGTCTTGAGGATACGTCTACACTGCAATAAAACACCCCATTAGCCACTGTCAGCTCTGCTGGGCTACAGAACTGCAGTGGATATTCAGACTTGGGCTGAAGCCCAGGCTTTGGACCCCCCCCCCCCCGAAGGCTGTGTCAGTTGACACAGGCCAGGCACAAATGTTTCACTGCAGTGTGGACATACCCCAGGAGTCTACAGACATTTGAAAGCCCAGGCTAGGAATGGCTGAATGCTGGGTCCCAACACCTACACTGCATTATGCAGGCCCAACTCCTATCACCCTCCAAAATGTGGCCATGCTGGCCTTTTGTTCATGGGGCAGGGTGGGAAACTTTGACCATCTACCAAACTTGACTGTCCAGAGGACAATGAAAATCCACCCATGGGCTACTTTTGGCAGACTCCAGAGCACAAGTCCAGTGAGGCTGTGCCTGCAATGCAGTAGGGCTTGAACTCTGGGTCCTGGCTTGACTCAAGCTCAAACCCTCTACCCCCCCTAGGGTTTTAGAACTCTTACCTAGCGCAATTTCTGTGTAGACAAGGGGGGGTGTCAGGCTTGAATCTGAGCTCAAACCCTGGGCTTACAGTGCAGTGTGGACATTCCCACAGTCCAAAGCATAGTGCTATACAAGCTTTGGGCTCAATGTACTACTCTTTGGAAACACCAACAGTGGGTGAAATAGATTAACACACTGAACAAACAAGGGTTTTGTGGAGTGGAATCAGCTTTTGCTCCAAGTGCCATTTCCAGAAAGTGCACCTCTGTCCTACTGGCTCCTTGAAAGGAAACACCCTAATAAGAACGCTGTAGGTATCATACCAGAAGTGCAACGGCTTAGTGCAATAACTTGTTGCTACTATGAGCAATGTAGAAGCAGAACAGAGAATTACTTAGACAAGGTGCAGTTTACCAACAGGACCATAAAACTGATGTTCAACATCTAGATACAGGATGTGTGGTTACACTTCAGCCACACTTGTATAACTCACCATGCCAGAGTCTAACTGAATCGGGTGCTTGGAAAATCTGCTGCCAACAAAGGGAAGATGTAGTTATTCATAAAGATTTTTTTCAGGTTTGGCACTGAGCAAGTTTTTTAAAAAGTTGATATCCTTAACTAAAATTTTAGGAAACAGGACATGACTGTGTCCCACACAACAGATGTAAAAACCATGTGTAGTAATGTCCTAATGGATATTAGCAAATAGCATGCTTCACATTTCTACTGTGCTGGTTCAAAACAGTTTTTAATTGGGGTTATTCTATTTCATACAATACATTGCAAGTGGTTTAATTTTGGGAATAGGCTTTAAAAATACCTGTCTTCTACAATTCAAATCACAGCCTTGTCTTAATGCATTTCCAGATGCTCAGACAGCGTTAAATGTGGGAGAGGGGACAGGATAAATTATTTATGAATCAGACTGCCACAGGATTATCCTCCCTACTTTCTTTTAACTCTAAAATAGTACAATACTTTTTAAAAGGCAGATAATTATGACATCAGCATCCAACAATATGGCACTTATTCAGTGTTTATATATACATACAAACACAATTTTAAAAGGAAGGAACCTCTGAAGGTTGGTTTGTTGACCTAAATATAGCAAATTTTTATCACCAAAAAACCAACTTAAAGAATCATGAGCTAGCAAACTAAATACTGCAGACTCTCCTTACAGAAGAGTAGACATACCCCTATAATAGGGTGTTTCTAAATCAAATGTGAAAAATAGATTTAGCATTTATATATTCAGACAAAACATTACGGGGTGATTCTTGAACAGCTTACCTGTAATATTACACTTGAACAGTAACACAATGAGTGGACTAATAGCAAATGGCATGTGTGTGGTCCTCTGGCTTTTGGGGCCTCCAGGAGAAGCTATGAATTGTATGAGTATTTTATAACAAGGGAAAGTTGTTAGCTTCGTGGAAAACCCATGCCTTCAGAATTCAAACTTCCTCATGTTTTTATATGTATTTAACTATGTCTAACATCCAGGACTTATAATAAAGTCAGTATTTAATGGTTTAGCATCATGGGGAAATAGCTATGTTGTGTGGTTATAGTTAGAAGACATAATGAAGAACTACAACAGATGTGCTCTCTTTGCATTCACAATCCTATCTTCTCACTTCACCAAAAATAATTCAGCTACTCCCTTTTAGCTCAACAGCATCTGCACAGCTACAGGGAATCATAAAACACAGTCGTTAACTAAGTTCCCATTGCAAGACCAAATTCTGCCCTCAGCTGTTTAACTCACTGCACACATTAGCACTGTACAGGTGTCACTGAGTGCCTCTGAATCTTTATTACTGACGACGTACGTATCAGAGCAGATGACATTCAGATCTTGGGGAGGTTGTAGGACTGATTGGTAAATAGGAAAAACGTTTTTACATATAAACTGAACTGTCTGTCGCCAGATTGGAACAGCTCAGTCTCATTTTTACATGTTCACTTTCAAGAAGAACAGTACTTTAAATGACTATCAAAATAGGTCACTCAGTAGGCATGAGGTAACATTTTTTAAAGAGTCTGATTTAGGAGCGTAAGTCCACATTTTGAAAGGTGACAGGCCCGTAAGAACCTAAGTCTCACCAACTTTCAATAAGACCTGGAAACTTAAGTACCAGTGTCACCTTTGAAAATGAGTATTTAGGTACTTTTGAAAATTTTATCCATGATCTTTAACGAATGGAAAAAAGTACTGGAACTTACGTGGGGAATACATTAAAGTGGTTGATTAGCACATGGTGAATTGTGTATTGAAGGTGACATCAGAACACCATACTGGGTCAGATCAATGGTCTATCTAGCCCAGTCTCCTGTCTTCTGACAGTGGCCAATGCCAGATGCTTCAGAGGGAATGAACAGAGCAGGTTATCAAGTGATCCATCCATTCCTAGCTTCTGGCAAACAGCAAACCCTGCCCATCTGGCTAATAGCCACTGATGGATCTATGCTCCATGAATTTATTTAGTTCTTTTTGAACTCTGTTATAATCTTGGCCTTCACAACATCCTCTGGCAAGGAGTTCCACAGGTTGACTATGCATTGTGTGAAGAAATACTTCCTTTTGTTCGTTTTAAACCTGCTGCCTATTAATTTCATTTGGTGACCCCTAGTCTTGTTATGAGAAGGAGTAAACACCATTTTACCCTTAAGGTAGGTGTCAAGCTGTATATAGTCGGTAGTTTTGGGAAGCTTTGCATGAGAGGTGCTATATAAAAAGTGTCCTTTATTATTTTTCACATTCCAACACAGTGAGGTATAGATTTGATGCACTGCATCAGGCATGGCTTCTTTAGAACTGGCCCTCATCTTCCATTTTAAAGAAATCACAGAACTCTAGTGAACCTGCATCTAAAAAGATATCAAACGACAATACTGGTGCGAACAAGACTGCCTTAAAGATGACACTAAGTGGGAATAAATGCTGTGGTCAGAATGAGTTAATCAGAGAGAGGAAAATGATGGGTGTCAACCACTAACGTCCTTTCTAAAACAACATCAAATGTATAGACTAGTGGCATAGTGGCAACGGCCTTGTATAGTTAACATTTAACAGGTTTGGACGCCCACAACTACTGCAGTTTCAGCAGACTATGGATTTATTGCACAACAGTTGATATGGAACAGAGAATATACATTTGTTGTTCAATTCTCAGGAAGACTATATAAAATGTCGTTCTACTGTTCAACAGTTACAGTCCACTGTCCTGCTGAGATTTTGTTATTAAAGGGGATTCACCACACAGACCATTTCCAGGATGTACAGACCAAAGGCTAGATTCAACCCTTCGATATGCGCATTTGACTTCAATGAGAGTTGTGTGTGCGCATGATATCCAAAAGCAGAATACAGCTCCAAGGGATCTCCTATGAGAACCTTTGATATAATGTTGGGACGTGATATTGGCTCAACAGCTGTTTGCAACGTACTATAATCTGTAATTAAACTGGCAACACAGGCACAAAAAATAAGGCAGTGGGTTAAATTAATCTTTGAAAGTTCTGTTAGAAAACATGCAAAAATAATACTGAGTTTAAAAAAGTTTAACTTGCCCCCTCAATTTTCTTGTAAAAATTTGAAAAGTTACATGTCTAAATTTAAACTCAAATCTTTACAAAACCAAGACTAAAAAACCCAACAGGACTCAGTTGTTGTTCTCTTTGGTGGTGATGGTAACCAGTTGTTTAGCAGCCTTGGCAATGTCATATGCACACTGAATAACTTGCTGAGTGACCAGCTGGATGTCCGTGGTAAGGCAGGTGTCTATGGGCAGGGTTTTTTTGCATTCAGACTGGAGTCTGTAGGCACTAGATGTCAGCAGCCGCAGCGAGGTCCTTACCAGCTCAGATTTGGGCTTCTGGGAAGGGAAAAGCAAACAAAGCTTGAACTAACTAGGAAACATAAGAACAGCCATACTGGGGTCAGACCAATGGTCCATCTAGCCTAGCATGTCTTCCGACAGTGGCCAATGCCAGGTGCTTCAAAGCAAATTAACAGAACAGATAATCATGAAGTGATCCATCCTGTCGCCCATTCCCAGCTTCCAGCCGACAGAGGCTAGGCACACTTCAGAGCATAGTTTTGCATCCCTGCCCATCCTGGCTAAATGCCACTGATGGATCTATCCTCCATGAACTTACCTAGCTTTTCTTTGAACTCTACTATAATCTTGGCCTTCACAACATCTTCCAGCAAAGAGTTCCACAGGTTGTGCATTGTTTAAAAAAATACTTCCTTTTGTTTTAGAGCTGCTGTCTATGAAAGCAGCATGGATGATACACAACTGTTTTAGGGTGACTGAATCAGTGAGATTTAGCATTTGTTTGCAAATGCCCTAACACTGCAGCAAGGTGGCCACGGCTCAGTAGCTTTTGCTCTATCAAAGGCCAGGAAGGGAGGACTTCAGGGCACCTTGTGGCAAGGAAAGACATTGGGAAGCAGGCTCTGGAATTCACTGAGACCCACACACAGATAATTATTAGCTCCCAGGGAGCTGCCTATAAAAGGCCTGAGAAGCAGCTTAGATGGCTACATCCATGAGAGGCCTGAGATAAGAGGTAAAGTAAAGTTCTCGTATAGCTCCATGGCTGTTCAAGCAAGATGCAAGTGTCCTTTGCTTTTGGGAACTGTAGACATTCACATTCTTATTTGCACCTTCAACCATCCCATGAGTCCTGGTGTACCAACTAACACTATCCATTTGGCATGGTGACAAATACAAAGGTGCAACGTCTGACAAAGAGACTCGTCTGGATGAAAGTAATATTCCTCCCTCCTATCTAACCATATTTTGCTTTTCGTTCATTGCAAAAAATCTACACCCACAAAGGAACCACTGTAAACTAAAAAGGACCTAAAGCGTAGGAATTTTAACTCCTTTGTTGATTTTCTTAACCCAAATCAAACAAAAAAGAAGCATGTCCAATGAGAAATATTTAATATATTGTACCAACTGCCCTTGGAAGGGTCTTACAGAAAACCTCAAGATGAGAGAGACAGAGCAGAATACATTTGAGAAACACTGCCACTGTTGAAATAATAAAGCTACTCACTTTTGGGAACAAGGCTGCCATTTCTGTTACTGCCACATGTATTCTTTCTGAGCACGGTATATAGCTGTAAGAAGATGCAAAAGATTATTCAAACGCAGCAAAAACATTTAATTTCCTTGAAGTTCAACGGGTTAGTGACCATTTCTCCAAAAGCAAACCAGTTAACAGAATGGCACCTTATCTTCTAGTGTTGCCTTACCACAGCCTCCAAACACAACCGTAGCAGATTCTCTGCAACGCACAAATATGATGAAGCTTCCCACTGAAACATTCATTAGTACATTATGTACAAATCTGTGTTTCAACAACACTGTACTACTAACAGCTTCAGGAAAGGCAAGAACTTCACAGCTGATGTAAGATGCTTCGCATTAGGTAAATCAGAAAGTTTTAAACTAGTCTTTGATTAACAAAGTTTGTGGGGGAAGGAGGAATGGGTTGTACACACTATCCTGTATCCAGCCCTTTCAGATACTAATATCCTGATCTGTACTCAAGTATGGAAATACATGCTTACACATGTGAAAATTGCACATTAATGCATGACTGACATTTCCTAAAATCATCATTTGCACACAAGCTTTGGAGTTTGGTGCTGCATGTGCACAGAAATGGCCCAACAACATGTTCCAGAGGAGTTTATCTGCCTGTTCAAAACATAACGTCAGGGATTTTTAAAAGTTCAGTTATAGACATGTATGTGTATGTAAGTAAATGGCTGGAAGAGAACTGCAAGCCCAAAATAAAAGTTCCAGATTCCGCAGTTTGAAGGGCATTTTAACTGGAGACATCAGGATTGCACAGGGGTATCCAAGAGTCCAGAGTGACTCAGATCCCAGGCCGAGTGTGCAGGGCTCAGAGTAAAAAAACCAAAATACATCCTTGTGTGTGTAGGCTGACAGCATATTTAATCTGCTATCATTTTAAGAAAGGAATTTTCTGTACAAGCCCCGAGATACTATCAAACCAAACTTTAGTAAAAAATTTAAGTACACAAGCTGCCAAGTAAAAAATCTATGCAGACTTAAATATACACTAACCTTGGAAATGGAGCTGAAAAATCTTTTAAAAAAATTTTTTCATTTAAAAATTTAAGTTTTACACAAATATTTTGTCAACGATTTGGGATGATCAAAAATTAGAGATGAGACCTATTAGGTCACCTTGTCCATACCCTGGTAACAGTGCAGACTACTTTCCTACAGGGGATTTTCCTTGGTTACATTTATGAAGTTCAGAGCTTCTCCAAAGAAAGGTTTGCTGTTTATCTTTACATCAGAGCTGCAGAAATCTATTTTCAACACTCTGAAGCAACATATAAGGTGTGACCACCACAGACTGTTTCTCTAGTAATCTCCCAACTACGCTTTGAAACACACATAATAATGATTGATCAAAAGCTTGGAAACTGACAGCGTGCAGCACATTGCAGTGATGTAGCATGTGGGCCCCGGGATGTTTGAAAGACAACATGGGTGAAGTAATATCTTTTACAAGACCTACTTCTGTTGGTGAAAGAGAAGCTTCCAGGTGACTGAAGATAAAAGATCCAATAAAAGACCACCATACCCACCTTGTCTCACCAATATCCTTGGACCAACACAGCTACAACACTTCATACAACATATTGTGAGAGACCCCATTCAAGGTGGAGTGGCCCGTTAACATCGCTGCAGTCACTCGACAAAAAGGGAGGAGTTAGTGGATTACAGAATGTTGTAATACGCCATAAATCCAGCGTCTTTGTTAAGACCATGATTTTTAGTATCTAGCACAAGTTATGAGTTTAAGCTCCTAGTCTTATCTTTTGAAGATGATGTGCAGGTTTCCTTTGTGGATGAAGACAGAGGTCCAATACGGAGTGATCATTTTGTGAAAAGTCTTTGCCCACGGGTGCTACGGTATTAGTGTCTTATTTCCTGTGTTGAGTTCACATAAGAGCGTAATGATTGTCTGGTTCACCCACATAGTTCTTACTGGGGCATTTAATGCACTGGATGACATACACCACATGTGATAGGCCTGTGTATGATCCATAGATCTTGAAAGGCGTGTTGGGGGTGGTGGTACTGAATGGTCTCCTACAATACGTGTTAAACAACCTGTTTCACCTTATATTTGGCTCTGATACTGAGTACCTTTTCTAGACTTGAAGAAGAGTTCTATGTAGCTCGAAAGCTTGTCTCTTTTGTCACCAGAAGTTGGTCCTATGAAAGATATTACCTCACCACCTTGTCTCTCTAGTGCACAGTATATACAATCTCAACTCATGTGAACCCCTCATTGTTTCTCAGGGTCAAAGATTAACCCTTGTAGCATTCTTGTGCTTGCTGTGAAGAAACAGGTCCAGGGCACACTTCACTTCAGAGAACATTTATTTCCATACTTGACAGTCCACCATGAACATTAGGCTGTCAATGCAATATTGTTTGATGTCAAATGTTCCCCATTCTTCATGGCCTAGATCAAAAACTAACTATTTAAAGAGAAGCTGTTATGTAACTCCCAATTCTTAGTCAGTATACACACCTCACTTTCTGGTGAACTGTAACTACAAGACTGTAGAACTTTATCTAAGGCAAACTGAAAACAATGGAGACTGCCTGGTGAATTTAGACACCTGGTGAACAGGCACTACACAAAACCACCAAGAGACAGCAGCTTGTAAAATACATGCATTTCAGCATGGTTAACGTTTTTAGACTGCATAAAATTTAGGCTAAACTTTCAATTATTCTGTTTAACAGAACAATTACGAAGTGACTAATAATAAAAAAGCAGATTTTAAAGAATCTTTACAGATTCTGCATTATACCCTGAAAAAGATTTAAAGATTAGAGTTCAAATTGATCTCTCAAATTGACCAGAAGCTTCTCTTTTGAAGTTACCTGAAGCCTGTCAGAAGTTTAGCCTTCTGTCAAAAGTCTACTTCTAAAACCTATCTTTTTCCAATACTCATATTAGCTAATGATCTACAGGCTAGTTAGTATAGTTCAGATGTCAAGGTAGTCTTTTTCAAGTTAGTTTATCAGGCAGTACCTTTCAAAAGACGAAGATTTTTCCTTTGCATAATCTCTCAATTCTAGATCTAAAAATTACTTTGACTGAAATCACAATCATTTTATTTAGTTAACTTGCAATACTGAACGTGCAAAAAACATGTCAAGTACAGATACACTAACAAGGAAAGCAACACACACGGGTCATTTGAGTTATGCAGGAAAGTTGCTATAACAGGAGGACAGCTTGATTGTGTGTGTTGCATTCACATGAGCTCTTCTGAACAAAACGAGACTTCCCACCATCACAAGCTTTTTACTGGAAGTGCACTGTAGCAATCCCTGTTCTACTAGAAAGGAGAGTAGGGCTAGTAACCAATTTATTCCCCATGAGCTACACTGAACAATAGAGGAAACCTATAGATGACAAGAAAATATTGGCAGATTCGTTGACTTCCATGGCATAGTAACAGGCCTCAGTAATTACCTGAAGGTATGAGTGTATTAGAGAGGCAATAATTAGTTGCATATTTCCTGGCCACCAGGGTTTGTTGCATCGAAGTTTTCAATGTATATTTGAGGAAAGCCTCTATCGATGTCTGATAAGCAGTTCAAACTCTCAGTACTTTATTAGTACTATTATTTGTACCACCAAAGCACCTAGTCATGGCACAGGACCCCATTGTGCAATGTGATATGCAGACACAGAACACTTGTCACTAGATTTTTTTTTAAAACCCTGACTAAAAGCTGGGTAGACACGAGAGGGCAGTGCAACATGACTGGCTCCCTAAATCAACGCAAATTTTAGGGAATTGCCAAATTTTGAAAAAATTCTTATTGCAGAGAATTTCTAAAGACTTCTTATAATTCTTCCTCTCACTTTGGTATTTATGATTAGCCATAATAGTGTTTAGGATTAAACCTTGGGGAAAGGTCATAGCCCATAATACACTGGTTTTTAACTTTCCTTTAAGCAGGTTTTGTATCTCAGGTGCAGTAGGCATTAAAAATCAGAACAGCATTTTGGTCAGGGTTCGACGTTTTGGGTTGCCAATACATAAACTTATTAAAACCTAACATTTAGTTTTGATGGTAATTTATCCAAGGTAGAAACTAAGCTCTAGTATTCAACACAAACAGACTGTTACTAGACTAAAAGAATGCACAAGAGAGTTTTAAATGTTGTGTTATGGATCATGCAATTGATGCTATATCTGCAGTAACCGTCCACGGACACTACAACAAAGTATTATGTCACCAATGAACAGATGTAAATTATCTGATAGCCAAGGACCAAAATGAAGACAGCTAAGTTTGTCAGAGGGAAACCTCAAGCCTTTATTCCTAGGCCCCGATCTTGCTCCCAGTGAAGTCAATGGTAAAAGCTCCTATTAACTTCACTGGGCATAGGATTGGGCCCATAACTTTTAGTACTTCTCACCTATAAGTTTGCTTATCGTTTAAAGCCTTTCATGCATAACCACTAACCACCCGTGTTGAACGTGCATGAGGGGAAAAAGGCAGCAGAGATAAAGAGAAAGGACACTGTGCCTGGAAGGCAGGGACAGAGGCCAGAGTACCAGGAGGTAGGATCAGGCTGCTGGAGCGTCAAAGGCTGCAGGGGAGCTCTCTCAGCCCATGGAACGAGTGTACTGAAACAGCCGAGGCTATGTCTGAGCTTAAGCATGCCTGCACGCTCTACTGGTCTATTTAGACAGAGGAGCACGGGGAAAAGAACAGAAGAGAACGAGAAAAAGGAAGGAGTTTCATTAGGATGATGGAACAACAATTAACATTCATGTTCACATTATCCATGTGGCAAGTCATTTTTATCTACAATATCCCCAAAACAAGTTCAGAAGCCATCTCATTACAGTTCTCAGAAGCTCAATTATATGACTAGGTATTCGCAATGGGACCTCTCTAACCAGCCTTATTCATATCAGAATTAAGCTGAATATGTTTGTTCCATTATTTTCCCCTGTAGCGTACCCCCTGCTATGTAATATACCGAACAGTGGCACATCTGAGGCAAAGTTACACAGTACAATACAATATTGCATTGTTGTTCATGGCTAAGTTTTGGAAGGTTGTGTTCATCTATGCATGGTAACCAACATGCTCCATTTGTGGCATAGAAGAAAAACTGCTTTAACAACCAGTTTGTTCCTTAACTCTCATCTCTTATAACCTTCCCTTCAATATCCTCCTTCTATAGCAAAGAAGGGACAGAAAATGTCTCTTTGCAAGTCTAATCATTATTTCTTTCAAAAGATTTCCCCATTCATTTATCTTATTTGCATTTATGAATTTAATCTGTTTTATTTACATATCTAAAGAGGTATAAGTGCCTTGCATAAAAAAACACTCCCTTAGCCTGAGGCACAGGAAAACATCAGGAAGGAGAAAAGGGTTCTTTACTAAGTATATCTTCCCTCAGTTTGGCAGGGAAAAGCTATGTCCTGGATTTGTTCTTCTAGGCGATTTTAGTGTGTCCCAAGTACTGCTACTGGTAAAAATATACAAATAATCAAATACTCTTATTTTATCTATCGCTGTATAAAATAGATTATTACAGAGAACATAGCAAGTATGGACACAAAGAAAACATCTGCAGTGTAAGGGACAAATCCTCTCAGTCTGCAGCTGTTCCCCAGAGCTTACACTCAGTTACCGCTGAGTGTTGCCTTCTAGGTGCCCTGATCTATACATCCTTCATAGTCTGAGGATCCCTTGTGTCCTTGTGCCTGTGCAGTGGTCCCTTGACCTCCACTCTCCTGGCAACTGGACTCGCAAGGCAGCCATCTCCCAAAGCTTCCCTGTGCCTGTACTGCTTCCTGCTGGGTGGGACGCAGGCAGACTGGGAGCTGACACTGCTCCAAACAGCAGCTACTTCCAGGGATATCTGCCCAGTCCCAAGGAAGCGTCCCATGGAGATGAACTGTTGCAAGTCCTTACTCCATGTCAGCCAGCAGGCCTCTCACGCTGTGGAACTGCTGGTAGAGCAGCTTTTGTGGGCCTGGGTGGAAGGAACATACTGTGGAGATACACTGTGCCCATGGCTCCAACAACATGTGCTGCTCACCTCAACCAGGGAAAGACATGGCCATACAGGGTCATTTACATGAAATTAAAGTCTCTGCGCCTGGAAACATTTTATTGGGTTTAATTTTGGAAATTCCAGAGCTGGCAAACTCCCCTTCTTACCTGTCATGCTTGTTCCCTTGTGCCGCTCGCAGCAGCTCCTGGATATTTTTAGTGATCTGTTCAGTTTTTCGAATAACATCCTCTGTGCTTGGCAAAGTGGAACTTGGGGCTGTGTCTGTATCCAAGTTCTCGGGGATAGACCCTTCTCCCTGCCAAATGATACTTCTCTGCCTTCCTTTCCTACCTGACCTGGGGGGGAAAAAGAAGGTTGAAGTGGTCACTCTACTACGGAGCAGTGTTTATTAGCACTTAACTAGTGCTTACATCTTCCAACACTACACGGACACAAACATTAGCTCATTCACGTAGTAAGACATACCCTGTCTCATCCAGCTCCACACTGGGGGTGGGGTTATCATAGTCACTTTCAGGCATGCTATTCTGTTTTTCTAATTTCGATACCTACAGAGAATAAACAAATGTTTAAGGATAGCACCTAAAAAAGGGTCAGGACCTTTGCCAGGGAAGTATTCCCTGCGTAAAACAGTTCATTCTCTTTGCATAAGACTTCATTTAGGACCTACATTACTTTACCAACTCAAGCTGTCATGGCCATTAGTCACTGTTCTGTTCTGTGCTATGTTACACACACACAGACGTTTTAGGCTCAGATCTTAGGGGCTGAGATTTTGTTCATTTCTCCACTGACAGCTGTCACATGCCACTATATGCAGCAGCAATATTGAAATGAGTTAAATACCGTAGGTTATCCTTCAGTTTCACCAAAAAGAAAAAAGTTACTTGCCTGGCTACCTATTCCTTCTTTAGTAAGTGGTTTCTTCCTTAAATATTTTTAACTATTTTATTTTTAAAATACATTTTATACCTTGACGTATTAGGGAATGTTCTTCCCCCAACCATGGCAAACTGATCAGCTCTATAGACAAGGGTTCTGCTTCTTTAACATCGTAACTCCACATACAGCCACTTGCAACTGATGATCTCCCTGCTCCCAATAAAACTTTACCTCCATTTACATGCTGTTCAAAAGGAGGACCATGCAACAATCTTGGGATCACTTTTGGAATCTGACAACCATCCAGTTGCAAATGACTAAGCAAATGTGCTTTTGCAGAAGCCTGGAGTTGGAAGATGGAATTAGCTCAACCCCAAGACAACCACAAGTCTGATGTCTTCCAATGCAACATGACCAAATTACGTGCAAGAGAGGGACTTCACCTATTATTGCTTTGTTGATTATAGTTGCCTCTAACCTCACTCAATATGGCATATTTTTTCCTGAGCAGAAGGCCTGTAATATAACTGTATTTGCATTTTTATAATGTGGGATTTTTATCCGTTGAGATTCCACCATATGGTCCTCTATACTCAGAATCTAATGGGAAAAACTCCCTTTGTAATCTTTCAGGTAACAAGCTATGCTACCACGTCTGTGAGCTTCCCCTATAGTTTATATCCAGATAATATATCATCCCAATTATTTTTGTTCTGACTACTTTGCAACCACACCAATCCCAAGAATTCATATCCATGTCAAGTTTGCAACCTAGGATTTTAAAATAATTCCATAAATCATGGGATGGACAGTATACTGTGGAACACTCTCCCTCCTTCCTCAAAAAGCAGCTCTGGATTACTTATTCTCCTCATCTGGGCCTGACACCAGAGAACAGCAACTCCCCTCAATGTCTACGCAGGGCACTCTACATTAGTATACATTTTTCTAGAGGACAGACAAATTATACCCTTCTCACCTATGAACATGAAACATTAACGTCACTATGAGGCTTGGCCTTGTATTACACAGTGTAGATCCTGGAATCAAAGCCAAACCAATCCCAAAAGTATTATGGGATTTTGTCATTCCCAGTCATATTAGCCTCCCACTGATCTTTATTAGAAAAAGATAGTGAGTATCGAGGGAATCTTCAGTGTTGGATTTTAAAGGAAGTCTCCAATCAGCATGCTTAACATCTACTTTCCATTATAACAGCACAAAAGAGGCTAAGCCTGATGGACACCACTTTCTATTATTCTTATTTACAGAGGTGCCCCCATATGCTAGGCACCTTCTAAACACTGAAGGACAGTCTCTGCTCTGACCACCTCAAACAAAAGAATTTTTATCCAATTTACAGCCACCTTCCATAGAAACAAAAAATTGTGGTGTTCTTTTGATTACATCTAGTAAGGTAATGAGAGAAGATGGAATCTGAAAATAAATGCTAGGCATACTCTAACAATATAAAGCTGTACGTAATAGTATTTATATGGCATTTCTTTATCAGATGGTACACAGATAGAAACTGTTTGCTAAACAGCAAAGCTGAACACTCTGGTCACAAATATAAAGACATCAGCCAGTTTAAAAAAGAAATCAAGACTTTGCCTTATATTGGAATCAGAGATGTGTAAAGTAGGATTAAAAACCCTTAAATTTGAGCATGTTTTTAGTTTGTGATAAATCAGCTGTACCCAAACTGGCAATTCGCACTTTGCTGTGAAAGAAAACAGCCAGTTAAAAATTTATCATCCGCTCCTATTCCATATAAATCAAGTATTTTTCAGATTGGGCAGAAGTTGCCAAGTCATTTGTGTTCGGAATTAACGTGTGTTCTGAGGTTTAAGGAGGACTTGTATGCTGAAGAAAACAAATATCTGACTAAAAAAATAAGTGTCTGAGGCTAGGTCTACACTGATGATGGCAAATTCGCCGCCGTCACATCGACTGCTCTGGATCAAGTTAGCGGTCTGTATAGACGTGCTCAGTCGATCCAGGAAGCGACGCAGGAAAACCACCCCGGTAAGTGGCATAGCGTTGCGTCGAAGGGAGCGCTGTTCCCTTTGACGCAGCGCAGTATGGACACCGCGCGGAAGAGATGCTGCAAAGTCGACAGGAGATACGCAAGTGATTTACGTCACTTGCGTACCTCCTGTCGACTGCCGCCGAATCGCCAAGGTGAGTGTAGATCGGGCCTGAGAGGTCAATGAATACTCAAAACGTTGATATACAAAGTTCCATTGCTTCATAATTCAACTGCTAAATAATAAAGCTTGTCCTGGAACACTGCATAGCTGCCCAAGAAACAGACTGATACAGTGTTTCAGCTCCAGGATTGTGATTTCACTGCAGTGTCAGGCACATGGAAGAGTTAAGCTAAAAAGAAGGTCTTTTTAAAGAAAGGTATCTCAAAAAATTGCCAAGTCTTAAAAAGTCATCTAAGAATGCTTTTCTCTTTTAGTTTGCTCCTGTGAAAGTCCTGCTGTAATGATGAAAAATGAAGCTTAAATTGGTAACACACAATACTACAAAATGGGTTCTGTCAAACTACCCATAAATATATTTGGAGAAAATCGACATAAAAGTATAGGAAGAATACAAATGTATTAAGTAGTACATAGTGATGATTGTTACACCCAACTGCGGATTCAAGCTGTAGAAGAGAAATGCAATTCACTCACTGCGATGACCCAATGTGAATCAGCTATCATTTACTTATGCAAACAGGCCTGCTAATGTTTCATTTTGCTCAAAGAGAGTGTAAAAGATATCAGTTCTTCAAATTATAAATTAATTATTCCGAAATATACTGAATAAACATGTAGCAAGGATCTATTGGTTAAAAAAGCACAACTCTTCCACAATAGTTAAAGAAGAAGTTACCCTGTAGTTGGGGCTGGTTTAGATGGCATTATTCTGCAGTTTTTTTGGCTACATAGAAATATTTCTAAGATTTCACACAAAATGTAAAGTCTAAAAAAGGAAATCAGGCTTGACCCGTCTACTGTATCAGATTGTTCAATTAGCCAACCATCCCTAACCTTGTGATTTTATAGTGAGGATACTTCATTCTGTGCTTCTATTAATTGTCCTCACATTGGGTTGGATTTAAGGCTGCAGCAGAACTGTTTACAACAAGGATGAGAATACAAGCACACTTATCTGTTTCACATTTCAATCTTTTCGTAAAAAGGCATATGATGCCTCTGTGAACCCTGTAGTCCAGAATCAAAACTGTTCATTCATGAGGCAGAAACAATGCAAACAGAGATGTCTTCGGGATATCATACACTTTTATAGTGCAATTAAAATCTCCTTGTAATGCAATGGCTTTTTTTTAAAGGCGGCGTAGTGCTTTTGAAAGGTCCTAGAAACCAATGTCTTGTTGATTCTCAGGGAGCAGCAATGTCAGCTTCTGTTACATTGTGCCACGAATGTATTTTTATCCTGACCTAAAAGGAGTATTGCTAAGAATGAGTTCAGTCTCCAGGCCCATTCAATCCTCATCCACTTCCAATACTGCCAGTACAAAGGCTGGGCAATATTAACTGAAGCGGTGGGTGATATGGATGCTTGTCTGATAAAACTAGAGAAAGAGCTCACTCATTTCAAGCATCTACTGAACAGCTGTCAAAAAGTAACCTCTGTCCATCAGTACCATCCTGGACTGGATGCGAAGTGTTGACCCCTAGAGATAGCAGACTCCGTAGCTTTTACTAACCCTTTGAGCATACCTGTGCCTCATGCAATGCATTTTAGTCAGCAGAAATAAAGTATGTGTTGGTTCATGAAAGATCAGTAAGTGGCTGCTAAATAACTTTTCTTTAGCAACCAGCTCATTTTCAACTGCATATTGTGGGATAAGGGATCTGGAGCAACTTGTGCATGGTGTTAAACGCTAGAGGTATTTTTAGTTGATGTGAAGTTAGACAAGAGTGAAGCAAGTATATCCACAGTATGTGGCAGAAGAAACTGAAAGGGATGAGGTGCTGCTTCATGCAGGGATGAAGACCACTTAGCAGATAGAGGTGAAAAGACAGAGGAACAAGGCTTCCAGGGAGATGGTCACCTCCTCCAGGTAACAGACCGATTCAGAAGGTACTTAACCCTTCGTGTCCTTTCATCCCTTGACCAGGAAAGCGTGGAGGGGAAGGAAGGCAGAGATGAAGAGGAGGTCACAAACGCACTCCTCCCGATCTAAAAAAAAGGGGAAAGAGAAAAACACTCGGGAAAACAAAAAAAAAAAAACCCCCCAAAAAACGAAAACATAAATACTCTGAAAGTAACTTTTAAACAAATATGTGCATTTTAAAAATTGGATAACCAAAGAGATATGGCCAGAATGACTGCGAAAACTGACTGAGCTAGACTGTACTTTTAAATCCTGCAAAACACAGTTGACTTCTTCAAGCTAATTCTGATATTAGTATTAAAAGGTATTGAATTCTCAGGTGAACAAATATATTCACCATAACTTGAAGTTAAAACCCTGCTTCTGCAAAGGCTTTCATTTAATTAATACATCACACTAGGACTGAATAAAAAGTTTTTACTAAAGAAAAAATAATGTTTCTATAACTAAGTTTCACAAGAAAGAAAGCAATGCCTTAGAACAATTAGTTCTAGTCCAACAAGATGTTAACAAATGAGAAGTTTCAGAAATCTATGAAGCTTTCTTACACTTTGAATAAATTGCTATGTACAAAAGAGTTCTGACATTTCTTGCTGCAAGAACTGCATTTATACAGAAATCTTTCACAGCAAGTCAACATCATCTACAATGATATAGCTTATATCATCTAGTTTGAATTTCTAATAAGCACTTTATTATTTCCAGCAGTTGGAGAAGTCCCATACTTGTTAACCGGACTGAAAAACATCCAGGCTCATGGCATTAATGTCAAATGGTTCATCGTCATCTGCCAAAATGGCACATCTTGCAGAACAGTTTAGATGTTCATTACTACTGCTCGGATCAATAATTTTTTTATATGCACCTGGCACTTTTTTCCAAGCTAGGAAAGAAATTTTAACTTTCAAACAATTAAACAGTCTCTTTCAAATGCATTTTAATGTATATAATTGAGAGGAAAATACAAGATATGTTGTCTATGGGCCAGCACTATTGACAAAGCCTCAAAATCCTAATTCATGCCAGCAAAGTATACTGTCACACATTTCCCCCTGCCTGTGGCAATTTAAACAAAAAGATACTATAAAGAATGAACTCGAGTGTTGGCATATTTTGTGTTGTCAGTCTAGAATGCAAACTCCTTAGGGCAGGATCAGTGTCTATGCTGACCACACTATTGGAACTTAAATAATAATTTAGGAAAATACTAATCAGGACAGAATTGGTCACCTAAAAAAATAGGCTGTGAACATTAAAGGAAAAAAAAAGAGACTATAATGAAAAGCTGTATTGCAGAGAGATCCACAGAAGTAGGCTCACCTCCAAAGAAAAGAGTTAGGATGCTTCAATGTAGCATTTCTACTCCTGAGTTATGTTCAATGAACAAAGTTCAATCCTAGTGTTTTAAAAAGGCTTGCAAGATCCACATATAAGCATGTATCTGTATGCCTCAAGAACTGAGATCCACAAATTACACCTACCTTATTGAAATACAGGATTTTTCTCTCCTGCATTTGAAAGATTTATGCATAGATATTTTGGCAAATATATTGTGGCTAAAGGAAATAGCTGAGTAGAAGCCAAAAATTCCAGTTTACATATCAGAGAATTATGTTACAGCTTGTATTCTCCAAACCATCATGCTCCTGCAGACATGTTAATACAGCAAACAGTGATAATTCTTACTATTTAACTTCACTAGGAAGCAGACAGAGATTTTGGAAAATAATCAGGTAAATAAGCAGAGCTGAAACAGAAAAAGCTGAATGTACAGAGAAGAGCAGAAGCATTAGTCATTTTACTTACATGTGGAGGGAAAGGCTGAAGTCTTGTTATGCTCTCTTCTGGATATGTGACTTCTCCCATAGGGAGGTAGGGTTTCTGACCCGATCCAGTCTCATACATCGACATAGGTCTGCTACCTCGTGCAGATGGTCGTCGCTTTAAAGAAGAATGGTTGTTGGGATCGGTGTATTCAGAACCAGTTTGGACCTGATATATATTGGTTGTGGCCTGTCTTCTGAGGTTCGTATTTTCACTCTGTAGTGTTTGAAGCTGAAAGAAATGTTTAGCAGTGGGACTTTGTTTTTCTACAGCAAGCAAACTGAGTTCATAAATACATGCCTGTCACCTTAAAAAAATCCACCTAGCTGTTGCTGGATTAATTGTTTTTTAATGGAGTTTGCTCTCTTAAAATCTACTTCATTTGCTCAGTTTAAGTGACAAGAAGTATTTTATTGCCAGTGTGGTAGATTTATAAGTATCAATTTCAACTTACTATTATTTTAGTTGAGATGCAAGTCAAATTGGATCTTAAATTTGGCTGTTGAAGTTAAAAGCATAAGATCCATTTCCAGGCTAGATGTACTTTCACATAATTTTTTTGTTACCATGAAGGCTGTTTGAACAACAGAAAAATAAAATTCTTTTCAAGCAAAGCTCTCCAGTTCAGCAGTCACTACAGAAACTTAAAGATGACTTAAATAAAGCCTGTGAATATGCAAATGCTAAAATTATAGCACAGACACCATATATACAGCATAAAGAAAACTAGTGCTTGTTTTGCAAAGCAAGAGGACAGTGAAGTTAAGCTTATGAAAATAGGATATCAGCTACTGCTTTCTAAGAAGCCAACAAGAAATGATTTTAAAGTGTTTTATTACTTAAAATCTGTGGGTGGGAAAAAAAATGCAGCAATTTTAATTTTATTATAGAAGAAAATTTCTCAGAATAAGTTTGCTATATTAACACATCATGAAGAAACCTGCAAATATTTAAATATCATGTACATCTTCTCAAAGAATATGTGGAGCATTCTGTTTCAGATGGCCTTTGATTAGGAGTCATAATATTCAAAATTTACTTGCATTTTGCTTTGCATCAGGTGAACCTTCAAGAATACCAGTCTGTGCTGTAAAATTGTAGTCTGACACCATCCAGAACCCATAAGTGAAGATTTTGATTAGCATCCTGAAGCCATTTTAAATATTGCCTTTCCCCACTCTGTGCAGTCTGTCACACCATGTATTGTGTGTTAAGATTTAAGGGTCAGCACAGAGCAATGTTTCTCCTTAAAAGTTGGACATTTTAATACAGTCAAGCAGGTCCATGCTGCACAATCTCCTTTTCCCTTTATCTTCCACCACATATTTTATAAACCTGGAGTAGTGTAATTTCAACTGTCTGCTGTTGTTCAGCTAGTGTTATATCAGATCAATTCACCACCCCTGTCAAGGTTTCAGTCTGCCAACAAGTGACCATGTATCAGAAAGTCACCACTCTTTTATAAAAGAACACCCATTCAATTATAGGAGTTTTCACTTGATTTAGGGAGAACCCATCCATAAGTGACATAGTATTGATGTATCTTTGCCTTTTCTTTTATTGGTATCTTTTTCACGTAACTGAAGTGTGAAAGATTAGATACATACCATGCTACTAGACAACAAGAGAGACAATTTTTAGCTTATATCTTTAAATTTTATCTATTCCTAGAAAATCAAAAACTTCTGCCATTTAAGAGACCAAGGGCCATATTCTCAAATGAGAACAGGTCTCTCTGCTCTGCTCAGGTGTCGCAAAGCATTTGAATTCTGGCCACAAATGGCCAATGGAAAACTTCCCTGGCATAAGGCAAGTTCTTGTTGGCCTAAAGCTACTGTAGCTAGGTACTAGGCCATCTGTTCCCCTTCACCTCAAGGGCAGAGTGTAAAGTGGAAGAGGCATGTCAGGGATGAAGCTTTGCCATGCGTAACCATCACTGGCATGGGATTCAGTAAGGACCCTATGCCAATGATATAAGTTAGAGCAGCCCTATAGCCAGTTATAACTCCCTGATTCTGAGGACCAGTTTGCATTGGCCCTGATTCAGCAATACTTAGAACAGTCATCTGATGCACCTTATGCCCCATGTCAGGAAAAACTCCACTGCACAAGAAAATCTGGTCCAGTCTCTTCCCACTACGCTGTGTCAATGTACTAAAATCCTTACGTACAATGGCTACCCCACTCCTTCAGCAGAAGCCTGTTCTAAGATTAGGTTCCTTAAAGCATAAATTTATCTCTAAACCAAAAATTAATTGAAATAATGCTGACAACTGCTTAATCAAGACACCTGCAAAGGTAACAAGGCAGTCCCATAAAATGTCTTAGGTTACTTTATAAATTTTGGGTTCCAACAGATGTCACAAAGGCAAAAACATGTAACTACATACAACTAAACTCTTTGTATGCACAGATGTGTTTTGCATCTGCTGTTACCAGCCTTGTGAGAGAGCAGCTTGGACAGTAAATGTTTGAAACTATGTCCCAACTGCTCATTTTATCAGGTTAGGGATAAAGCTGAAGATACACTCAAGCTATGAACTAGACTGTTTTAAATTCTATTAGCTCAGTTGCCCACAAACACTCCAGGCCCTCAAAAGCAGCAGCACTGCACTGGCATCATGCCAAGACACTGGAGAAAGCAGTAAGAGGATATTCCTAGTCCTCATTGACATAACTCTTGAACTACTTTAGGAAAACTTTTATCTCCAGTACTGTAGCTTGATAGCACCTCTGGTCTGGTTTTTCCTATAAGGATAGAGTACTGCAGCTACAATTATGTGCCATTCCACAGCTGCGAGACTTCAAAAGGGACTGGTTTTATGCTAATTAATGGAATCCCTTCCATTAAAGTAGCTAGCTTTTTTCCAGGCAGCATGGGAGACATTATCCAGGATAATGAATAGACAGTGCAGCACATCTGCATGCATGTGCACACGCACACAAAATACCAAGAATAAGCAATTAGTTATGGGTTTTCATAAGGAATCCACATGTATGCTGACCCACTGAAAAAGTACACAACTAATCCTGTATGTTTTGAATACTGGATCCTACCAAATATATTTGTATGTTGGCCGACTAGCTAAATTCTAGAATCTAAGTAACCTTCTAGTATCAGTAACTAACAGCCTGTAGACAGAGGAAGTACATATACCAAGAAATAATCTAGTGGGTATTTTCCATTTCCAGCAATTTTATTTTCTTCCCCTGCAATGAATTTTTGCACCTTGGCTTTCAGTCACTCTGCTGGTGATCATCCCTTCAAGTTGTCTATGTTTTCATAAAACCTAAGCAGATACCATCAGATGAAGAAGAATTTGCAAGCATGTGATGCACTATATTTGTTGCTGGCCTGTAAAGACACAGTGACCTTGTCTATACAAGGATTTGAAGGTCTGGTAGCCTGGTTTTAACTTGACACGTGTATATTCTTAACATATGCTAAACTGGTTTTGCCTGTAATTGACTTTTAAAATGTGCATAAGCTAGTTAGTAAAATAAACATGTGCTAAACACTATACCTTTTATCTTAGTCTACACAAGGCAGGTGCCATGGGTTTAAAACAGCTGTCCTATTTAACATGGAGATGGCAGATTTTTATTTTAAATTTCCTTAGATTCCACAACCAACTATAAATTCTACTCCCACAGATCTAAAACAGGGACAGGAAAAAACTACAGGTCTGTTGTATACAAAAATATTGAGGCCATGCTATTTTAAAATTCCTCTTCCCCTTCCAACCTGGAATGTCATTTCAACCCTTCATTGATCTCCACTAGCCCTTATTATTGGAATAAATAGCTAACCTAACAGAAAGTAGAAGGTGCACTTTAGGCAAATCTGCTATCAGCTATTTCCTAAGCCCCAAACAACTGCTCATTTTGAAACAAGACAATGGAATAGAATAGGAGGGTTTTTTTTGTTTTTTTTTAAACAATGGTTTCGAAATAAGGAAAATCAATTAAGTAGCAGTAAACAGTTCCCAATAACACCTTCCATAAAAGACAAGACATTAAGAGTTTGCTCTACATGGATACATTCATTTGTATGACATCAATTCCAAACTACTTTGAATTTGTCAAAATACTTTGGCTCGTCTTCACACGTAGTCCTTTATTTTATATGTATATAAAAATAAACCATTAGCTACAGGGTTTTAATTTTGCTTCTGTTACTATACTTATTACCTTCTTCTGCATGATTCTCAGTTCATCACTCAAGTTGATGTTCACCTTCATTAACTGCTGTATCTTTACCTCAGAAGCCACCAAAGCATTTTTAACCTGCATATATTCTTGTGTTGTTACTGGTCCATCTGACAAATCTGAATCCAGGCTCTACAAATGAAACAAATTATTAGATAAAATACTTATCTTACTTGTAAGACAGACAGTAAGGAAGCAAAACTGCAGTGGTTTTAACAGGTTTCCAAAACAGACTTCAAATGACACTTCTAAAGCTATGGATCATCTCAGAAGAAATCTGGTCTCAATGAATTTTAGTTTATTTATATGCAATAATATTAGCCTCAGGATTTCAAACAAGAAATGGATGGTGCTTAATAAAGATTTTGGGTAAGTGTGCAATGAACAACTAGTATTTGATATTCTGGCTTTTATTATTCACATTAGTTTATGTGGTTAGAGCAGGTGATGGAATCAGGATTTCTAGGTTCTAGTCCCTGCATACTCTGTCTTACTGAATTATTTCACTTCTCACCCTCAATTTATCCACCTGTACTTTGAGATATTCTGATGAAAGGAACCAAGCGATATATAATACAGAAGTGCTACTAGTTAGAGTATTTGTGCTATTAGTTTCATCGTTTGTCTGCAGATAAAATAAATTCTGTATGGGGCTCATTTATAGAATTGGTTATAATGCTGCACTTACAAATATTTTAAGTCATATTTCTGATCCTGCATAGAGATTTTATATAATACGGGAAGCAACTGTGAAATGGAGTTGAAATAATCATTAATGTGCTAATGCTATGAACACTTATGAATGTACTTAACTTCACTCATGAGTTCTCCAACTGATTTCAATGTAAGCATGCATACCTAATTAATAGCCTACGTCATTACTAAAACCTACCTTCTGTCTGTTTGCTTTTGCTGCATTTGCTTCCAGATCTGTATCTTCATCTGACGCAACGCTGTCATAATCAGGCTGGTCATTATCCTGACTCTCATTACTATGCTGGCTGTTGATAGCTCTCAATATCAGTTCCACATTTTCTGTAAACAAAAATGAGTTACATTTAGGGTTTGTATAGAGAATTGGTTTATTTTGGTTAATAATATCAGAAGAGAACTTCAGACTAAAAGAAAGCTTGAGGAGGAGTTCTGATAAAAATAATTTTTTTCTTTTCCTTAGAAACAAGGAAAGTTAGCGCCATCTAGTGTGGCTGGATCCTCATCGCTCAGAATAGCCAAATCTGCAGTAGCAGTAAAATGCTAATTCTGTAGTCTTCAATTTTAATCCTTTCACTCCTTGAAATATTTAGGCAACTTCAATACAGAATTAAGTTTTACCGTCTTACTTAACACACTTCTCACAGTGAGGAAAGGTACAAAATAGAATTAGATTGCCAACACATATTCATCACTATTCAGTTGGCTAATATGGGGAAATTGTATAATAAAACATGATCTTTTTGCATCTCTTTAGAGAGAAAATTATTGTATTTAAATGTTTGCTTCATATCTCCAGTACCGGAACTACATCTGTGCACTTACTTCTTGGTTGCTGTTTTAAATGGTTGTATTCCTTGATATCAGCAAACTTCAGGTACACTCAAACAGCACAGAAAGTGAGCATTTGCAGGCAAACTAACACTGAGCAAGTTCTAATGCAGGTTCTCTCAAAGTACAGTACAGCAGAGTCCCAAAATTAGACAGCAGCTACAAGGGCCCAGAACTCCTATAACACTGGTGTTTTCCTGACTGCTAGCCAAACCCCAATGTCAGAGATGTAGATATAGGTACTTCTGGTCTCCAAACACTTAGGAAGCCACCTGGGGAATTCCATAGAATGCTATTCTATTCCATCAGAACGGACACTCCTGGATTGTGTACATGTCTTGAGTCCATTTAGTTAGAAATATCACCCTTAATATTCAAGTCTTCTGTAATAAAGCATTACTCTTCAGCTCAAATGTGCAGTCATCAGCAAACACTACTGGCCTCTGTACGATATCAAATCACACACCCACCATTTTATAGTTGACTTTCCTCTGATTACTCATTTAAAAACATGATCAAGTCACAGGAGGTACTTCTAGATAATGCTGCAGTATCACTGAAATTACTGATATTCAAAGTCGAGCATAGACAGTTAGACAATTAGTCAAAAACACAGTCACCTTTAGAGCCAGTGACAGGATTCCCTTGTTGTCTTCGCTTGGCATCGCTTAGAATGTCTATAACTAGTGTAGCAAATTCATGGGCGTTAAAGCGCGCTAGTTTCTGTCTCCCCTAAAGCATAGAACATAATGCAAAACGTTACACAGCATGCCCTGATGGACATGGAAATTTCTGGGCAAAGCAGACATCTTCATAATGCCCCAATACCAGAACAACTGCAGTAATATGCTTCCTTATAGAAATAGCATCTGTACACCATCATTAAAGCTCTTTGTATTTATACTATAACCCCATTCTCTGGGGTTTAAAAATGTTTTGCAAACATCTGTTCTCATAATAAATGCATACAAAGGTGACTACCCAGAAGCAATATTAGTGTGTTTACAATAGTTAACTTTTGTAATAAACATTAATATGGTGCCTTAGTTTAAAATACATTGGTCGCAAAAAAACTGAAGGGTCACCATCTGTTTAATCACATTTATATATACATTTATCTCACATCCACCCACACTATTGTTACACGTAACGCCCAAGATTACCATAACAGAAAGATTAGGGAAAGTGCCTCTATTTTTCCCCACTTTGTTTAATTCAGTTTAATCATTTTCCCTTTCTGGTAAGTTGATTACTCAGTTTCCCCACTTTGTGAAAGACTCTAATAAGAGACAAGAGTACCAAAATAGGGAAATGTAACTGTAAAACCAAAAAAATTGTGGCAGACATAATGTAAAACTATTTTAAACTGAGTACACTTGAAATTAAGTGTTCCTTTCCTCCCAGTTTATTAGTGAAAAAATTCAGAACACCTGAACTGTGTGAATAAAATGCTTTCCTAATACTCACTAGCAAGATAACTTACCTGATTCCGTGTTGAGGAATACTCAGGATTTACAGGAAGAAAAGGGACAAGTGTTGTCTCAGTCACCAGTGTGCTGTGGTTCTGAGTAGCAAGCCAAACTGTTTAGAGAAAACAGAGCCAGCATTGGAGTCGCTTCACCCCACGAAACATCTACTCATTGGACTAGATCAAGAGATCATAGTTTCAACACAAAGTAATCAGATTCAAAGGAAGAGCTTTTTCTGAGAGTTCTCCACTCAGCAAAATAATTAGGAAAACATTTTAAACCCCAATATAAAATTGAACACTCATTACTTGTTGCAGAACTTTGTACCAAGCAGCACCTGAACACAAAATTACTTCATCCATTTATTTATACTGTAGTGCATTTATTTGCACTAGCACCTTATGTGTAATGTCACATTTCAAGTTTTAATGACATATAGTCCAGAAAGCCTTATTCACCTGCATCCGTTTCCCTTCTGTCAACTTCATCATATACATCCATGGCAAGTTCTTCAAATAAGTGGTTACTTAGCTAAAAATAAGAGTGAAGTGATTAAGGATTAGATAACAATAAATTAAGCAAAAAACCTCTTACGCTGCAGAAAGAGCACGTCTGTATTCGAGAGATAACATATTACTTTGCAATCCAGGAAGCATTGACAGATTAACAGCCACAGAGTAGTTGGGGCATTCAATTTCCAAAGCAGCTTCAGAGCCTGTTGGGTACTGGACAGATCAGCCCTGTTCTACAATCAGCCAGTACAGATAAAGTAAAATTAACTTTTTTCCCTGACCTTGTGAGAACCCCAGCCCTTTCAGTAATGTTATACTAGGGGAGAGGGAGGCTTTTCTATGATTAAGTGAGCAGAGTAGGCTTAAGTAGTGATTACTTGTTCCAGAACTTATTCCTAACATGAATAGTTCAAGAGCAATGCTTACGTTAGGAAAGAGGGACCTGCTGAGAGATCAAAGAAGGTATAAACCAAGGTGTCCGGGTTATTTTAGTATTTTATTTATTCAGGTAGGGATCATGGGCAGTAATATAGATTGCTAGTTAAAATATGCATGAGTGAATGTAGCCCTACCACCCCATCCAAAACAAACAGGCAGGGTCAATTTAACTCCCTTCCAGAGATCTGACTTTATTTACAAAGAAACTAATTAATCCCAGTCCAAGCCACCCCACTTTCCCAAGCATGGCTGCTTCTACGGCTCCCCCCCAACAAGATTGTTAGGCCTGAAACCTACTCTAGCAAAAGAGCTATCCCAACCTTAAATCCAGGGTGGAATGAATGGCTGCAATGACTCAGCACGAGTACATCTGTTTCCTTGCAGGGTTGTAATACCTGCTAACAGAGTGGGTTTAAAAGTGGAGATGGTGTTCAAGGTTGAAGGATTTGTGGTTGGTTGAAATTCTTTTTTCCTATACTGTATTGTTTTATCCAGACTCATTGCCCCATATAATTATAAGCTTCATAGTGTTATGAGAATGTTCGTTCTCTGCCATCACTATAATCTTTGCAGAAGAAAACAAATGACTGAATAAGAGGATGATCCAAAAATCATTCTCTCCCAATTTATTACATTTTCATCCCCTGAAGAAAAGTCAGACTGAATTAAGTGAGAACAGTCTCTCTTTGGAGGGAACACTGATGGTATTAGGAGCAGGCACAACAGATTCTCAACCTGTTTTAAGCAGGAATTCGGTTTGAGAAGTATTTTAAAGGTACTAGATGAACTAATATTAAAGGCAATTGTATCTGGCAAACACTAATACTAATGAACTAATTTTTAGTTCTCAAAAAGTTAAAGGCAAATAATGGAATACATGAAGGCATGAAATAATATAAAGTTAAAGGTCATTGAGATAACATGAATAATGAGAGACAGAATCACAGAAATCTTACTTGCAGCTCTTCCTAAACAAGCTATAAATAAACCTCAACTCTTCCCCACCCAGAGTTTTTTTTTTAATTTCTCCCTCACGCCTTTTTCAGCCTCCTTTGAATGTATTAGTTAATATGGAAGTGACATTTGTATAGGCAGGAACTAATGAAAACCATACTGCATTATAAAGTTGATAACTTGGGAGATGAAGTACAGAAGTTTGCCATGTTACTGTGACTACTTGTGGTTTAGCATAGGTTAAATAGAAGCTTTACTTACAGACTGAAGCTTCTTCTTAGCTGCTTTTGCCAATTCAGACAAATCTAGACTGCTATGAAAACAAGAAGTGATCACTATATCTACAATAATAAAGAAGTCAGTATGAACAGTAATTCTCCATTGACAAATTTCTCCATAAAAAGCCAGTTCGCTTTCATTTAACACTTCTTGGAATGTTACAAAGACTACACTTGGTTTCAAACTTTAAGGGCTTCTTTACATATGGAAATTAATCCGAAATAAGGCAGAGTGTAAATTAAGGCAGATTAACTATTTCTGATTAAATCCACGTGTGGATGCATGCTCTCCAGAATAAAAGCATCCACATATGGAAAAATATTAGAAATAGCTGCCCAAGTGCACAATCCTAAGAGTTTAACTTGCATTTCAGGTACATGTACGCAGTATTGTTGTAGTTGTGTTGGTCCCGGGATATTAGAGAGGTAAAGAGAGGTAATATCTATAGGCCCGACTTCTGTTGGTAAGAGAGAGAAGCTTTTGAGTTACGTAGAGCTCTTCTTCAGGACTGGAATAGGTGCTTGGAGCATCACAGCTAAATACCAGATGGAACAGTTTAACATCAGTTTTTAGCACCTATTCTGTACCTCAGGGACAATTCAAGGTGAAGCAGCCACCCCTGTAGTAGTCATAAGATAAAAAGTGGGGTCAGTGAGTTATAGATTGTTGTAAAAAGCCATAAATCCAGCATCTTTATTAAGACGATGATTTTTAGTGTCTAGCACAGTTCTGAATGTAAGCTCCCAGGCTTGTCTATTCAAAGTGTTGTGAAGGTTTACTTTGAGGATGAGGACAAGTTGGTCAAGGATAGAGTGATCTCTTTGTGAAAAGGCTTCACTCATAAGGGATAGCATGTTTCTGTCTTATTTTCTTGGTTGAGTTCCTTGTAGAGTGTCGTGACTGTCTGGTTTCACCCACATAGCTGTTATTGCAGCATTTAGTGCACTGGATGAGGTACACCACATGTTGAGATAGGCATGTGTAGGATCCTTGGATCTTGAAAGGTGTCAATCATTGGAGCAATGGAGATATGGCTGCAGGTTTTCTGGGAGGGTCTGGTGCTGCCTTGAGTTGGTGTGTTCTAATCTGTGGGGAGCTTGCTTCTGATGAGGTTGGAGAGGTTGAGGGGTGGTTTGAAGGCTAGAAGAGGGGGTTCAGGAAATATTTCTTACAGGATAGAGTCACCATCAAGGATGGGCTGTAGTTCTTTGATGATACCCCATATGAGTTCCTGTGCGGGGTAGAAGGTGACAACTAGGGGTGTGTGGTTGAAGGGGGTTTTATTTCTGTATTGAAGCAGGTTCTCTCAGAGTCTCTGGGTGGCCTGTTCCATGATGTGATCTACTTCTCTGGTGGACTGTCCTTGTTTGGTGACAGTGGTTTTGAGTGTGCTAAGGAATGTATCTTGAACTGTGGTATTTGAGCGCCTGGCTGTAGACAACAGATTTCTTGGTGTGTTTGGGATGGTTCCTGGATTTATGAATGTAGGTGTAGTGGTCTGTGGGTGTCTTGTTTATAGTTGTTCCAGGACACAGAGAATCAAGTGGGGGCTACTAGCCATTCGGATTTCTATCTTGCACCTCTGAAGAGGCAGAATGTGTTAAAGGACACTGAAATGCTCCTGGAGGGAAGTTTAAAAATAAATACTCTTCTGACCCTGCCCTAAAACAATGTCCTGTGTCAACTAAAGAACAGCTGTAATAAACCCACAAGGATTATTTTACTTGATTGCTGGTAGCGGCGGGTGCCATCAGCTGGATAAATGTCTTAAAGCGCTAGGGCCTCATCTCAAAGTCACCCACAAGATATATTGTATTGACTGACTATGAAGCCATCCTCTCCTATTACCTTCCTGTCTCAAGATTGACACGCAAATTGCAAACTTTGTGGTTAGAACAAAACCAGAACTTAATGCGGAAACCCCGGATCCAGAAAGTCAACAAATTGTGAGCTCATTGTATATTACTGGGGGGGGGGGAATTCTCCCCAGTACAGACACAAAATCCTTCCTGTAGGACTCCTTCCAAGCAATTTTGTGAAGCAAAGATTCAAATAAGGCAGTTTGATGGAAGACACAAGGTAAATTCCTGGAGGCAATTATCCTAGGGGAGGATAAAGAAGAGATGTCCAATGAGCGGACATTAGACAGCGCTGACAGACCAAAGTTCTATTGCAGGCTGTATGATCTGATATGTGACCTTGAACAAGTCACTTCACCTCTCTTTGCCTCAGTTGCACCCTATGTAAAATGGGGCTAACAATAGGAAAATTTCTTACTGATAGTTTCCTTTCTGCTAGCAGCATCTCCCACAATTCCTTGTGTCTGGGCTGCTCTTCTCTCTCTGTAGCTCATGGAGGCAGATCAGAGTTTTGGAACCGCGTTACCATGCCCCCTCAGCGTTTGCTTGCTTGCAGATGAATTACTTCCAAGGGTACGTCTACACTGACAGCAGCAAAGTCACCACCATCAGATTGACCTATCTGGATCGATTGAGCGGCCAGTGAAGGCCCACTCAGTCGATCCAGAATTTGACGCTAGTAAACCACCCCAAGTGGCACAGTGCTGCATCGATGGGAACACAGCGCACTGCAGTGAAGACACCACGCAGAAGGGAAGTGGAGCAGTTGACAGGAGTTACACAAGCTACTCTGTTACCAGGGATCACATGGAACATGCCCTAACATTCTGGAACTGGATCTCTGATGCCTCGTTTGCTTCCACAATGCATAGTCCAATCCACTTACCAACAGAGAAATGGAAGCTGAGTCCTTGCATGGAAGGATACAAAACGTGGCACCTGATCTCCTTATGGACTCTATATTTGAGGCAAATTTTCAGAGCCCTTCTGACACGTAAGGTATGCCACTGCTCCTCAGTGGGATGCTGTGGGCTTGGACCAAATGAAGGTAGAACCACCTCTTGGGAACCATGGAAGGAAGAGCTCACCTTAGGGACAAATTCTGAGCACCACCTTGTTCTCATGAAATATGCAGTAAGGCTCCTGCACAAAGAGCGTCACCAGCTCCAACACTTGCATGGAGGATGTGATGGCTATCAAAACAAGTTCTGATGGACAAATAAAATGCTACCACTGACGTCACTGGTTTGAAGGGGGGGTTTGTCAGGGCTCTCAATATAAGTGGCAAGTCCCACTTAGGAAAACGAGGTTTAATTGCCAGTATGGGTAACTGGACTACCCTAAGGAATCTGGCTACCTGGGAGTTCTTTGGCAGAGAACCTGTGGATCATGAAAACATCATACTCCTAAGGGCAGACACCTGATAAGCAATGGTATTCAGCTGGAGACCTCTGTCAAAGACTTTTTGGAGAAAACCCAAGATAGAAATCCAGGAATTCTGGCTAAGGTTTGCTTCATGTTCCTGGCCCCAGATGCAAAACTTACCCAGATAGAGGAGTGTGCTTTCAAGTCTGATACTGTTCTAGGAGAGAAGTGTTCTGATGGCTTTGGAGGACAGACTCCTTTATACTGGTGCTTCCCTTCAATAGCCAGGCTGTTCGATGCAACTGGTTGAGGTCCAGATGAAGCAGAAGGGCCTTGTGAGAGGATGTCCTGTCTCTTTGAGAGCTGTAGTGGCAATCCCAATTTCAGCCCTATCAAGTCTAAAAACCAGGATCTCATAATGCACGGCGGGTTTACCAGTATTACTGCTGCATGTTCTTATTTTTTTTCTTAACCATCTTCCTTAATAATGGGAAGGGTGGAAATGCATAGAAGCAGACCCTTCAGACGTCAGTGCAATAGGGCATCTGTTCCCATGGATCTGGGGGCCTCTTCCCTAGTGAAGTACTCTAATCTCTTCTCATTCACATTGTTCATGAGTAAGTCGGTCAGATAATTAACTCTAAGCCATCTTCATTCAAGCACCACTCAGAGTTGTTCACCATGCACCTGCTGAGTCAGTTCGCCTTCTGGTTCAGATCTCCCTTTATGTGAACTGCCTGGAGGGAGAGGGAAGACTGTTCCACCCACTACATGATTTGCATTGCTTCAACATGTAGCACTGGGCTTCTTGTTCCCCACTGAATGTTCTTTTATGCAACCATGATCGTTATTGTCTGACAATCAGGATGTGGTTCCCCTTTAGGCTGAACTTGGATCAGCTTGAGCATTCTTAGTTCTAGGGGGTCTGTGGTATGGGCGCTTTCCTCCAGGTTCTAAATGCCTTCAGTTATTTGAGACCCCAGGTGTGCTCCCCAAGCCTCTACGCTAGTATCGGTTGTGAGGGTCAGGGGATCTGGAAAACATATGGGCATGCCCTTGCAGACACTGCCCTGGGCTGACACTGGGTGCTGGAACCATCACTTGATTTTTCATATGTTTGGAGGGGATTGGTCCATACTTTTAAGAGAAAGCCTTAAAGTCACCTGATGTGTGACTGCGCCATCACGTGATCCTTATGCATGATACCAGAAGGTGCAGCAGTTGAAGCCTCAGGACAATAGGGGTCTCCTGCAGTTTCAAGACTTCCTCACGTTGTTTTGGATCTTCTAGAAATGGAGAGATCCTTGCTATCAAGGTATCTATGTCCACAACCAAGTGAATTATTTGGTTGGACACAATTAAAGAGCTTCTCTTGATGTTGATGATACCACCATATACCTGGAGAACATTAAAGGTCAGGGATCTAGCTGTGGGTGGCACTGCTGGGGATAGCGCTCTAATTAAGATGGCATCCAGGAAAAGGTACAGGTGGATCTTCTGTGATCTGAGCCTGGCTATGTCTACCACTCACATCTTCGTAAAGACACAGGGAGATGAGGACAAGCTGAATTAGGAAGGAGGGAGTTTATAAGCCCTATTCAGGGGCCCTTAGGACATACCGGAGTTTGCTGACTGGGGTCCTCCTCATCAATGGAATGTCTCCCTCTTCTGCGTGTAGACTCCTAGTCCATTTTTCCCATGTTGGAGTTGCAGCTGCTCCAACAGTGAGCAGGGGATCCCACATGCCACTCTAACTCATTGCCCTGGGACCTCCCAGAGTTAGTGAAGGAAGACCAGATGCAGGCTGGGAGCAACTCACCATCCGCTGAACTTGGGAAGGCTGTACCACAGACTGAGCACTGTTTGGTTTTCATTTGATGCTTTTCAGGTTGCTCTGCCATATCTCAGAAGGTGAAGAGGGGCTAGCAAGGAGGCATAGCTGCTGAGGCTCTGGAAGCATTCCAACACCTGGCTAAAAAGCTGGCTAGGGTAAGGGGGGCAGGAGGGTCATGGAGGAGCTGGGAAGGAGATTGCTGCTCACCACTATACCAAATTGTGTCAAAAAACCCTTCTGAAGCAGATATGAATGCAGGAGCTGCAAAAACGGTATGCGTACGGCCATGGAAGCAGAGAAAAGAAGCTAGCAAAGTGGTCCCCAAAGTTTTTAGGTCATGCCCTTCCCCCCACTCCTGTCTGCGCGTGCGCATGCACAGACACACACACCTTCCCCCAGCTGAGGCTGGGAGTGGGGTCACGGTCAGGGCTGGAGGCTGTAGCTGGGAGTGGAGTGCAGCAGCCAAGGGCTGGGGGGCCAAGACTGGGAACAGAGCTGGGGGCCAAACTGGGAACCGCGACAGGGGCCACGATTATGGGGTGGAGCTGGAGCAGAGTTTGGGGCAGAGTGGGGCTGGCCCGGATCCTGCTGTGCCCTCTCTATTGTTTCTCTGTGCCTTCCTAGGGGGACACGCCCCACAGATTGAAGAACTCTGAGCTAGCAGGAGATGAGGGGCGTGGCCAGACCCCATGGCTTCAAACCTTTGATCCACCTCAGCAAGCTGTAGAGAAAGGAGAGCACCCCAGACATAAAAGATGTGAGATGTTGGGCTACAAAAACTCACCATGCTTTGAGAGCTATGCATGAGGAGCCATACGTAAGTACTAAGTATTATTATTCATGGATAAAGATCTTACTGCACCATAAAGTATTGTACAAACAATACTCATTACCTGTATATCTAACTGAAGATTAACTGGCTTTAATTAAAGTTTTTTAAAGCAACTGTTACATCCATTAGCATGTTTGCAAAGTAACTGAAGTCTACAATAGTTTACTTACAGCCGTCTTATTCCCAATTGCACAGCAAAAAAAGAAAAATATATGGACTGTTATATGTTAACACTTTATATTTCTTTTAAACAAACATGACCTTTACATTCGTAAGTTCTTACCACCAGCATAGCCAACACTACAAAAAGATTACTAGACAATGCACATTTGCCTGCAAATATAAGTCTAACAGAACTAGATCAGGATACTAGTTCAAGATTAATTATTGATATTATCAATCATTTGCTTTCCAATATTACTTTTGCAATTTCCTTCACATACTTAATGAAATGATAAATTTCACATCCTTTTACTTTTCTAGTTTTCCTCAGATGCTGAAGTTCTAAAGCAGAAAAGCTCATATGACAGACCAAATGTGTCAAACAAAGAACACAGGATAGAGTGACAAGAGGATTAAAAGATATTTCAATAGAAAATTAAAAAATGTAAAGTATTTAAAGTACTAGTTATTAATTATTTTGCTATTTATTCTAATACGTGCTATTCAATCAGCACTCTTACCTGTCTGCCATTTGAGGTATAATAAAATGCTGTCCATTTTTGTGATCTGAAATAGAATTAAGCTAAATGTTAAAATATTTAGGATGTGTTTCAAACATTGTTACTGGCCTGCAGTTCTCAATTTCATTAGACTACATAACAAATTTGTTTTACTAGTAGACTGCTTCAAGTCACCGATTTTAGCTCTACAAACTGCAGAAAGGGAAGCTTTGCATTTGGCAAATGCAAGATGGATCAGCCTCCCACATTAGGTTTCCTTCTAATTCCTAACAGAGTGTCTTAAGCCCTGAAACATAAGCCGTCTTCCAAAATTTGTTAGCATTAACTAACAATGCTGGATAGTCTTGTTATCCATGTACACATCCAATCCTTTTGTGAAATAATACTAAGACTTAGACTTCAGTGACATCCTGTAACCAAAAGTTCCCGTTTAATTATTACGTGCTGTGTGAAAAAGTATTTCCTTTTATCAGTTCTCAATTTCCCACATTCTGATTTCACTAAATGTCCCCTTGCATTTAAATCATGAAACAGAGAGAAAAGAAGCTCATAATCTACTTTCTTCAGCCCATTTATTTTATATAGTTTCATCATGTCTCCTCTTATTCATCTCCTTTCTAAAGTAAAGGATCCCAATTTCTCAGAGTTTTTTCCATGACCCTAATAATGTCACCTTTCTCTGAACACCCTCTAATTCTGCAACATCCATTTTGAGATATACTCAGTACTACAGAGTATAGGTGAGGCCGCACCACTGAATTATAAAGACATTTTAATATTTTCCATATTATTCTCCACCCCATTCCTTATGTATCCTTACATCTTGATCACTTTTTTGACCACAGATTAGCAAAAGTCTTCATTGAGCTGTCTACAATGACGCTCAAGTCCCTTTTCTGACTTGATACAGATAATTTAGCGCTATGAAAGGTGTATGAGTAGTTTAATTTTTCATTCCAATATGCATTACTTTGCGTTCATCAACACTGAACTTTATTTGCCAAAGTGTTGTCCATTCACGTAGATTAGTTGCGCTCCTCTGAAGTTCCTTAATTCTTTCTGGACGTGAGTAACCTAAATAAGTTCGTGACATCTGAAAATTTTGCTACCTCGCTGTTCACCCACTTATCCAAACTATTAATATATTGAACACCACTGGACCTAGTACAGAACCTGGAACCATCCTTGTAACCTGTTGCAATGATGAAAACTGACCATTTATTGCTACTCTGTCTCCTGTCTCTTAGCCAACTATGGGAACAGTCTGCATCTCATTCCATGAGTAGCTTCTTTGATAGCCTTCAACAGCTCTTAAGTAGATCCTGTCACTTAATTACATAGTACTGTATGACCCTATAATCCTACAGAACATGGGGCATTGGAGACAGAATGCAAGTTTTGTTAAAACAATGGGGGATTTTACTTTACCATTTCATCTAGCAACACAATAGAAATTAATTCAAAATTTAATTGCACCATCTCTAATTTAAGCCACTAAAATTTCCTTTGCTGTTTTATGATTCCATATTTTAAAAAGACTTGAGAATTTTTTAAATGATCTAATGGGACTAGTGTTAATAGTAAGGACATGGTGTTACATTCTTCTTAATTTACATATTAAAATAATCACTATTTAAAAAATAATACTTTTTGTATTACCTGGTTTCCTGCCACATAGATAGAATGCCAGTCTATCAGTAAGTTCATACTGTATTTCTACAAGGCGTTCAGCCAATTCATGGTGCCCTCCTTGTCTACAGACATAAAACAGAAAATGGCATTCATTTATGATTCACTAGTTATAAAACAAAGATTAAATTGTGAACATATCAGACCGCTACTACATTTTCAATTTGGTATGTGTTTGAGATTTTGGGTCACAGAATCACAAGAGAATTTCCAACAGTAAACACTAAACAGGAATTATAGTTAGACTGCTCTGATCTGTTTGACATGAGCTGCTGACAACTCAGGAATAGCTTCAACTATCCACCTGCTAAAGAATCAGACAGGACAGTCTTTTTGAGCAGTTTTTGAGATGGTAAATCAACCCTGTCCAGTTTAGTACTAGAGCAGCAGCAGTGGCAACAACTTTGGTATACGGCGTCTGTTTCCCACAGAATACCTGCTCAGTCCTCAATGTCTCCTTATACATTAACTTCCAAACAAACAAACAAACCCATCCATCCAAGCACTAAGAATACACTACTTCTGAATCTTGCTGCTATTGGAATCGTCTGGAATACAGCCGTAGCTTGGTAACTAGTCTGTGATTTTATACACAACGCATGTGAAGTCTTGCTACAGTAATACAAATAAATAATATATTATTTGGGACCTGGCTCATGCCACTGGAGCTCCCTTGATATAAAAAGGAGGAAGTTGTCTGCAGTGCATTCTTTCCTAGGGAATTTGGAATTGAGTCCCCACCAGTCCTACAAAGCCCAGAGTCATTTAGCTGGTAGGGCAAAGCCCTTCTGAGACCCTGCAAAGCCACTCACACACTCAAAGAGAGATGGGTAGAGAATTGGAGATATTTTATTTGTTCTGTGTGCATTTATTTTATCCTGGGTAAAGCATCCACTTGAGGTTTAATTGTGAAATTAAATGTCAGGATAGCCAGTGAACTTGGAAGAGATGATCATTTAAGATTTTATTTAAAAAAAATCAAGATAGACATCAAAACATCAAAGCCATTTACCTTGCATAGTCAACTGGAGTTTTTCCACTGGAGTCTTGTGTGCCAGGGTCAGCCCCATAGACTGCCAACAACTCTGCCTGTAAAATCTGTCCTGCTTTGGCAGCAACATGAAGTGGGGTGTTTCCTTTCTCCTAAAAAGTCATTAAAAACCACATATACTTATATTTAATCAGCAGGTTTGAATACGACAGATATAAAATATATGTCAGCTGAAATCAATATAACTATAATGACAGACTAAGAGTTGATCTAACACCAAGCTACCAAAAAAAAAAAAAAAAAGGTTTTCATACAGGATGAAAAAAGTTGGCCTGAGCTCCTAAAGAGAGTAATCTCAAGCATGTCTCCAGATTCCCTGTCCTCACACTGGAATGGAGTTGCTGAAAAACAAAAAGGATTGTCTGTTAGTCTGGATCTATAAAAACAGTAAGTCAAAGTAATCTTCATTGTAGCTATTGCATATTTTATTTTCCAACGGTTTCTAATAAGGTGGATCAGTTAACTTAAGAGGCCCGTGCTTCTCCAACATCTACATATAACTTCCATTAACACCAATCAGACACTGTTGCAAAGTATTTTAGTTCAGGTTAAGTGTGAACTCTTAATACACAAAAATGCGGAACCATGGAGATACTAGTCATCTTTCGTTTTATGTTCTGATCAGAGTAACTCAGGTCTACTCAAATATCAATAGTATCTCGTGACAACAGCAAGCTGTTTTGTTCCAGTACACTAACTGCAAGGAAACAATACTTACTTTACTAAGGTCTTTGGCAGTAACACTGTCGTCTTCTCGGCATGGCAAACGATGAACAAATGCTAACATTTGATATTTAGCTCTAATGAATTCCGCTTTGTTGGGACTGTAAGAAGAAATCAAAGCAAAGGAGTTGCAAAATAAATGTTAGCTTTTTACAAATAAAATAATTGAAGCACACAGCATATTTTCATACAGAATGACAGAAATGACAGAATATAGCACTAGGAAATATTTTCATTACGTACACAATTCAATCCGAATTTTAATTCCCTATTGAAGGATATTGTTATTGAAAGGAATATCAAAATAATTAAAGCTAGTAGGGAAATTATCTCCCTCTCCCAATGAAAAACTGATGAAAATGAAAATATTCTCTTTTTCTTCAATTTTTTTTTTGGGATGGGGGGGGGGTCATAGCAAAACTGAAAATGTTTCAGTTTTCAGACAATAACCCTAAGAATTCTGGCAAAAATTGAGATTTTTGGTAAAAATTTCTGACCAGTTCTAAAAATAACATAGTTACTACACTATGTTCAATTATCCTTGTTACAAGCTTAAGGCCTGTCCTGAGATGGTATGAAAACCCTCAACTTCTACTGATTTCACAGAGCTGCTGGTGCTCAGCACCTCTCAGGATCAACAACAAACTAATATACAAAGTCAGATAAGAAACTACGCTTTTAAAACTAACTAGCTTGAGCTTCTGAAAGAAAATATTGGTAAAGAAATGGAAAAGACAACACTTGAGATATGTAAGAGAAGACTTAAAAAAAAAAATCAATACCCAACAACTTGGACCACTGATGATGCATTAATACTATTGATGCACATGAAACTCTCTCATCACTCAGTTCTTCACTCATTTCAGCACAGTCTTTGAAACATACTTGAAGATCACCGAGGGTTACTTTAGAGAATATTTAACATTTCCTCTGCTGTGAGCATAAATCAAGATTAAATCAGTGAATGAAGGAGACTGAATTCTCTCAGATTTATTCACATCAGCAGCGTTCTTCAATGTCCTTGATAAGACTTGATACAAGATAAGGTTCTTATTTATCAGTTGCTGCCCTGATCACTATTTGTCAAAAACAGCTACATTTTTAGAAAGGTGCCCCTGAAGACACAAAGAACTTTATGAACATTTTACTTACTGCACTTTATCTTGTGGGTTAGCTTTGCGCCTTCCGCTCATAACAGATGCGGGATCCAGCAAAGAATGTTCCCATATAGAATTAGCACCATTATTATACAGTGTTTCAACCATCTGAAACCCAAAATGCGTACAACAGGCATTAGGTATTTTGACTACTCCCTGCACAGGCAGAATACTTGAGGGATGGTATTTTCATGCTACTCCAGAAAGTTACCACGGAAAAGGGTTTTTGGTTTTTTAAAAACTTTTTTATTAATATTAAAAGGTAGCTGGTGTCAAACTTTATTTTGTTAAAAAGAGAGAGGGTTAGGATGATCTTTTGTTTATAGTTTCCATTATAAATTTTAGATTGTACATGTCCCAAAGCCCAGTTAGCTTGCTGCAGCTCTTCCTGTTTTTAGTAAAGAGCTCCCCTCAATCGGAGTTAAAGAAGAGGTTCATCATGTATGTTTAACTATCTTATTCATTTGATTGTTGTATGGCACTTGGAATGCCTTGGGATGGCCCTTAAAATAAGTAGTTTCACAGATTATATCACCAGCAGGAAAGACAGCATTTATCTGGAGACAGGCACCTACTGCTGCTTTAAATAGCATTAGTATAGATAGAGCCACACTTTTACATTTGGGGACTGAAGACTTCGTTCCCAAGCTCATTTCCCCAAAGAGACCCAAACTCAGCCATGACGGAGGGATGGGGCAGAACTCCTGGAGAGATCAGTCGGTTGGTTACCTTCCATGAAAGTAGACCATCATTCACTTGCCTTTTTCCCCCCACAGGTTCTTTGTTTTGTTGTAGGGGTCTAGGTTAAGATGCAACTGATTGTCACCTCAGACCTCTGTTTTATGTAGAAAGCATGGGTGGCTTCTCCCTACTCTGGCTGAGAGTGGTCTTTTTTTAGGGGGTGCAGAAGGTGACACACACATGGCATGGTTTCTCCCTAGCTTTGGATCTTCTGCTCCTTAAAGCAGTAGCTACCTGTCTCAGGAAGAGTGTGGGGTCTTCCATGCATATGAAGTAACGCCAGAGCACAAAGCAGAGAGGTAGTGTGAATTTTGGGGTGGGGAAAGGGAGACAAATCAGACACACACCATCTAAACTTATTTTAAAATAAAACATAATAGAATTTGCCTGAATCTTAACCTAACCCTCATTTTTATTTTACTTTTATGCACATTTACATAGTGAAAACCTTACAATCCAAGTAACATCTTGCTTTTTAAGTTATTCACCTAAATGTCTGTGGTTTGTGTTTTTTAATAAAACATGGACAGGCTCACATGGAGGTAAGTCGGAATAGTAACATATTTGCATGTCTATGTGCCCATGACTAGATGGATTTGCCATAACAGTAGGTTTAAAATGTGGAGGTAACACTGACTTTAGTAATCTATTACAGCAAGTTAACAGACATCAACAAACCTATTTTAAAAAGAGCTTAAAGGAACAACACTCCCCAACAGAAAGTTTAGTAATTAGATTTCTCTAAGAACTCTATTCTCCAATTTTCATCAGAAAGCAATTATCAGCTTTTACCTGCAGCAATGTTGGAGGCCATGGTGTGTGTTTAAGATGCCTCACTTGAGAAATATGACGTCCTAGACTCCGATGAACACTACAGCACTCATCACAAATGAGAATTCCCCTGTTTACTGATGCCCAACAGGGATCTGGAAAAGAGAAGTATCTTTATTACAATATGGTAGGCATCATGGTCCAGTGGTTAGGGCACAGGACTGGGAATCAGGAGTCATGGGTTCTATTCCTGAATCTACCACCACTTACTTGCTATATGAACTTGGGCAAGTCACAAACTCCCTGGGCCTCAAGATGTTGGGGAGTATAGGTCTTGTGGTTAGACACTGGACTGGGACTCAGGAGATCTGGGTTCTGTTTCAAGTTCTGGCATTGACTTGCTGTAGGACCTTGAGAAAAGAAATCATACTCTGGCCTGTTTCCCCATCTATAAATCGAGGACAATATTTCCCTTTCTCAATAGGAATGTTGTGAGGCTAGATTCATTAAAGTTCATGAGGGGCTGAGATATTACTGTGAGGAGTGCCATAAAAAAGCCTATGACTAACAACATGTCCGTTTTCCTGTCTGTAAATTGGGGATAACACATTTCCCATTTTTGTGAAGGGCCCGGAGATCTTTAGCTGCAAAATGGTATAAGCGACAAGTATCATTTTATTTATTGTTCAAAGTCTTAAGTCCTGCCTTATTACAGCTACAGCGTTTTCGTATGCATTTTTATTTGAATATACAAATAAGGGACACTATTTTTGTAAGACAAAAGAGCAAGATACAGCTATGTTCATTTCAAGAACTGGCTAAAAAAATTACAAGCCACACTGACAATTCTTTAGAATGCTACTTCTACACTAAGCCAGTAATTACCTAGTGTTATATCACAGCATGTTTTATCATCAACAGCTCCCCGTAGTAAGACTAAGCCAATGACATCTGGGCAAGTCAATGAGTATATGCAGTGTTCTACTATGGAATAGCCTTGACCATCATGGGAAATAACAATGGCCCAGGGTATTGTGCACACCATTCTGGTATGTGAGAAAAAACAGACAAAAGCATATCTCCGAAACCTTTACCCACATACTAAAGTTGCATGTCACTTGAAACGTTAGTATTCCAATATGGTCTCTAAAGCAGTCAATAACTCATTTCCCAATCTACAACATGTATTTCTGATGTTGCAATTCCTATTTTTATAAGTTATTGGCTTATGGTAGTGCCCTACTAATGTGCCAGGCATTTTCAAGTCAAACAAGAAGCAATGGTCCCCGCCCTGAGGGGCTCACAAACTAACAGATAAATAAATAGGGGGAATGCAATATACACACTCTTTTTACTGAATATACATGTCATTATTTTGAAGTGGATTATGTATTTTATATAGCATGAATCTAGCTGCAATTTAGCCAGAGGACTCAGAGATGCTATTTGCTTTTAGTGGTAGCTCAAGCAGCATATATTCAGTAAGACGGACACAATTATTTGCAGTTTTGCTAGTTTCACCACTAAAAATAAAGCTGTCTCAAGTTTTAAAGAAAGACTACCCCCAGGACATGTGCCAGTGGGATCTTTCACTTACATCATATTTTCAAGATTATTGTGCGCTAAACAAGGTGTCTGTCATCGCAGTAAAATTAGAAATAATTAATGAACAAAGCTTTTTATTCACTTCCACATAAATAAGCAAAAACTGCAATATATTTTAAGTATTCAATATTTAAACAGAACATTTAAATTCCTAGTGCTTCTCCTCTCTTCAGATACATTAGAAATTTCCAAAATTTACATGACTTCCTTTGCACATTATTTCTATAAAGTTTGTTTTAGATAAAAAGCAAGATTTTTTTTTTAAAATAAGCTTGATTACTTGAACTACTATTTGGCAGGAGCTCTTCTTTAATCCTATTGAGATCCAACCAGTTTCAGAGTTGTAGGAAGTATTTAAGGCTTTGCTTGAGTTGGTACTAAGTTTCAAAAGACCAAAAGCCAGCAAATGGGCAATTAGAACATGGATAGCTTTCAGAGAGCTAATATTCTACCAACTATATAGAAACAAGTTTTTGCTCAAAATAGGAAAGGTTATGAAATATAAACAGTTTATAAAAAAAGTAAATATGAGGACGCAGATTCCTACTGCTATCCATATCTACACATCACTATAGCTTATAGTGATAGAATATTTCATATGTCAACACTTGAAATCAGTACACACACTAAACAAAATATACACATTGCATTTTAGATAGATGTTATAATATCTGTGCTATTAAAGAAAAATTTTAATAGGGCACAGTTTACAATACAAAGACTACACACATTCTTCTTGCTGACTATAGTAACTATTCTTACTGTGGTCGCACCCAAAGGCCTTAATCAATTTCAGGCACTGTATAAACACATGGTAAGAGACAGTTCCTGTCTCAAAGAGCCTGCAATCTGATTTGAAACAAAATACTGCAAGTGGAAGTAACAGGAGGAGAGAGTACAAGAGTAATGATACTGAGAAGGTCGTAGCCTTACTGAATAGTTCAGAGAGGGAGTTCTATGCATTAAGAGTAGTGTGGACAAAAGCATGCAGAAGCTGACAAATAGGCGTTTAAGGTCTTGCATCATTGACAGAGTGGAGGGAGTGATATGATGAAAAAAGACTTAAAAATCGGATGCAGTGGAAAACAGTGAAGTCAATGAAAGGATTCTCAGGGGATTGACACAATCAGAGTGATGTTCTTAGCTGCTGCTGCCTCCAGAGACCAGAGAGAAGATGGATACAATCATTAAGACATGAGATGCTAAAGACCTAAATGAGAGTTAACAACATGTACTGAAAGAAAATGTTTGATTTTTTAAAAAGTGTTTGGGGAGGAAGCAGCAGGAGGAGTTAGACAAACCCTGGGTGTATTAGGCAAGGAAGCAGAGGAGTCAAAGAAGCCCCCCAGATTATAGGCCTGAATGACAGGAAGGATAATGGTATCTGACAGAGAGTAAGTGGGAGGTGGAGAAGGGAAGGGAAGAGCCGAAGATTTAATTATATTCAGAGTTGCACAAATTTAACTAAAGGTGTAGTTTTAAACAGATTTAGTTAGACTGTAGAAACAGCTGCATGAACCCTCTTAATTCAATTTTAACCTGGCTCACAGGAGGTCAGACTGGATCATAATGATCCCTTCTGGTTTTATAAACTATAATCTTAATCTGCTTTAGTTAAACTCAAGTGGATTGGAGGGCAGTGATGTGAGCGTGGGGTAGGAAATAGTGAGTTAAGCTAAATGGGTATAAACCAGGTTTAAAAGCGGAATTAATCAGTGTAAAATTCAGTGTGTACCGTTTAACTGAATCTTTTTTTAAACAGATATAAAGTTAAGCTGGTGAAACTCGGAATATAGACAATGCTTTGTTTTAGCCACAGTTAAATTCACATTGCTGGCAAGATGTTCAAAGAAGATTTGCTACAGAGATAAGCAAAAATATGATCATAGGAGCCCTACAGAGTAATTCAAAACAAGAAGCATGATGTGACAGGCTTGCCACTAGTTACAGGCTGAGTTTGAAAAGTGAATTTGTAAAATGATGCAAAATAGGAAGTGTACTGCCAAAGCACATATGAAATCATGTTATGTCAAAGAAGAACAAAATATTTGCACTTTGCTATAGGATGCAAATTATTATTATTATAAGGCACTGAAGAGGCTAGAATGAACAATTATTAATTACAACAAGGGAAAGGCAGGCCAGGAAAAAAAAAAAGCTTACACAGAAGGATTACTGTGGTAGTAATTCTACTACAGTTTGCAGTGGTGACAAATTACTCCATCATGTTTAACATGCTTAAGCAGTACAATGAAGCTTTATAATAGAATCATGGACATGATGCAACTGATAGTTTGGCAGATGTATTTGTGACGTTAACCATTTGGTATCAGGCAGAAAAGCTGAGCACATCAATTCTGGAATCCTCATTCATTTTTAAAAATTCATTACAAATAAACCCCAATTATCTGAAACCTGGTCACCCAAGACTTCTTCTGTAAGACACAAGCGATAATTATCCTGCTCTATTTGGCATTGGTGAGGCCTCAGCTGTAGCATTTTGTTCAATTCCGGGCACCACACTAAGAAAAATGTGGACAAATTGGAGAGAGTCCAGAGGAGAGCAACAATCATAAGAGGTTTAGAAAACCTGACCTATGAGGAAAGGTTAAAAACCTTGGCATGTTTAGTCTTGAGAAACGATGACTGAGGGGGGACCTGATAAGTCTTCAAATTCATTATAAACTGTTATAAAGAGTATTGTGATCAATTGTTCTGCACATCTACTGAAGGTAGAACAAGAAGCAATGGTCTTAATCTGCAGCAAGGGAAGTTTAAATTAGATATTAGGAAAAACTTTTTAATGATAAGGGTAGTTAAGCTCTGGAATAGGCTTCCAAGGTAAAGGGTGGAATCTTCATCACTGACATTTTTAAGAACAGGTTGGACAAACATCTAGAGGGATGGTCTAGGTTTACTTGGTCCTGCCTCAATGTAGGATTGGGCTGGATTTGATGACATCTCAAAGTCCCTTCCAGCCTTATATTAAAAAAATTGGGATGTTCAGCATTTCTGTATATTGCAGTCTAGTGATTAATTCCAGTCTTTTAATCAGTCAGGCTAGTGATCTTCTCAAGAGTCACAGCACAAAACACAAATATAGTATGAATCACAACGGCCTAAGAAGGAAAGACTATTTATAATGCTTGGGTAATCCATAGAAAGAACTGTTACCAGGCAGATTTAAGTGAAAAACCAAAACAAAACAAAAAAGAGAAGTTTTTAAATACAATGTTTTAAAAACAGAACTTACAAATTATGGTTTCCCAGTTAGCCACTAAGGCCGTGATACTCCAAACACATGTGTATAACTTTACTTGTGCGAGTAGTACTACTGAAGTGAATGGGACTGTCCATAAGTACAGTTACACACATCTGCATAATGATTTGCAGGATAAGATGCCTAAAAGAGGCCCAAAAAGGCAACTTCAGGAGGCTAATTCAGATACAAAAACACTGGTCTAATGCAGGAATCCCCTCAAGCAAAACCAAGTAGATATCATTAGTTTAGTTTTACTATTCAAGCTGAATAAACTGAAAAGAGTAAATTACAATGGTGGAAAGTAAAATCAATTTGACTCTTCAGTTTTAACAATTTTGGTAAGAAAGGTAAGTAATTGTACATGTTAATTTTCTTTTGACCAGGAATAAATATTTGAGTAGTTTTATTTAAAACCCTGTAGCACTAAAATAGCGCAGATATCATCCCTTGCTACTGACAAAATTCTAGTCTCTCAGAGTACGTTTACACTTGCACTTAGACACCTGAGTTTGCCTTGCCAGTGTAGACACTTGCAGTGTAGACATATCCTCAAAGTCATTCCTCATGCAGGCTCATGAGGAATTACCCAAGCTCTGAGGTCAACACAGTTAAACAACTGTAAACTGAAAGTAATGTTAGAAAAACAATATCTGTCAACAAATTCTTTTTTATCTGATGGTAGTTTACTGTTTAAACCTACCTACAGAACTGCTTTATTCAGCTGATAGATCAAATGTCTTGCAGCTGGACGAAAAAATCTGAATTTGTAGAAATTAACATATTTCAAGGCAGCACAACAAATTTGTTATGATTTCTAAACTTCCTAGTAAGTATAGTACATTATGAACAATTTTATGCTAAAAGCAAATATTTTTGCCCTGAATGTTATTCTATTTGATGTGACAGAGCACAATTCTATTCTGTATATGCTCAGCCTTCAAAATTATAGGTCACTAATACACACGAAATGGAAAAAAGCATGAAATGTATGTAAAGGGACACTGTGAAATACAATGCGCACCCTTAAAAATGTGCAACGTTTTAGTGACATTCCTCATTAGAGTGATAGGGAGTATTGATGGAAATCATTACATTTTCTACTCTTCTAAAAGATTTTAAATGCCTCCATCATCATTTAAGGCTATACCTTAGTTTTACAAACCTCATCAACAAATTAAAACATTGCCCTGCACTATTTCTAATCCAGTCTCTGCAGGACAGCCATAACGAATGGACACAGACAATAAGATCCTGAACACATTGAGGTCCTATCCTGGGAAAACTATACCTATCTTCTACTAATCCCACCAGATTATGTTTCTTGCTTATGCTCTGGCAACATTTGTTTGGCTTGGCATGCCAATAATACACTGAACTGAACAGTCAGGAAGTGAAACTGACTATGAAATAAAGTCTTAAATTAGCATCCAAGCATAGGAAAGCATAAAAAGGAACAGCAAAACAAAAAGTATATCAATTAAAAATTCTTCTATTTTAATATTCTGTGGCATCACAAACGTGTTTGGAAACATGTTTAAAAGGGTAATTTATCTGGACAGCATCTCCTTAAATGGAAGTGCACGCATGCATTTAACAATGCAACACATTTTTTTACATTATATCAGTATGCCAATTTACAAGATTTATCCACCTAAATATTTTTCTGCAAATATTGTCCGATATTTTATTTTTTAAACTTGTGATACGCTTTACACACCTCATAACTTGAGATAACTTCTCCAGCAGACTTAGAAGTTTCCCTGTAGATCCTTAAAATAATTGTTGTCCCCCCCCCCAAACACACACATTTCATTTTTACCCTCACATACTGCCTGCCTTGAAAGGCCACTCCTTTCCCCTCAGCTGTCCATCACCAGGGACATTACCACCAATCTTCCAGGCTCTCCAGCCCACAATCTGGGTGTCATCTTTGATTCACTCCTCTTTCTAAACCCATACATACCATTTAGCCAATGCCTAAACTTTGCTGCTTACACACATCCACATATTCCTAAAAACTGGCCCTTCCTGTCTGTTTACAATACTAAAAATTTTCATTCAGACCTTCATCTGATCCTGATTACCTGCAAGTTCTTTCTCTCTGACCTTGTCTGCTGCAGCATTGCCTCCCACAAATCTATTTAAATCACTGCTGCTAAAAAAATCTAAAAACATGCAGCAAAAGCGACAGTCCTTGCTCAAAGAGTTTGCAATCTGTTAGTAGCTGAGCCTCACATGAAAGTTTGGTTAACAATTTTGGTATTATTGTAACAACTTGTATTTTAAACTTGAAACTGATAGTAAATTGAAATTGTGAACTGATGTTTAAATAGCTCCCTCAATGATATATCCAAATAGCCACAGAAAGCTAACAAGTTGGTGATCCAATATACCCTTTCATTTCCTTTTCTGGAAATGTCACTGACTGAACGAGCTCTTGTTTCTAGAGACAGTTCCTCAAGATAAAGAGACTTTAGCAAAGCATCATTTTAAAGCTTATAATTCTCACTCTAGAGCGTAACAGGAGAACGAAAGTGTCAAGAAACCATTTGCTTTCACCTAATAATATTATATGTTGGCATAAACAGGGATCCTTAACTCAGAAACCAGTTTTCTAACGTTCCAGTTGGGGACGTTTAGGTTCACGTTTTGGAAGGGCACGGAAAGAAGGTGGCACAGCTCCACAACTGCAACTTCAAACGCTCTTAAAAGTGTTTTGGGGGTAAGTGAATAAACGGCTTGTGTCTCTCTCAAGTCGGGACTGTCAACTGCCAGAACTACCACTCGCCCCAGGCCTGGAACTCGTTGCCAACACCGCCGCGTTCAGCCGCGGCCGGGGCAGAGCTATTGTTCCCCGCTGCAGAGGGCAGGGCACGCGGAAGGCAGCTCGCAGAACCCAGGTCCCTGACTCCGAGGCGGAGACTCGGCCCCACGGCGGGAGGGCGCCGGGCGCTGCGAGCGGGCGGGCGCGGCCGGGCCCCGCCGCACGCTCCGCCGGGCTGTCAAAAGCCCACGGCCGCACCCGCGGACCCAGCCACCGCAGCGGGGCCGGGCCGGGCCTGACCGCGCTCAGGGGCTGCGGCCCCGCGCAGGACACCGGCCCCGAGACGGGGAGAGGCGGCGGCTCCGCGCCGGGCTTCCCGTC
>ML675640.1:14201850-14232830 GCA_007922155.1 Mesoclemmys tuberculata
TCAGCCCCGGGCGCCCCCCCCGGCTCCTACCCTGGGCGCTGCAGTCCGCGCAGACCTCGCTGCTCCTCAGCCGCTTCGACATGTTGGCGCGGGCGGCGACCGCCTACCTCAGCCGCGGGGAGCCGAGGGCCGCTCCTTCCGGCCGCTCTAACGGGCCGCAGGCAGCCAGCCCGAGGGCCGCACCGCGCAGGCGTACGCCAACGCCGCCCGCTACGGGCCAGCGCCATTCACCAAGCCAGGCCGTAGGGATGGGGGGGGGACTGTCACGTGAGGCGGAAGTCACCTAGGCGGCCGCCGCCATCTTAATTCCTGGCACTGACCAGCCTCGGAGGCCTTCGCGGTCTACCATCTCACTGGAAATACAGAGAACCCACGGCTGCCAAGGGAGCGGTGTGCGCTCGCAGATGGCACCCTGAAGGGTATGCGGGCATCTTCCAAGATGGCACCCCGAAGGGTGGCAAGGAAGCGGCTGCTCTCTCACCCCCGGGGTGTGCGGGCAGAGGGGATAGCATTGCTGCCCTCACCCAAGATGGCAGCCGAGACGAGCCGGATTGGAGGATCACGCTGCCCTAACCTAAGATGGCGGCCGGGAGTCAGTGCGCGGTACTACCCTCGCCCAAAATGGCGACTTCGGCCGCACGGAAGTGCTAGGGAGTGTCGCTCGCTCCCTCCCTCCTCCCCCTTGGCTGCGGAGCCTTCAGGAGAAACCAATGCCGTAGCGGGGCGGGGGAAGAGCTCCCGCGTGGTTCTGGCCCGGGGATTTCCCACTGCCCGGCAGGGGGCGAACCTGTGAGGTAGGAGGGTCCATCTGCCCGCCCGAGGGGAGGAGCGGTGCGGGGTGACCTCCCCCGCCGGGACCGGACCCCGGAGCGGCCTGGGGGAGCCGGGAGCGTCCCCCGGTCCGGGAGCTTAGTGGTTCCTCCCGGCCGCTTCCCTCCCTGGGGTGAGAGGTGCTAGGCTAGCCCGAGAGCGCCAGGCGCCGGCCGGGGCGGGGCGGTCACGGCTAGGGCGCGAGGTCAGGGGCGGGCCCTGTGGGGGGGCGGGGGCAGAGGGCCCTTTGGAGGGGGTCTGGGGGCAGAGGGCCCTGGGGGGGGGGGGTGGGCCCTGGGGGGGCGCAGGGGCTGAGGGCCCTGTGGGGGTAGGGGCTGGGACCCAGAGCGAGGCGTGGGGTGTGGGCAGGCTATTGGTGAGGCACCCGAAGGCGGTGGGTCTCCGTGGGAAGAGGTGTGGGGCTTGGGTTGGGGGGCTGGATCAGGGCCCGGTGAGGAACAAAGAGGGGGAGGTCAGCGTGGGCAGGCCCGCTTTGCCCTGTGCAGGCTGAGCCCTCTGGGACGTGGCAGGATGAGCTCTCCAGGTGAGGCTAGAAGCAAGTTTCCCCTGCACGTCCTAGTCTGGAATAATGACTACAGACAGCTGGATAAAGAGCTGGAAGGCAAGGTAAAACGGATACCAGACCAACCTATGGTCAGTGACTTGGTGTAGGGGTTGTCCTCCTCTAAAACTGCCCAAGGCAGGATACAGGACACGATGGGCTGATAATTAGATTCAGGATACTGGCGAGATCATCTGTATGCATTTATGTGTCAGTGGATCTAGGAAGTAACCATAGCTTAGTTATATTTCTCTTTGTTAAGCTTTTTGGGTGGGGGGGGGGTTGGCTGTTTTTACAGCTGTTGGGGTTTTTTTTGTGAAGGCACAGCAAATATACCCTTTGTCATGTAACTTCTGAATATTAAATATCTGACTGTTCTTCAGTGAAACCAGATTCCAGGCATTGAGAGAGAGACAGATGGATTGTAAGCAACTTTGTAGCTGTCAGGAAAATTTTAGAAATCATTTGAAACAGGGCCAGAAGACAGGCAGATGTGACAGGCACTAATGTTTTTTGCCGGAAAAGCAGCAAAGAAGTACCACTTAGCTGGGAGGAAAACCACTGCACAGAAAGGGTGTCAGCTATTGCCAAAGACAAACAAAAATGATTTTTATCAGACTGACACCCTCAGGCAGCCAACAGTCCACTGAAAATTGAAGGGTTTTATTTTTCTTTCTTCATGTTGTGTTAAGCCATTATCTTCCCTTCCTTAGCACTGATCTGGTGGTGGGATTACTGCTTTTCAAAGATAGTCAGTGCAGTCATTTCCTTCCTTGTTAAAACACAAAAGAGTTATTTCAAGGGTAGTCCTCTGAGCTTCACTGATTGCGTGAGAACATAGGAGCCCAGCTGCTTTGCATTTGCTAAGAATATAGAATTACAACTGTGATAGAAAATAGCTGATCTTCGTGGCTCATTGTAGAACTGAGAACACACAAATCCAGCAGTCAGGCAACAGCGATGGTAAAAGTAACAGTGTTAAAAGAAAGGCAGTAGGAAATGCTTTCAAAAATCTGCGTCAGAGCCCAAGCAACCAACAGTATAGCATGCTAGTCAGACTCGAGTTACCAAGGTACTATGGTTATAGCTGCTTTGGGAATACACAGATAGAACTTTGAGGTTCAGTAGTGCAGGCTACAAAACTGGCCGAAGCATAGCCCGTTTGCTTGTATTGTGCCGGAGACAGTATTTGTTCAGCTAATGCTACCTTCTGACACAAATCATGGTGGTCATCCACAGCTCCAGCTGTATGCTGTGAAACACTAGTATTTGCTGAAAGCATACCTTAGTTGTTTTTTTGAGACTCTTGGAGCACTGTTTCTGTGTCTCTAATTCATGTAATCTTCAGTCTGTACTAAAGAATTCTCTCTCAATTTTACTGAATCCTTGGTTGGGGTGTTTATCTCTCTCTCTTTTAAAATTATAACATTATTAAAATAGTCATTTGTAACTTAACAAGGATGGTTTTATTGTCTCAGTTTATTTTTATTGTCTATATTCTAGTATCGCTCACAATGCATAAAGCCCTGTTTGTGCACACATATTAAGTCCTGTTCTCTGCCCCAAAGAGCTTACAATATAAGAAGACAGGCAACATATGAAGGGCAAGAAAGACACATTCTATCAAGCCTGAAATGGGTCTCTTAAATGAAAGCTTTAAAAGGCATTCTGGAAATACACTTCCTCTTACGTCTTCAGGGCAAACTACTTGCTGAGTGTGGCAGATGTGCTGTTGTAGGGATTGAAGGAAACTCTAGCTAGATACAGTCAATATGTAATGTGATAGCTGGATATAATGTAGTTACAGTTTATCATAGCAAAGAAATTGAGTTAAGATTGTTCCAAAGAAATTTACTCCATTTTTTGTCACTGCAATAGGCATTGCAATTTTGGAGAAAGTAAAATGAAGATGATGTGAGCTGCAGCATCTAATCACAGCACTGAGATGAGGATGGTTTAACTCAGACCTTCTTTATGCTTTTTAGTTGGTGTTGTAAACTTAATGCTGTCAATAATCATGTTAACTTACTTTCCTTTCTTAGCCCACTATTGACTTTTCCCATTTTCCTTTAGTTATAGATGCTCTTCTGTTTCAAATCTCTAAAGCTAGTAGTGAAAAATATATGTAAGGTATGAGTACATTGTGCTTGCATGTTTTGGATATTTGCCTTGTTTAATTGCATTTCTTAGTGATTTGTAGAGAATGCACTCTCTCCATTGCTCTGTGTATCAGTCAAGTTGATGCTTTTTGTCATTTTCTTCCATATTCTCACCAAACAAAATACAAAATGTGCATTGTAAAGCCTGTTGCCTGCTCTTGTGAATTTTTGCTGATTTAACAGATATCTTCCATTATAGTGGCCATGTTAAGAGTGACTACCCATGATACAAAATAAAAAGAATGGAGCTCTGTCTGCTCCTCCTAAAATAAACTGTTCATGAAGAATTGGGGGGAATAATCTAGAACTGTGTTTGGTTTTGTTCGTCCTTTTTCTCCCTCTCGCTTCCCTCCCCTTTTCCTGTCATGGTGACACCTGCCTCTCTTCCCACAATCACTTTTATAGTGCCCAATTCTACTCCGGCTTGATTTCAGTAGGGAGGGATGATCAGGCTTTTAAAAAGGCAAATAGGTAATTGAGCAGTAATATCAAAGCAAGTCATGTAAAATAAGTGGTTCCAAGCCATGAACTGTTTTGTAGGAATACATAATACATATTGAGCTATTATAGCTTATCGCTGAAAATCTTTGTTTTAACAGTCTTAAGTGTGTTCTGACACTTTACATTTGCTAGCACAGTTTCAGCATTAGTTAATTCTTGATTACTCAACAGGATGTTGATCAGCGTGACCCACGAGGTCGGACCTTGCTGCACCTTGCTGTTTCCTTGGGATATCTAGAGTCTGCCAAAGTCCTCCTTCGACACAAGGCAGATGTCACCAAAGAGAATGCACAGGGATGGACCGGTAAGAGATGAGCTCAAAGGCAGTTGTATATTAATAACTTTCACCTTAAAGATTGATGGTTTAAAATCTGTCCATATAAATTTCCCCTTAGGCCTATGTGACGTGGCTGCAGTGTTCACTTTGCTTTTGATAATGTTAAACCTAGCCTGGGGTTGGGTGTCTTGCAGTTTTACATGAGGCTGTAAGCACAGGAGACCCAGAAATGGCACATCTGATTCTGCAGCATCGGGACTATCACCAAACATCTGCAACCCTTGGAGGGGTTCCTGAATTACTCCAAAAAATTAATGAGGTAATGCTTTGGGAGACCTGTCCTGCATGCTATGCTGGTCAGTTGTGTCGGGAAGAATTGTTAGTTTGGTTCCAGTGTACTTCAGTCAGCTACTTTAAAGTCAGAGTGGTGCATTATTCAGTTCAAAATTGTATCTATCAGCTCTATATAAACATAGGGGAGACTATGGAGTTTTCTCTGGTTTTATTAAAAATCCCAGGTCGCGGAGGATGCTTATTCTTTCTACGTCAAAGGCTGAGTGTTATGTGCTTTTGTAGTAAAATAACAAATGACGAACAATTCAGTAGAAAACGATAGTTAGACTGTTACAGAACAATGTTTCACTCTGTGCCCATTCTTTTCAATTACATGAAAAATATCAGCACATGTAAATTCATATTCGTTGGTTTCATTGTGCTTGTTATCAGGGGCATCTTAAAACTTCTACTTCCTCTTGTTTCTAAAATGTACACGTGATATGCTCTACTGAATGTTAATCTAGTGTTCTCTCCCTTGGTGGTTCATTTGAAATACTTTGTTTCTACACTAGACTTCTGATTTTTATGTGGAAATGAAATGGGAATTCACTAGCTGGGGTAAGTTTGTTTTTTGGGGTTTTTTAAAATCTTTCTCACCTCTAAGTTTTAAGAATTGCTGAAATAAAAAAATATTAGTAAGGAAACACTTGTAGAGCCCTTACTTTCTCCCAACCCATTTATTTTCCTTCAACTCACAAAGTCCTTTGAGTCTTGAAGATTCCTTCTGACCCACTTTGCCTTCTGCACAAACTACCCTTCCTGCAAATATCAGGGTTTTTTTTAAAAGGGAGCACTATGATGAGGATTCTTCAAAGGACCAAGATATCCTGACACTTGGGAGACATATAAGTTATCATAGTGACACAGCATTATGCATCAAGACCTAAAATATTCAGAAAACTTATTCCTTTACACTGCAAAATAGCATTACAGGTGATTTCACTTTCTCCAAACCACTACATATTTAGGCATTGCACGGGGCAGGATATAAAATTGGATCAGGCCACTGGTCTGTTCCAGAGTTTCATTCCCTGTCATGTTCATCAATAAATCAAGAATCAGTCCTGATAGTCTCTCTGTCTTTTATTATTTAGACATCAATTCATAGGTATTAAAGCCAGAAGGGAGCATTATAATGATCTATTTTGCTCTCCTGCATAATACAGGCTATAACATTTCACCAAGCAATTCCTGTATCAAACCCATAACTTCTGGTTGAGTTTAGTCTTCCTATGCTTGTCCTCTTTGTTAAGGATTTTTATATTTGCACCTGTGCATGTCATTTTGTTTCTTTTATAGTTCCACTAGTTTCCAGAGTGTGTCCAAATGATACCTGTCGTATTTGGAAAAGCGGTGCTAAGCTACGTGTTGATATCACATTATTGGGCTTTGAAAATATGAGCTGGGAACGAGGGAAACGTAGCTTAATTTTCAAGGGAGAAGGTAAATGCTTTCATACATCTGATTAATTGATCATCAAATAGTACACAAACTTTAGTGAGACAAATCCTAGTGTTACTGAAAGGACACACATTGTAATTACAGGCTTTATTTTCACATGCTTTCAGAGACTTACTTATACTGGGAAGTGCATTTTCTGGGTTTTCAGATCGCTGGATGAGGCAAAAGTGGTTGAATTTTCTGTTAAGAAAAATCTTCTGGAGCAAATATGAATCACAAGAACTTGTCTTTACCCTTCCCTCCCACCCCCAACAAAAAGCAGGAAGAAATCAGTTGTATTTTTCTTCTTGGAGGCCTGAATCTTTATTATTAGAGTCTCTAATTCCACTATGCAAGATTATCATAAAAATGACTTGTGCAGGTACACAACCTGCTTGCACATCCTTACCATGATGGTGGTAATCACTTAAATTTGCCCTAGGCAAATGATTGATTAAAACTTTTCAAGGCAGCTTTAATCTTCGTTTTAATCTATAGTGTGTCTCTTGGGTCTCTTCATACTGAAGGTTTGTTCTGAAGTCTGTAGTCCATAAGATATGTCCTTTCAACAGATACTGGAGGCTGGGCAGAATTAATTGAGATAAACCATGACGACAAAGTTGTCACAACAGAACGTTTTGAAATCTCCCAACAAATGAAGCGTCTGACCTTGGGCTCTATGACTCCAGAAAGAAAGGAGGTGGAAAGACGCCTTACATCTCCAATTATTAATACGTGCCTTGATACTAAAAATATTGCTTTTGAAAGGTAAGGTATTTATTAGTAGGGACAATGTTATATATTCTGATTTCAGATATGTACCAGTGGTTCCTAATAGGGTTTACAGCTTTTCTTGACTTATTCCTTCTACTCTGGCTTAAGCTCAATCATATAAGTCTATAAGAATATCTCTACATATATTATCAATAGAGAAGACAGTGAACTACTTATAACCTTATTCCTCCTTTCGTTTCATTAGTTTATCCAGGTATCTATTCTGCATGATCAAAGGACCTCAAATGAGCCTTGCTTTCTCTAGGAACCAACTCTACTGTGCTGCACTTTTTTGGAGCATTCTGGGGTGGTATAAAGCAGTTGTTACAACTGTTGGAAGATGTGTGGATTTAAAAAAAAAAATTTTTACTGTAAGGAGGAAGAGTTTGTCAAAACATGATGCAGAATTATAGCCACTGAGGGACAGCAGTTATCAGAGCTCACTAATTGGTTTCCCTGGATATGTAAAGACTTTTTTTTTTCTTGACTACTCAGATGTACTTAAGGGGTAAAATTTTAAAGTGTTCCAGTTTTAAGATTCATTGACTTTCATTGGAACTTAAATTCCTAAGTTTCTAAGTTGCTTTTGAAAATGGGACACAGAAGCATTTGAAAACATTACCTGATGTTTCAAAGATAAGTGTTTCTTCAGCTCTACCAGTCTAGTTCTTCAACTGTCAGCTAGCTACATGTTGCTCAGCAAGTTAGTAGTGATTGTCTGGTTGTTCATTGTTCTGTGTGAAATGATGATATATTTTCCAGAAACTCCCAATTCTTAGCTGGTAAGACATTCACATCACAAGTGGCAAGTCACACTTCATTGGTCTCTGCACTTAAACTAATGTCTGAGTGAGAGCAGAGATTAAAATACTGTCTCCATCCTATGTTGGAAAAAGCTGTTGGTGTTTTCAGGGACAGCCTACATTATTGCTGCACCTTTTCTCTACAGCTGTTACATTTGATACCTCTCAAATGCTATTCAGATGAAATGTTAAGAAAATCAGGGGCTTGGGGGTAAATATAAATCACCGATATATCAACAATCGTGGTGTTTACTCTTTATCAGAACTACATCTGGATTTTGGGTCTGGAGGACAGAGAAAGCAGAAGGTGTTAATGGTTATGAAGCAAAGGTAAGCATCAATTCTTTACAACTAAGATGCCTTATATCTAATTGAATTATAATTGTGATCTCCTATATCCCGTGTTTTGTGAATTTTTATGTCTTCCTTTGATTTCTGTAATTCCTGTGTTTAGCCATCAGATCTGTTGGGGGTGAGAAGACTTGGAGAGGATACCAAATAGCAAGAGGGGGGTCCGTGGGCAAGAGCTGTAGGGGAGGGAGACATGGGATGACAGGCACCAGGGAAATTGCAGCAGATAAGGGGCCAGGAGCTCAGGAGATTAGGGTAGGAGCAGATGGGGTCAGGGAGAGGCTGAAGGGGAGAACGGCAGAAGGGTATAACCATGAGAGAACACTCTCTCCGGAACATGGAATTGAGCCCATTTCTGCGTATCTACATTCCATTGCTGTCTGTCAAGTAGCTGTGAAACCCACTAGCAAAGTGTCTCCATCTCCTCTAGTGACAGGTGTAGGAGTACATAACCTTCTGCTCCTAGTTACTCCATTAGATCCATAGCACAACCATTTGAGCTAAAGATGCCAGCTCTGTTGATGACCAATGTAGAGAGTCAATATATTGAAACATGATGGAATCTTTTTCCCCCCAACGTTACGCTTTTCAAAAACTGAAATTGCATTAAAAATGTTTTAAAAACATTAATGTTGCAAAGTCAAGCACTCAGAAGTTAGGAAATGCCAGTTATGGTCTCTGCAACCCTAATTTGTCCCTTTGTGCATACGCATGATGATTAGTCTGAAATTACATGATTATATATTTTTTTTTGGGCAAGATCTCTGCCTGACTCAGTGCACAACATGGACTGTGCTCTGGGAATGAATCAGGGATGACGAATGATCTCCTTTTGTGAATAGAAAATCCTTGTTTTTGGTCTTGGCAAAGGCAGTCTTGCACCACACACATTGGTTCAGGATGCTGCTGAAAAGATAACTTCCCAGCCCATCATTTTGACCATCTCACTCCCATCTGTTTGCATCCCCTCACCAATTCCCCTTCTCTCGTGCATCAAACATAAGCTACTTGTCTTCACTTTCGAGCCCTTTTCTGTCCTGTGGGGCTCCCCCCCACCTATCATCTCATTGCTGATCAGCCCATGTGATCAAAGATATCATTGTCTCACCTGAGAAAGGTGGCAGGAGTCCAGGTCATGTACCAAAATGGTTTAAGTCATTCCTGGAGGAAGCATCCAATGGGTAGAGATGGAAAACTGGAACCACCCCTTGTGGAGCTGCACGAGGATCAATTCTCTCTCCAGTCCTATTCAGCATCTGTATGCAGCCATTCAATAATTTGGTCAGGCAACATGGACTCCAGGGCCAGCAATATAGGTAACAGAACTGTACCTTTCTTTCACCCCATGACACAAATATGGCTTAGTGCTTGGATGAAATCAGCTCGTGGACGAAGAGCAGCTGGCTGAAGCTGAATGGAAGCAAGACAGATGCTATGCTGGTGGGCAGAGGGAGGCATTTTGAATGATTCACAGCCACAGTGTAGTCACTTTTAGTTCAAGGTACATACCCACAATTGATCAGTGCTGCCTTATAGCATAGGAGGCTCCTTGCTTCGTCACTGATGTGAAGTTGTCACATGTGAGCATCTGTAAGTAACTGTTTCTACCATCTCCCAGGGGCTAGGAGACTGGTGGACAGTGACCTGGCCTCATTTATTCAAGCCTTTGTCACTTCGTTTGGCCGATAGCCACGCAATATACCTGCACATGAAGTTTTCAGTGCCTAGGAAACTCCAGTTTGTACAAGACACGGCAGCATGTCTCCTCAGCAACACTGCCTATTGTCAACACATCATATCCATTCTTTGCTTCTTATAAAACATTGAGTCAAATTTAAGGTCTTGGACCTTATTTTCAAGATATTCCTTGGCCTGACCCAGGGTCTCTTAAAAATAACTAAAGCCCTGGGCTGAAGGCCACAGTTGACAACTCCACTTCTGTGGCACAGTGTAACTTTCTACCATAAGAGTAAAATTCATCTGCAGGAGACAGAGATTTCTTGGGGTTGGCCCAAAACTGAGGAATGAACTCCCCCAGGAACCAAGGACCATCACAAACCTCACCATCTTCACTCCCTGTGCAAGGTGCATTTCTATGACTTTGCTGTCTCTAAAATAAATGTAGCAATAGGTGGGTATAGTATAAAATAAAATCCCAAGCACAGTAGTTTCTGTACATATTCCCTCACCTGGGGAGAGGAGGAGGGACCAGTTATGTGTCCATGATTAGTCACATTGCTGTAGGCGCTCAGATATTATGGGTCATGAGCATTGTACAAGAACCTGTATAGAAAAGAATCTATAGGACCTTGGTCTCATTTGTTGCTGAAGTTAAAATGAGGGCAGGGAACTAATTGCAAGAAGAGAAAATATGGTCTCATGGCTAAAGCAGTCGAATGCTACCCTGGGAAATTGGATTCTATCTATGCCTCTGCCACGGAGTCCACAGCATCAGATAGGCAAGTCAAGTGAACAAAACTTTTCACTGGTAGTTGCTAACTGTTCCTCATTTTCAAGTGCCTAACTTGATACCCTGAGGAGGGCCAGGGGGGGTAATTTTATTTTTGCAAAGGAGCTGAGAAATCACAACTGCAACTGAGGTCCATGGAAGAGGTGCTCTGAACATAGCACTTTCTAAGTACTCTTTAAAAAATCAGGTCCTAGACTTCGCAAACTGATCACTCAAAATTTGTTGACAATTTTTCCCTGTGCTCTAGATCCCCATGTGTAAAATTGAGATAATCATTCAGTTCACAGGGTTGTTAAGATAAATTCACTAATCTTTGTAAAGAACTAAGATACTACAACAAGAGCACCACCATTTTGAAATTCTAATTTACCTATACTCAGTTACGGGTTTGGCAGGTGTGCAGTAAATAAGGCAGTGGGCCACACGTTTAATGCGGACAAAAATAAGCAAGGAATAGTTTCCCATTCAGTGAACACAGTCTATGCTGTGGTGTGTGATCATGTAATTAAATTGTCTCATAATGTAAACATTAAAGGGGGGCAATTTAAGATTACCTTAATTCTGGCATATCTGAACTTCTGAGTGGTTGTTTGCACACTTATTGGTGGGGTTGTTTGTTTTATTGTAATAGTGTAATGACTTAAACCTATACCATTGACCCATTTAAAACTGAATTCATTTGAAGCTCTGGTATGGTCAAAAAGTGGCAGTGTAAAAGGAATCTTCTCACCACACTGGTTGCTTGAAGTCAAACCAGCAAGGTTTAAAACATATCAGTGCTGCAGAACCACACCTGCACACTGGTGGGCGCTGGAGTCTCTTCTAGTTGCATAATCAGAAAAATCATCAACTAAATTCCATCTACTGACTCTTATCAGTGACTCTTACACAGAACGAGCACAGTCTAACTTTTCTTCCCGGTCCCCCCCTCCTTCAAAATGAACATGTAAATGGGGGATCTGCACTTCCTCAGTTTAAAGTGCCCATCCGGTCTTTCAGCTTCATTAACAGGAAGCCTGTCTGCAAGCATCTGAATCTTCTCCCGAGAGTTTCTGCAAGGGCTCGATTCAGTTCTCATTAACATCAAAGACAAAATACCTTTGACTTTTACTGCTGTAAGATTGGGCCTAAATGACTCCTGCTAGCTACTTTTCCTTTGTTAATGGATTCTTGGATAGATATTTTTATATGGATTCTAGCAGCTTGCCCAGCAGATGGCTGTCTAGCTCAGCATTAGCACGAGACTCTGTCAAGGTAATGACGCAACAATACAGATGTGTAACATTTTCAGCACTTCATGAAAAAACCAGCTAGATAGGCAGCTCACGCAATCATGTCGCACTGATTTCTGATACGTTAAAGGTGGGAAGATTCTTGCTTGTCCCCTCTCCCCTGCCTCTTGTTTTAGATTTTTTTATCTTGTTGCTTTGGGCATCTTTAAAGATGCTGCTTTTCTTACCTTTTACTAGTGGTCAGTGGGCTCCAGACTATGGCTGGAACCGTTAGGTGCTATGGTAAAACATATGACAGATGATAATATATCCTTTCTAAAGGTCTACACCGCAAACAATGTGAATGTAGTCACAAAAATCCGAACAGAACACTTGACAGAAGAAGAGAAAAAAAGATACAAAGGTAACTTTTTATAGGTTATCTCAAACTAAATAGAACATTTCATTAAGATCTTTTGTGTGAAGAGGCAGGACGTACCTTTGTGCACAACATCTGCAGGGTAATCAGGCAAGTTACTCTGACTTACCTCTGAACCTGCCCTATCGAATTCCAGCTACTGAGTGTACTTTAGCTGGCTTATTACTTGGCTCTCTGAAGTTCTAATGTGAGTGTAAATGATTTTGTGTGGTTTTGATTCTTTCTATTGGAAAAAGGTGTTTTGAAATTAGTGTCAGTTTTTCCTTTGAAGCCCCCAAAAGTGGTGCTCCCCGCCCTGGTTTCATTTTCTGTCCCTGCACGTTCCCTGCCCTAAAAGCCTCTATACCTTTACTTCATACTTACTTTACCTTGGCTAAAACTATAAGGTGTCTGCATCATTTTTGTACTCTTAATTCTGGGAGGCATATTGAAATAATTGTGGACGGTGGAAGCAGGAGAGACAGTAACGTTGTACGGGGAAATAATTGTGGACGGTGGAAGCAGGAGAGACAGTAACGTTGTACGGGGAAATAATGGTCCCTTAGCGTGGTTTTCAGAAACACCCAGAAGTGAGGCATTGTGCACAACGATGATAAATTTTAGATGCCCCTAATATTAACGTCCTTAAAATCCATCATCCCTATCTTCTCGTCTTTTACCCATTCTTATATTTTGGGCATATCTAGCAAAGAGTTGGTAGAAAACCAGCCTCCCCACAGTTGTCACCCATTGGATGAGCAGGGCAAACAAGGCCATCCTTTGTCCACCACCTCCTCCCTGTGGAGCTAGGGCTTCCCTTGTCACAGAGTCTGAGTGGATGCATTGCACTTCTGTGTTGTTTAACACTGTTAATGAGCCTATTCTCTCCATCCCCCCCACCCCCCCAAGCTGACAGGAATCCACTGGAATCTTTTCTGGGGACTGTAGAGCATGAGTATGGTGCTCAGGTGAGTAAAATGCTTCTCTCTTCACTGACTTGAAAACCAGTCACTGCTGTATTGAGAAGCAACACTGAGTTGTGTGTATCTTATGGCAAACTCAATCAAAACTATTTCTTCAATTATAGAAAGGTAGTTCAAACCCTGGGTTCTAGACTTACCCATGAGAGTTTCAATCCCTCCATCCTCCCCCCCAGGAAACCTATTGCAGTAAGAGGGTAATTGTACTTTTTGAAGAAGCTCAAGGCTGGGGGAGGGTCACAGAATCTGGAAGGAAGAGTAGGAAATAGGGCTGCTGGAGTGAGGTGAGACTCTGAGGGTTTGCCGAGGCTTCTGATCTTATACCCCTCCCCCAAATAAATAAATAAAGATTAGAATGTCAAATGTACTGAAACCACAAGCTACAGACCTGCAGCAGCTTTGGACTGAAGATGTGATGTTTCACTGGGGGCCCAGCAACACAAAGAAGTGACACGAGGACAAATGCTGCTGCAGAAGCAGCATGCTAGCATATAACAATTTTGAGAAATGGGAGGTGCCCTTGGGTTCTGGGTGGAGTATGAATTATTGATATAATCAAGCCTGTTTAAGAGAAGATGCTCTCACATCTGTACATGTTTAAAGATGAATAGGTAATAGATTTACCAGCTGATGGCTCTGCCATGGGTGCTGCTGAGGATCTTGCATGGGATGATTAGGTACTTGGCCTTCTTGGAATTGGATGTTCCCATCAAAATACTGGTTTCTATGAATAATGTAGCGTTTAGGGCTGCTTTATTTTATCTATGCAGTGTTGTAGCCATGTCGGTCCTAGGATATTAGAGAGACAAGGTGGGTGAGGTAATATCTTTTATTGGACCAGCTTTTGTTGGTGAGAAAGGAACTTTTGAGCCACACAGAGCTCTTCTTCAGAGTTTCTAACTTTAAAGCATTGTACACCATTGTAATTTGGCTACATTTTTGTGGGTAGACTCTCCTGTCTGCAAAGCATTGTGAGATCTGGAATCCAGATGAAAAGCGCTATATTAATGTCTAGATCCGTCTTTTAGTCTGTTGTATCTGTGCGGTTGTTTCACTATGGACTTCACCTACATTGAGAATGAGCTGCTTTATGCAGTTGTCATTTAGATTCACCAGAATATGAGACACTAGCTGAAGCTTTCTTTAGGAGGGGTTGATGGCTACCTATTACGTACTGTTTATTCTTACAGGACCTCACAACAGAGTATGCCACAAGGAATAACCCTACAGCAATTACTCTGGAGGAATACTTTGACCCGAAGTTTGATCTGAAAGATAGGGACATAGGAAGACCCAAAGAAGTCACTATTAGAACACAGAAGTGAGAAACGTTAATGTATAATTTGAAATGATCTTGTCTTAAACTCTCTCCCTATTTGATGTCTACCTGCTTTGATTCTCCTCCAGTGTTCTGCTTTTAGAAATCGTATTGTAAATTTTGAACACAATTCACTTTATTCACTGAACGGGGATTGCATTAAAGTTGGCATTTTCAAAAGCACTTAGTTTTGCCCTTCCTATGCTCCCTAGGAAACCAGTGGGAATAGACTTAGGCTAATGCTGAGCATTTCAGTAAAATCCCACCCTCAATACAAATGAATGGTGCCCATTTGTCAGAGGGTTCTGAAGGCTAACGTCTGTCAGCAATCCAGACGTAACATGGAGAATGTCAGTATTAACTGCTGTCATGCTGTGCCTCAGGTCTGAGAGTGCCGTTCAGTCTTTTGTGTGAGGCTGATCTTCAGCCTCTGAGACCTCCAACAAGGGTGATAGTTAAGAAGTTTGATTTCTGTGATGCACATCTCTCTGTTGGGAACTGGACCTTCTCACTGTATGCAGTCTAAGCCGTTCTTAGATGGTAATTATTCTTGGCCATTACTGCTTACATGGGTTATAGTTCATCTAAGCCACTGGTTCAAAAAGAAGCTTTGTATCCCAGTATGCGCCAGCACTGTACAATTTATTCTTGAACCCTAGTGGTGATGTCATCAAATAATACTGTATGCATTTTGCTACATATATAAGCGCAAAAGTGCAAACTCTTCTAATATCCTCCTGTCACAGGTTTAAAGCAACCTTGTGGATGTGTGAAGAATTCCCCCTTTCTCTCATGGAGCAGGTCACACCGATCATTGATCTGATGGCCAGAGCGAGTGCTCATTTTGCTAGACTTAAAGACTTCATCACTTTGGAATTTCCACCTGGGTTTCCTGTCAAAATTGGTACTGTTCAGCAATCTTTTGCATTTAGACTTTCTTCATTTCCATTTGCTTCTTTTGGTGTTCTCCAGCTACAGCACAACAGTTTAAAAACATGGACAAAAAGTAAAACACAGCTCAGTTCCTAAAAATGCCACCTGTCACCCTGGGAAACCATTGAGTCTTACCATGTATCTGGATGGTCATTTAATCTAAGCTCTGAAGGACCAAGGGAAGTCAATTACACAGGCCAGGAACCTCACTAAGAACTAGCCATTGCTAGTCTCTTCTGTTAGTGCAAGTGTCTTTCATAACTGCGACTGATGGAGCATCTCAAGAGCCCACCTCTCCTCCCAAAGCTGGGACCCAAATCACTGGGGCTTTATAGATCAAAATCAACATCTTAAACTTAACTCAGGTGACCACTGCAGGTCAAGAAGCAAGGTGTGATGTACACTCTCTTCATGGAGCTGTTGCTTCATAAAGGGGCCGCTACTGCATTCTACACTAGCTGCAACTTGCAAATGGCATAAAGGTGTGTCCCTGTGAAGAGTGCATTGCAGTGATCAGCAGCTGGTGAATTGGGGGGAAGGTGGATTTCTTTCCTATAAATGTAATGCTTGTCTAAAAATGTCATGTGCATGATGTTAAGGTTAGGAGACAGACTGACACTGGTGAAATTTGATTTTGTGGTAAAGTGAGATGCAGTTCACTATGCAAGCTACATAACTTCTGTGAAAATTGTCGTCTTAAGCATCTGTAAAAACGATTGCTGCTGCTGTAACTGTGGAAATGTATGTGGCTCTGCTGTGTCTTACAGAAATCTTGTACTACTTCCATTTACAGAAATTCCCTTGTTTCATGTGCTGAATGCTCGAATTACATTTGAAAATGTTAATGGCTGCAGGACAGCTGACGAAATTTCATCACAAACTGTTGAAGGTGCACAGTGTGAATTGGGTAAGAAGGTGTAGGGCTCTGGTGGGTTTATGCAACAGCTTTGTTTGTGTACTTGCTATCCATGGGATGTACAGAATAAAGCAAACTGTAGGCTGTGTACAGACCTGAACATGAAGAGACTACATACTGTAACTGATCTGGAATGTCATATGTGTAGTAAAATATCTAAGTGGCTGCAATGTGTATTCAGCAATCAGGTGAACCAATTCTCACTTCAAAATCCCACTCAGCTGCTTGTTCAGTGTTAACTTATTGGGTACCGGAGACTAGTGTTCTTGTCTTTATTGTTTATATAAACCCTATGTATGTGAGAAGTACAATGGTAAATCATTGTCAACAATGGATTCGTTTCCATGTGTATATAGAAAGGGCTACAATGGGGAGGGTGTCCACGATAATGGGAAACGTTGCATATGTATAATGCATTGCTCTGTGGGCTTCTGATGATGTTCTGCTAGGAATCAGCAACCTTAGTGATAAGTTGGCTGCACTTCCATGTTTCTTAACTTGGCAAACTTGCCTCTCTTGCTGTTTATCAAAGTACAGTGTAGCCTGCTTAGTTCTTTGGTGCCACATGTTGGCTTTCCCTGCTAAAAAATTTGCTGCCACCATGTTCATCTATGTTCTATTTATTCCTGTCTTTCTGCTATATAGGCCTCTCAGCACCCCATTCACATAGGGACTATGTAATGTGGGGTGGTCCTTGTGAACTTGTGGTCTTGTTTTGACTTATTAATATAAAATGAAAGTGGACTTTGGGAGTTGATTTTTTGGATTAACAAGCTGCAAGTGTACAATACAATACATCTTTAACTATATTTTTAGCTTCTACAGCCTCTAACTTTGAGGTTGACCAGTCTGTGTTTGAGATCCCTAAATCTTACCACACTCAAGATGATGGTAGGCACGTGCGTGTGCAAGATGAAGATAATGAGATAATGCAGTTTGCTATTCAGCAGAGTTTGTTGGAGTCCAGTGGGAATAAAGTAAGTCTGTACTGCCAGCTGTTCAATATTCTTTCTTTCTTTTGGAAAAGTGTAATGTTTCCTTTTCCCTCAGTCCCAGTTTTGACGTGAAAAGATTTGCCAGGCTTGTTTAAAATGAAGAATCTGTTCACCAAAGTAATTGTACACCTAATACAGAGTTAATTTCTTGATTGAGCTTTATATTATCTACCAAAGTGATATCTCTGTGTATTAACATGAGCTGCACATAGCAAGACATGTCTTTAAACTCATACCAAGGTAGTTATAGCTCCTACAGAAATGGATAACAGATCCCTGTAGTATTGCAATTTTCAAAAGAATCAACACAGAAAGTTTTTGAAACATTTCATAGCAAATATCAGTAAGATATTCATGTACAACTTATAAATGACTTTCAAATATGACTTGCATTGCTAATTCCCTAATCACTGTGGCACTTTCCCCCCAGGAAGCCTTAGGAATGCACTCCAATGGAGCAGTTGCTTATTCACAGGACTTCAATATACAGTATCAAAGGTAATTTCAAATTTTCTAAAATTCTTAAACATGCTAGGCCAAATCTTTGTGTCAGTGTGTAAATACCTCCTCCAGTAGCCCACAGGAATGCTGCACTTTCTGTATACAAGTAGGAGAGCGTCCAGGCATATGAGGCAAGGCACTCCATAAGAATAGAAGCCCAGATCATTTACTTTGTGATCCTGCTAGTCTCCAAGAAGACCCTCAAATTAGTCTCATTGTGTAGTAGAAAACGTCCGTGCTAGCTCAGTCTGAGGTTTGGAATTTGGGTTTCTTTGACCAGCCCTTTGGTCATCCTCTAAACCAAAAATCCTTTACCTAGAGAACTTTGAATTCTGGTCTTGCTTTCTTCTGCAACAGCTGCTAATGTGATCCGTCTAACAAGCTGCTTTGACCCTTATTTATTATTTGTAGGATGCTTAAGGAGAATTTTTGTTTCTTCCCAAATTTAAGTTACATGTTCTTACAAATTTAGGAGCAAATTTTTAATAACCCTCTGAAAATAGGCTGCAGTATTTGTAGATTCTTCCTCTTGCAGATGTAAAGACGCATTTGTGCGTGCATAAAGAATGGTATCTCACTGCTTGCTTTGCACATACAGATGGCTGTGCTTATAAACTGAGTGCACTTCCAGAGGCCTGGAAACTCAGCCATCGGTGAGCTGATCTTTGATAGCAGGCTCTCAGGAGCTCTCAGAGAAAAACTGATTTCATGTTTGGAAATGTCATGACTACTACTCATTCAGAGAACACAATCCTCTCCGTACTGTCCTGGGCATTGCTCTCTTCCCCTTCGGCAAAGGGAGGTTATCTTGCAGATGGAGTGTCTCTTGGAGACATCACTCGAAGCAAAACGGGATATGTACCTCTCAGCTCTTGAAACTGTGTTTCTCTCTTATCAGGGCACTTCAGGAAAGCTATGTTATGAATTCAAGTAATCCACACTCTTGCAGCCCAAGTGAGTCTTCCAGTTTTGATAAAGACTTGCAGCTTGCCATGGAGTTGTCTGTCAGAGAGCAGCAGGAGCAGGAGAAACGGCGCCGTGAAGAGGAGGAGGAAGAATTTCAACGAGCTTTGCAGCGCTCACTCACAGAAAAATAGACTCCTCCATGGTCCTCTGAAACGAGTGACTAAATGTGTAAGACACGGAGGGCTGCAGTAGCTACGTGCCCGAGGACCACTCTTGGATTGCATAAGTAGAGGACATTCTAGCTACCTTTTAATTGTCATCTTTACCATAGAAATGTGGTCCAGAGATACTACAGCTCTCCGCATGCAGTTCTCCATCTTGATCCAAGTGGCCTGGAGTATTGTGTGCGGACACCTGCAGTTTCTATGGGCTGCAACCGCCATGATTAAAGATGGAGCAGCTGTAGAATTCCAAGATCTACATTTGGCTCTCAGGCTGTGCCTTATTTGAAAATTTCATAAAGGGGAGGGAGAGAAAAATATTCAAGAACTGCAATACTGCTCTATATTTTGGAGCATAGCAACATTTGAGAACCTGACACATAGGGAGTTCAGAAGAGAAACTTCCTTATTACTTACCAGAGATATATTAATCTATTCAGTCTTATCTAATAACTGAATGCCACTCGCTGTTTCTTTTCCAGTTAGGGAGGAGAATGTGTGAAGTCATCATTCACTCCAGCAAGTGTTTCTTTTCCATTCGATTTGGGTACACTTGGCTAAGGATATTTCCTGTTTTCAGTTCCTGAGCACTTAAACTTGAAGAGTTAACCCATGCTAGAGGTGCACTTAAGATTAAACGAATGCGCTCTGGCCAAGGGCAAAAAAATAGCTAATAGAAGTTTTTCCCTTACAAAGGAACTACCTGTTAATTCAATAAAGGGTTCTCAGTGGTGATTCAAGACCAGCTAGCTCACACAATCAAAGAGGGCAGCAGGAAAATACATAAATAGGTGCTTTTTTAAAAAGATCAGTTTACTTTTTTTTGTGAAAGAAATTTACACTTAATTTGGAGATAGTGTGCTGAATTCCTACAGAGATATTAGGTGAAATTTTCTTGTATGCCTGCTAGTAAATAAGTTCCACCATTTCAAAGGGAAATATTAATACTGCTTTTTAAAAGTCAAATGTGCATCCTTCATGTGAATACGTATTTTTTATCTAAATCTTGTTATTGTTTTTGGTTTTTTTTTAAGACAAACCAATACAGTACAATTACACTCATAAGGAATAGCATCATTAGTGATACAGGAGTGTATTTTAACCAAGTTCTCTCAGGTCTTCATACATACTATACTGTTTTAGTTCTTTTGTCTGCACTTCAGTAAATGTACACAGCATACATGCTGTGTTGTCAAATGCACTCCACCAGTACATACTGTACATCCATAGGAAAGCCTTATTGCAGTGAAAGGTATCACTAGGTAATATTTCCTACTTCTTGCTGGCAGAAGTGCAAAGAAACTTATGGTTCATATGGTCTTATCCTGCATTTGATACTCAGGCAAAACCAAGGGCTTCCTCTGGCTCTGTGTGACATGCTATTAACCAATATAATGGACATGATGGTAATCAGTAATGGTTGGTAATTTAGAACTCAAATTTCTACCATATAATCATCCATTGTTTTATGTAGCAATCCGATTAAAATTCTTTGTATGCACACTTGTACCAATATAATGTGCCATTTAACTCCACAGCTTGCATTTCATAAAACTTCAATGTCACCCCTAAATAGTTTGTTTGGGATTAGCCGCAACACTGTAAGATACTTGCCCATAAGCAGCTATGCATTGGAATTATTGCTCCTCGCCTTGAAAAGAAAATTGCTGTAACTGTCACAGCTGCCTAAAAGGGATGAAAGCCTTTTGTTGGGTTCTTGACAAGTTGTGAAGTAACAGATAAAATTATTCAGGTTTTTTCCCCAAGTGGAAATAAAGAGCATTGCTCCCTTCAAGAGCATTTGTCTGGCATTCTCATTACAAAGAGATTAACAGGATCGCCCCCAACAACTCATTTATTGTGCTTTGGTCACAAACTAAATGTACGTTTGCTTCCTATTCATTGAAGAATCTTCCTGGGGGGAAGCTGGGTTGGATAATACCAATTCATTCTGTTAAGCACGTTAATTTTATTCAAGGCAGAGCTGGCACCAATGACCACAGGTAAGGCTGCCAAATACGTTTCATGCTAAGATGCTGTTTTCAGTTGCTTTACAGCTGTAACCATTTGCACTGAAATTTACCATGCCTGGTGTCTGCCCCAGGCCAAATTACTTTTTATTTTCATTTTTTAAAGCTTCAGCACTCTTTGAGAACAAAACTTGGGCGTGTGTGTCTGCTGGGGCCATTCTCACAATGACAATTTCCAGTGGCCCTTGCCTGATTTTCAATCCTGCCCAAAACTCCCTCTCGTTGGCTACTTTCCTTCCTCCTGGGGGTGAGCAGCCAATCAGGGCTGCCTGCAGGAGGTGGGTCAGAGCTCTTTCACTAGCGGAGGAGTTCTGGGGTGCGAAAGGGAGCAGCTGACAGCAGGCTCACACCACAGCAGGACAGAAGGAGCAGAAACAGCCTAGTAGCTTTGCTCCTCCTGCCCCCTACTCTGAACAAAGGGCCAGTCTGCTCTCTGCTCCTCCCCCTCCATCCTTGCACGAGCAGGACAGAGAACCCCTGGAGTGCCCCCTAAGGGAAGTGTGAAGAACCCGTGGAGCTGCAGGAGGGGCACCGATACGCTGTGGGGATGGGCTAAGCTGAGTTGAAGGTTGGGAGGGTGTAACTAATTGCTGGGCTGGGCATGTGAGGGGCACAGAACTTACTAGGACTTTGTGGGTTTGAGAAACTGGAGGTGCTGCACCACAAGACAGAACTTTCTACAATCTGTAATTGGATCTTTGGCCTTCTGCTGAGAACGCCAATCTCCTTTCTCTGGCATTGTCACATACGCACATTGGGGGTTGGCAGGGGCAGGTCAAAAACGGAGGCCGAAAAACACAGTATCTTTTTCACTCTCCATTTTTGAGGGGTCTGATTCAGGATTTTTGAACTTTCCCGCTTTGGAAAGCGTGTGATGAGAGAGGCCAGAAACTGCAGGGAGAAAACGGTCTCCTGGCTACAAGAATTGAATGTCATGGTGAAGAAAGGATACTAACCCTGCTCTGGAAGAAGTCCAAGGTTAACACCTGTTGTCTAGCTTGTTCTGCTGTTTTAATGATTGTGACTAATTAGGCGTGGTCTGCACTTACCTGGCCATTCAGGGGCAGTCGACAGGAGTTACACAAGCTAGGCAGAGTAGTTTGTGTAACTCCTGTTGACGGCTGTGCTCCTGTGCCGTGCCGTGCCTTCACGGCACTGTGCCACTTGAGGCGGCGATTTTAGTACATCAACTTCCTGATCGATTGAGCGGGTTTGCACTAACCATTCACTTAATCCAGATAAGTTGATCTGACAGCGGCCACTTCACTGCTGTCAGGGTAGCCATACCCTTAGTAAAGCATCAGTTGTATAACCTGGTCATGGCATTCACTGTCTGTACCTGGGATTTAAAAAAAACCCCAAACCCTAACTTCTGTAAAAACTTGAAATTGTGCTGGACACAGCTGCTGCCTATTTCTAATAGCAGAATTCCCTGCTCTATTGGAAAACCGGCTGCTTTTCACAAATCAGAGATTTTAAGCTATAGACTCTCCCGAGTTTGTTAAAGGCTTCTTGTAAAGGCCGTAAATCTAGCTCATCCACACACTTTGATTTTTGAGCTTAATACATTTCTTTTCCTGTGCAAACTGTCTGAAATTGCTGTGCATATTAATGATTTTATAATTCCTACCTTGAAGCACAGTAACTGAGTTCTGATATTTGTTTTTTTATTTTGTTTTTTGATGCTGTACTTTTTGCTCAAATATGACATTTTCATGCACAAAGCTATCAAATATGCAGGGTTGGTCTAAGAGAATTAAATAGTTTAAAACTGACACATAATCCATGCAGACATTTTCTGACATTTATGAGTAACTTTGAATCGTCTGTTCTGAAATCCCTTGTACGGTACAAATATTTTCAGAGTAAATGAGAAGCCCCCTTAGGAATATCATGCTTTTGTTTGAGTTCCATAGGTATTCGTGTGTGTAAAGGTGTTAGGAGTAGTGCAGTAAAGCATGGCATACTATAGTTGATATTTACAGAAGCATTTTTTTAAAAGGGCAAATATTTTCCTTTTTAGAAATAGTATATAAGGTTCTCACTTTGCAGAGCTTATTTAGAAAGTACTTACCATTCTCTAAACAGCTATGAATCATTAAAGCTGTAACCAGCTTTTATGTATTATAAATCCAGATTAACTCTGATTAACTCTTAAAATTCATGCTGCAATTTGACAGCTATCAAATCCCCATGTGATCTACAGTAGGCCTACAAGTAGCCCTGAAAATGAGATTGAATGTTTAGGACAAATTGTTGGTGCTATTCAGCTATAATTTCAAGCACTTTTGTGTATTTGGAATGTCTCTTGAACACGGTTTAAGATGGACACTTTTCTTCTTGCTTTAGATATCCTGTAAGTAGCAATTCGTATTTAAGCATGAAGACGAGAGTTCAGTCTACAGTTAGATAGCTAATCTAGTTTTATTTTCATCTGAACTGCTATTGTAATTTTTGATGAGTGCAATAGGAAAGCAAAATGAACTGGACAGTTATTAGCAGGATCAACTGTAATACATTTAAGACCCTGATTCAGCAGGATATGGGTATGTTCTTAAGCATGCATTAGTACCATTGACTTCAGTGGCTTAAAGTTGGGTCTGTGCTTAAATACCTTGCTGAATCAGGGCTGTAGTTCCTCAATTCAATCTGCTAGCAGTTTTGTGCTGAATGGATCAGTATCTTGCTCACGACTATTTCACATGAGCAATGTGAAAGGACTAGTCCATCCAGGGAGAGAGGTAAGGCATGCATAGCAAGCACCGTATGTTGCACATGAGGAACAGAAACATTCAGAAGTGGTGGTAAATTCTGAAAGTGGAACTATTCAACTCTTACAGGGATAAACCTTGAAGTCAGACTGCCTTGGTATTCTGCAAATTCATGGTGTGAAAACACCTGTAATGTCCAAACAGCAGGTCATGTTCCAGCAGTGATTAGCAGCTAGTGACAGTATTTAACTTATTTATGAATTGCAGGTGCAACTCTTAAGTGTAGGTGTATTTGCAATATATAAGGAAGGAGAAGTAAAAAGCCCTGAACAGCACACTTCCTAACCAACTCAGGTGCACCACTAGATTTCAAATAAGGCCTCTAACTTACTGTGATATTCTTTAAGATATGATTTGGGTCATTCTCTAGACTTCAGTCTCTCCACTAACTCATTATAAACTAGCATGAGGATAGGCATGCTAAGCCTGGATATGCCAATGTCCATGTGCCTCTTGCCAACCTGAGAGCAGTTTTTGTAAAAGTCTGACTGACTCCTTTGATATATTCAAATTTGAGCATTAGTCTCTACCTGCTCCCTGCTCTTCTGAAGTGGATACAGTATTTCTTTACTTTCTGTCCTAGAATGCTATTGGACAGCATACTTCCTCCCGGAGAAGTCTGCATTCAGGGGCAAGTGAAGTGTTCCTTACAGTATTAGTCTGCACTCTATGATAAATATCTTAACAGTTGTGCAGGATTAAAGTCCTAGCCAATTTTTCTTAAAAAAATAATTGCTCCTACAATTTTGCCATCAACAACCTAAACTACCAATTTGCTCTGTTTAAAAACAATACCAAACAAAAGGAATTCCAGCGGTTGCTAGTTACCTTAATGTGGATTGCCAGTGAAGGGAAGAGAGTTACATCACAGCTAGAATGAGTTTGTGAAGGAAAAGATAGGGGCTGCTCAGCTAATGGGCTTTTAATCACTTCTCTTATTCAATTTGTGATTGGTCCAGGGGAATAAATTCAGCTTTATCAACTGACTATAGGAAACTCCCCTGAAATTCACATTAATACTGATGGTAACTAAGTTTGTGGTAATAGCTGGAGTAATTACTAGGTGGGGGGAGACTTCACCATGCAGCCTGCAAAGCAGTCTCCCAGAAAAGACTTTGCATGCATGTTCTGATTTAGGGTGCATCCCTGGGGACACTGAGAATCTGACTTGTGCAAGTGCAGGCACGAGGGGCTGTAGGCGCTCAGCTCTGAAACTCATGCCCTAGCTGGTGCAAGCCCGCTCTGCCAGCCACCCCTGAGAGTGGACATTTTTGAGAATTTTGGCCACACTGTTGCTTACTGCAGCTAAAAAGCTCTTAGGGCTTGTCTACATGGGGGCACTCAGAAAAGTGACTGTTCACTGAAGGCGTGAAGTTAATGTGCATAAATTAAAGGGCTTTAAACCTTGGCAGGTCACTCATTCAGAACGAAGGTGGGCTTAGTTCGCTGTGGCTTAAGTTACAACAAACTAAGGCCACTTTAATTCTAAGCGTCCATACAGGAGCTTCCTACGTTTCACCTTCCACACGCTCACTTCACAACTTTAGTCAGCCTTCACTTTGAGTGTCCCTCTGTAGAAGAGCCTATAAGGTCCTCCCTGATAACCCTCAGTCATCCTGTCTGTGACAAGCCAAGGCTGACTATCCGCAATGGTGGCAGGGCTGATGGCCAAGTCCTTTCACAGCGCTGTGGCAGAGTTTGTAAAAGTGCAGAATATCTGTACACAAACAACTGACTTGCTTGGTTAGTATTTTATTTGTACAAGGGCCCTAGCAGGGAGTGGGGAATGTAAACAAGAATATCCGTGCAGGGAACCAGATAGAGCAGCAGCTACTGCTCTATAACCTCACATGCAGCTGTATTTCCCCCTCACTACCACACTAATGAAGATGAATGTGTAATTTGAAGTGAGATGAAGACTGACAGAAAGAGAGGACAGTAGGCAACTTGGCTGATACAAACAGAAACGAAGGAGCAGTAAGAAATAAAAACTTACAGCCAATTTACTCTCACTTTAACTCATATTTTACTTAAAGGCTGGGAATTGCAGTGTACAAACACCAGGGCACCATCTTATTACATTACAGGCAAGCAGCAAGGAGTCATCACTACTTTCAACAGCAGTTACATCATCCCTTTAAATAAAATCGAACCGGCAGAGGTTACATAAGCCACAACAGAAGGTGGAAGACAATAGAAGCGATGAAGGGAGTTGTTCCACATGTGAAATTTAAACATTCTAAAATAAATTACAAGCAACAAAACTGTCCTTTGTTAAATATCAAACAAGAAAAATCCAGTTAACTACTTACACCAGTGCAAAATAAAATAGCAGCATTTATATGCAAGTGTGATTTGCCAGTGTGTAAACACTTTTACATACTATGCATATAACTGAGAGCTGCACATAAACTTAAACACGCAAGACTTCCACAAGACTTTGAAAGTGACACTCTCTCTCATCAAAGCAGGCTCTCAGGCATGACTGACTTTCTTGGAAAGATCTATGGGACTGAACTTGAAGTTTACACAGTCATTTCATCTACTGAGCCCAAGCCTATTACACAGCCAAGGACATGAACGTTTGTTCAGCCCTGTGACCTGGTCTACAAACACATTTGGACTGGATTCCTAAAACCAACCTGGCTATTTTAGTACAAGTCTGAGTGTGGATGCTTATTTCAGCATAAAAGCAGCTAAGTCAGTAACAAGCCAACAAGCTGCCCCAACTAACAAAATCAGTTTGAATTCATACTTTTATTTCAGTTCAAATATGTGCATAGACCAGGCCAACAAAGCCAAGTGCATGGTTCTAGTGAATGTTTAAGCCCTCACCTTTTTAATGATTTTCATGAAAATCTCTGCTAGAAACCTAACAGAAGACTCCCTGCTTGAGGAGAAAGTTACATTCCTTAAGACTGCAAAACCATTGGATACATCATAATCCAATGCATGTGCCTGCTTGCAAAACTATGATTTTTAGAACAGAAATCAAAAGTTATAAGCTGTCCATTTAACTATGTTACTGATGCCACCACACTGCAGTACAAGTGGGTATTGGAGAGACTAGATCTAGAAAACAACATCTGAAATAGTTGAAATTTACTCAGCCTTACTGCCAAAAATGGCGCCGGAACCACTTTATCTAAAGCACACTGTGTTTTCATTTTAAGCTCACTTAGAGGTGGCATTTTAGGAGGATTCATGATGAGGGTTACTTACTCCTGTCATATTCTCACTCATGAGCCGAGCGCAGAATTCAGACATACCCCAAGTCTAAATGGGGAAGCCTTCCTGTGGGCAATAGCAAAGTACAATGTGTCACATATTCCTCACCTTTCCTATCAGAGTTAGGACAAATACTAACTGAAGTTCACAGCTAATGTTTTTCAAACATGAGTGCTTAGGGTTTGTCACCAACATAAGATCTGACAGACTGAGGCCATATTTATTTAAGTGTCCAACTTTAGGCATCCATGTTAGAAGACATAAGTGTCTGTTAAATTACAAATTGCTAGAGATCTGGAAGGAGATTTTCCAATTCTAGCTATGGTGTCTGAGAGCAGCCACTTAATAGAGCAGTTGTGGGCATGCCTTTGCAAGGGAAACCACTGGTTACATTACATGTTAGAGGGAAAAAACACTTTCTTGCAGTTGTTTTACTAAGCAGCCATAACGGTTTACGAGCTGGAAGTCGGACTACAAATCAGGCTGGTTTTATGGTCACTACACAGCACAGGTCATTTTCCAGCACCGGGGTTCTGATCGTAAGATTTCCACAAGCAAAGTGACCGATCCAATCAGATTCTTCCTGCTCTGCTACCGTCGTCGAATGGGCTTGTACACACACACTGCCATCAGGATCATGGTGATCAACAGGATACTGAAGATGCTCCCCATGAGCACTGCAAGAGGGAAGAAATGGCATGTGTGGAACAGGGGTAAGTAAAAGAGGGAAAAGGTCAAGTGGATATATATTTATCTTCCTATTTAGTGCAGCATGTCTCAAACTGGTGACATCAAGGGTCCTGTTATGAACTTGCCAGGAGTCCCTAGATATCACCCAGGGCTTGATCCAATTCCCAGTTAAGTCAGTTTTTCCCTTGTCTATGCTGGGAGTTGGACCACACTGCTAATTTGTCTCTGCATTTCTGGCCAGACTTTCACTGTATTAAAGCTGCAGCTGCATCTGAACATTTGTACTCACCCAATTTATGTTTGTGAAATGTATGACTGGTGCATTAAGCACTCTGTACATACCATACCATCCACTTACCCTGGAACACGTACTTGTACTTTTATCTCACTTGATAAGGCTATCAAACCTCCCGCTTGTTTTAGTTCACCAGGAATAATAACCTATGGTACTGAGCGTGGATGGCCACAGGCAGGATTTTAGGGTACTTATTAATTCATACAATTTATGACCAGAAGTGACCATTACGATCATCTCATCTGACCTCCTGCATAACAAGCTGGAGATTTTTATGCAGCAATTCCTTCATCAAGACCAATCACCTATGGCTGATCTACAGCGTATCATTTAGAAAAGGCCAGTCTTGATGTAAAGACTTTAAGTGACAAAACCCACCCTTTATCCTAGATAAATTTCTCCAATGGCTAATTACACTCACTAAATAAACAACCTGTACCTTGTTTCTAGCCTGAATATGTCCTGGTTCAGCTTCCAGTCACTGGATTTTGTGCCGTTGTCTGCTAGAATGAAGAGCTCTCTACTATCAAATCTCCCCAGGTAGATACTAGTAGATTGGGATCAAGTCACTTCTGAACCTTCCCTTTGATAAACTAAACAGACTGAGCTTTAGTCTCGTACGGTGATGCAGGTCTTCCAGTCTTGAATAATTCTTGTCGCGCTTTTCTGAGTGCTTTCCAATTTGTCAACATTTTTTTGGAAGCGTTGACATCAAAACTGGACACATTCTTCCAGTAAAGATCTCACTAACGCCAAATACATTTGTAATAACGTCTCCTGACATTCTCAATATTCCCCCCCTTATATAGCCAAGGATTGCGTTTGCTCTCAAATAGCACATTGCACTGCAAGCTCATATTTAGCTGGTTACCTATCCACCATGACTGCCTTTCTCCCCATCCCCAGGCCAGCAGTCCTTTTCTGATTCACCGTCCCTCTTTTTGTAAGCATGGTCTGTATAGTTGGGTTTCTTGATGCCATTAAATGCAAGATTAGGTATTAAAACACATGTTCAAGTAAGCCTAGTTTTCCATGCAATCCAGATGGCTCTGTAGACCATCAAGTAAACCAGACTTGCTCTTACAATTGTTTATTACTCCACTAATGTGTGTTATCTGAAAACTTTACCAACAATCATTTTATGCTTTCCTCCAGATCACTGCCACTGGTAAAAGATACTGAATAGCACCGGGTCAATGATTACTTTGAAAACTATAAATTAGCCAGTTTTTAATCTATAGAATAGGGGTTTCATTTTATTACTGGAAAATACCATTTGGTCATCCTGCTATAGAAAATACCATCCCCTCCTTACCCACTCTCTCACATGTGCCTATGAAGCTTCATACAACACAGGCTTAGTTCTTTTGCAGGCTCCAGCAGCAGTAGTTGAAAATTTACAGCCAACTTGTATTTTACCCTGCTAACATATTATCTCTTTTCCCTACTTGCTGCTTTCATTTTCAGACAGACTGTGAAAAAAGTGAACGTTTGATCGTCGCTATTAGACAATTTGTCACATGAAAAATATCTCCTTATCAACAGTGTATTTCTTAGAGATAACATTTCAAATGAAACTTTAAATTATTTCACTGGCACATGAAATGCAAAGGCATCTGCTTTCAGAAAACTTTCATCTAATGTACGCAACTGCCAGAGAGAACAGACCAAAACTTGAGCGGATAGCATTCTTTGTATTCCACACTAGTTTCAGTGTTCCCTAATTCACACTTTTCTGATTTTAATCTGATAACTAGATGAGACTTTCTACTCACACCTAACCTCTGTTTAAACTAGCAACAGGATGGGATGCTTATGCTAGCTACTCACTGGTGTGGTTGAACAGGCCTGCCTTGTGGGGATCCCAAACTTGGGGAGATCAGTTTCCAATTCCAGTGACCTTTGCTGCCATCGCCACCCTCCCAAGAATGGTGAAAAGTACTGTATTTCCGGATCAGGGCCACCTGGGACTACCAGATCTGCCAAACACACAAACTGGGCAGCTGTAAAGCATAGGCTCTTAGACTGATGCATCCGTGTCTGTCTATATATAGTCATCCATCAGCTATACTCGAGAACACACATCCTCTGCAGCAAACTGGACCTAAATTCTGTGGCAACGTCAAATATATATTTTAGAATGGAGGTTTTTATTGAATGAAACTAGAATGAAAAAAATCCATTAGTACATCAACTGAGTTATTTTTATTTTAAATTTAGTCCTATGCTCTCTCTACATTTTCAATTTTCAAAATGCCACCATATATTTACGATCCAAAGTCCACACCTAATGAGATGAATGGGGCAGCTTACACCTCTCAAGGTTATAGTTTCAAGACATCTTCAAACTCAGGAAGACAGCACTGTCTCCGCTTACCCCTCATTCACCTTTCTGAAGTCATTTTTGCAACAACCATGAGAGCTAGACATTTTTTTTAAACGAAATCAAAGATTCTGGAGCACAGTCCCACAGCAAGGGCTGGATTTTGCAGCCTTAGAATATGAGGGACCTTAGCTAAATGGACACAAGTGGACATGAGGGATAGAACCCGGAAACTTCGGCTTAGAAAACCCCAACCCAACTCAGATCTATCTGAGTTAAAGAAAAATTTCAGTTAACAGACATGTGATGGTGTTTGGGGTACCTAGGACTGCAAGTCTCCTTGTTATCCTCCCTGCCTCAAGCAAGAGGTAGACCTGCTTGTGCTTAACGAGTGACAGCTCCCTGACACCACCAGCCCGTTAGCCACCTGAACAAAATCTCCTCTGGGCAATGCCAGCCCTTACTTTGCCTTGTAGGTTAAGTAGGTGCACTCCAGTCCCTAAACCCCTTTGAGGCATTCCCCTCTTGTCCCGACCCTTCTCCACTGAACACTCATGGAAAAACCAGGTCTGCTGTCCCCATGGAACAGTGTAACACCAGCCTGACTGATTCACTTCTTAGCTTAAGATCACAGCACTGAGATCAATTTATCCTTGGTTTCATTATAAATGTATTACCAAAGATTCCAGAGAGAAGGAGTAAGAATAATGGAAACAAAAGGGTTACATACAAGATAAAATCCAACACTCTTTCTAGAGAGA
>ML675640.1:14237830-14263475 GCA_007922155.1 Mesoclemmys tuberculata
AGGCTCTGGTAAGAACTGGGTTTGGTGGAAGTGGAGTTATAGGTATTTTGAGATGGACTCTGCAGAAACACTGATATACACAGTCACTAGTAGAGGAGTTAAATCCACCCTCTGCCATTAAAATCAACATGTTCCGCAGATTAAGTACACTCTAAACCGGGCAGAGACTAGACTTAAATATTTCCCCAGGGATGTATGTGTGGTCTAGGTGGCAATATAACCCTATCCATTTGAAAAGCTGTCAGTTGTGACAGAGGTAGATACTAGCAGAGTAGGGCTTTTGCCAGCCCATACTTGCAGCTCCTTCGCAGCTGTGCTGGTGTCCGGGTGCTGGGAACAAATAGGGAGATATGGGCTGCAATGGGTGTTTTCTAGTTGAAATAGTGGTTTCCTGAAACACCGTCTGGTCCACTGAAAATACGTAATTATACCAACAGCGTGTGAAGGAGGGAAATAAATTCATAAGTAGCAAATAAAATGAAAAAAATCTAGTCCTTATTTATAGAGCTTTCTGATACTATCCAGAGCTCATTAGCGTGACTGTAAATCCAGACTAAGTGGAAAGGCTGGGCCAATTCTGCCTAAAACTCTTGGAGCTGTAGGGGAGTGAATTGGGGCAGAATTTTTCCTATTGACTTAATGGAATTGCTCTAGATTTATACCATAAGTAGACTCAGGCCCTACATCTTTACATACATAAGCTAATGCATTAGTTAACATCTGGCATCAGCTGGAGACAGGGCTGAACCAAATACCCCTGAATTTAGGATAAATCTAGATCGACAGCCAATCTCTACCAGTTGATCTAATCTATAATGTCAATCAAAGGGCCATAGGAATTCAAGAAAATGGATTCCCTACAGGCAAGTTTAAGACAGGACTGTGTCCCTTTAAATCTGGGGTGGTCAAACCATGGCCACCAGGCCCAATATCACCCAGGACATTTTGAATCTACAGCCTCCGTTCTCCCTAGTGTGGAGATGCCCTCTGTATAGACCAGTGGTTCTCAACCTTTGCAGACTATTATACCCCTTTCAGGAGTCTGATTTGTCTTGTGAACCCCAAGTTTCACCTCGCTTAAAAATTATTTGCTTACAAGATCAGGCCTAAAAATACCTAAGTGTCACAGCACAGTTATGGAAAAATTGCTTACTTTTTCATTTTTACTATATAATTACAAAATAAATCAATTGGCATATAAATATTGTACTTACATTTCAGTGTATAACGTATACAGCTGTATAAACAAGTCATTGCCTATGAAATTTTAGTTTGTATTGACTTCACGAGTGTTTTATTATGTAGCCTATTGTAAAACTAGGCAAATATCTAGATTAGTTTATGTACCCTCTGGAAGACCTTTGTGTACCCCCAGAGGTACACATACCCCTGGTTGGGAAACACTGGTATAAACTACATGCCCTGACAGGTATAAACTCCTCAAATCAGAGAGGAGTTTTACTTGCAGGAACTTGTAGTCCCAAAGGACATAGTCTGGACTCCTCACCCCTTTGCTTGGGATCAGCATGATTAGGACAAAGGTTGGTTATAAAATAAGTAAAGCTAATCCCTTTATAATAGCATGAGGGACTTTTCCATTATACCATCCCTCTCCCCCCACTATCTGTCTGGACTTTCTCTGATGATTCCTTGTGCATTGGAAATGAGCTCTTTCTGCATTTTCTAAGAGGGCCTTGCTTTGGGAATCCTCTTGTTCTTGGCATCAGTTTCAGGCATGTTCTGTTTGTTGTCTTTCAGAAGAGATACTTGCTACAATCAATCTTTTGAACAACAGACATCTGGGCTCATTCCACACATTTCCCCTGAATTTACACAGAAAAGAATTAGCAAAGATGATCAGAGTCGACTGTTTGCAAAGCACATACGAGTAAGTAATGCTTATAGTAAAAGTCATGTGCATTTTAAAAGATGTATTGTACTATAATCCCTCCATTTATTATAAAAATGATTTCACAGTAGCTGTAGGAAATAGGAGTTTATAGTTCATCAGGGTGAAAGCTGCAGAATGATGCTTGCAGCAACACAGCTATATAAAATAAATTATGTTTTTAATAGGAAGGTTTGATCCCGCAAAAATTGTCTGCTCTGTTCATTCCCTCTGAAGCACCTGACATTGGCCACTGTCGGAAGACAGGATACTGAGCTAGATGGACCACTGGTCTGACCCAGCATGGCCATTCTTATGTTTCACTATGCAAGATTTTCATCTTTAAGATAATGTTCAGATATAAGGTAACAAAATAATACAGAAGTGTAGGAGACAGGTGGGTTACCTACACTTAATTAAGACATCATGAGCACAACTATGTGCTCTAACACTGTTCAGTTTTGTTAAATGTAGTCATTCTCTCGAGTTAAATGAAAATAAAGCAGGGTGCTTTGAATTCAGTGGGGGTAGAGAAGCAGGTTACAAACGAGCCCTGTAGATTGAAAAGTATGTCAGGGATAACAAAATGCAGAAGATATGCCAAAACATAAGAATTCATTACATTACAAGAGAAGAATGAGGGGAGATTTGATAGCAGCCTTTAAATATCTGAAGGGGGTTCCAGGGAGAATGGAGCTAGGCTGTTCTCGGTGGTAGCTGATGACAGAACTAGGAGCAACGGTCCCAAGTTGCAGTGGGGGAGGTCTATGTTGGACATTAGGAAAAACTTTTTCACTAGGAGGGTGGTGAAGCACTGGAATGGGTTAACTAGGGAGATGGTGGAATCTCCATCTTTAGAGGTTTTCAAGGTGCCGCTTGACAAAGCCATAGCTGGGATGATTTAGTTGGGGTTGGTCCTGCTTTGAGCAGGGGGTTGGACTAAATGACCACCTGTGGTCCCTTCCAACCCTAATCTTCTATGATTCTATGATTACAGTGCAGCAGCTGTAGTGATAAAAATGAGAGCTGGAAGGTGTTTAATGTGAACAAAAATTTTTTGTAAAAACTGAAAAAGTTGGTAGATTACATTAATGGGGAACTGCAAAAATTTTAAAAATTGTTTAAGATACCAAATCGCTAATGTGGAACATGTGTACAATGTAGTTTGTGACCTGAGTAGTGTGTATGTGTACCACTGCTCACTACTGGATGGATTTAGAATGGCTCAAGTGAGTGTCATAGATCCTGTACTGCTAATAGCTAATGGAGATTTTCCTTTAGCCTGAGTTATAGAGGCCTATGCTTTTGGAGCAGGAGGATCCGAATTCTGTCCCCATTGTTGTTGTGGAGTTTCAGACAGTCCCAACATGTAGCATAATGATAACCATGAAGTCCTAGGTTTTGTTATATTTGCCTTTTATAAAAGAAAATAGTTAAAGAGCATTCCAGTCTTTACGTCCCACGCTAAACCTGAGTCCAGGATGTTGTCTCTTCTGCTGTAGCTGGTGATCTCCCAGTCACTTCCTGCAGTATACGGAGAGCTCCTTTTAGGTAACTGGGATGTTATCAGTTGTAGGATAAAGTGTGGAATCCTGAACTCAGGTCTTGGAAGGCAAATAAAAGAGGAAACTATCTTCAGCTGGGCTTTGGCTAAGCAGAGCACCAGACTGGGACTCAGGATAGCTGAGATCTGTTCCTGACTCTGTCTAGGCAAATCACTTCCCCTCTCTGTACCTCATCTGTAAAATAGGGATTACGATCCTCTTTGTAAAATGAGATCTATGGAGAGAAGCATACTACGTAGCTGCTAAGCATTAGTAGGCCGAGGACCTTTTAGTTAGCTGATTAAAGCTTTGGGGTTCATCTTTAAATAGAATTTCCCTAGCAGGCTTTCATTTTGGTAGGAGACTGTTTAAATCCTAAGGCAGAGCAGCGACTGCAAGCTGGGTTTCAGATCTATGATGGCCCAGTTTCCCTCTATCACCAAGTTTCTCCAGTGAAACACACGCAGACCAGTTGTGAGTCCAATCCACAGTAGAAGCTAATCAACTTTTTAATACGGTTACCAAAAAACCCCTGCGAGGGATTCTAAGATCATCTGATTATATTTTGCTTTTGTGAAAACAAAACTTCAGATTCTAGATCTGTAACTAGGTTTATCTCATAACACTCAACGTCAAATTTATTTTCCATGTCACTCACATGTTAAATAAGCACTCCTGGGGCTTTCACACTCCACATTTAATATATTTGAACAAGGAGACTACAAGCATTTCTAAATGATTCATGAGTTGTAATGTCAGACATAACGATCCTACTCTTGTAGAGTGTATTCACAGCTATGTGTCCCTTCGTTGTTAGGCCCAAAAAATTAGAATGTCATCTCAAAATGAGAATTAGCAATAAGGAATTCATCCCACATGTAGCTGGAACCCAAGTGTTTTTAAATTCAGAATCATCACTTTCAAACAAGTGAACAATGGTAGGAGCTTATTTTGCTTTCCCAGAAACGGGTTGTACTTTCTACTTGTGCTTTGTGTTCTCTTTGAAAGGGGACGTTGATATCAGACCAATGAGTCAAATACAGATCCAGGTGCGCCTCCCATGGAAGTCTGACTGCCACATTCAAGGGGTGGTGTGTCAGGGGGCCAGGAAATTCATGTCGGTAGTAACGGAGTGCAACTTCTGCTGATTTGGTATACAGCAGTTTGGGCCAGATTATGAGCTTAGATATCGTGGTGTAAAACAAGAGCATCTTGCCAGAAATCAGTGGAATTACTCTGGATGTGCAACAGGGTAACTGAGGTCACCATCAACCCCTTTTTTTAAATCTTATGCTTTCCTGTAAGTTGTTTCTGCTGTTATGCACCACACTTCTGGGCCCTTTCAGCATTTCAGTTGCTCTGTTTTTACACACCTACCTATACTTTGATGCAAGTTACATTCCTCTAATCTATGCCTTATCATCATTTTCTGGCCAATTTATGTCCAATATAGAACTTACCTTGCTGTTTGCCAGTTGAATTTGGTTCAGAATATTGTAAAATAAAAAGAAGAATATTTACACACACATCCATTTACTCTCCCCTACATGTGTGTGAAGAACAGATTCTTTCTTTGCAGTCCACCATCTGCACCTCTCTGATCCAGCCGCCAGGTCATGGCGCAACACTGATGAAATAGCGACCTGAGGTAGTGACTCTGCTGGGGAAGGGAGGAGGAGGAGAGACAAATCCTTCTCTAAACAAAAGATCTCATTGATAACAAGAAGCACAGCTGGGAAAATCCTGAAGAGTGATGGGCGGGAAGTGGATTTGGGTTTTAATATGACACAGAATATAGCTCCAACCAGTGGTTCTCCCTATGGCTACAGAGACTTCCAGGCATGGCAGTCCAAGCAGCTCTGCTCTGTGGAATGCTCGCATGAGCTGTAATAGAAAAGGAGGCTGAAGACCTGGTACCGGGAATAGTTGTGCTTCCACAGGCAGTGGTTCTGTTGGGTTTGTTGTGCCTTCTGCTCAATCTGAACCACATCTGCTAATGCCGTAACTGACATTCAAGCAAAAGGTACAGATATGGAAGAAGTCACTTTGGGTCATAAGGGAGTTGGGAGCACAATCCACTTGATAAATATGGTTGCCGAAGTAACATGGGAGATGGACTAGATGACCTTTCGAGGTCCCTTCCTGCCTTACGTTTCCGTGATCCTATATCAATCAGGCTTCCACTCAGACTAGAATTTTATTTATAACTCAGACACATTTAAAGTCCAATCCAGCTCTCAGTGCAGAAAGACTCTTCAATGGGAATTGGATCAGGTGCATTATTAAGACATGGACAGTACAGGCTTTTACTGAGTGCATGTTTGTATACAGCTGCTATGGCAAGAGGACATGGCCCACGGAAGGCAGATTAGGTGTGTGCTCCACACCTTGTGGCGAGCTTTGGCCAGTGTGTACAACCCTTAAGGAGAGAAGCAAAGGAGCAATGTAAACGGTGATGTCAGCTTTTCTCTTCCCTGTCTCTTAGCTGGTTTTGTAAGTAACAGTAAAGCCAAACAGCAGTCTACATGTCCCTTTGTGTGCCTCCAGAGGACTATGGCACTGATGACATACAGACTGAATCCACTTGCTGGTCTCGTATCGTTTGCTCCGGTCGAATGCACACTGCTAGACGCTAGGGGATACAAGCAGAGAAAAAGCCATGGGTTACCTACGGCTCTGGTGGCTAATGTAACTGGTGCCATGTAGGGACAAAAGCTGGGTGGTTTCTCTGCTTCTGTCACGTGCCATTGAAATGCCAGAACCCTGGGCACATCCTCATGATTCTCCTGTGGTTGATGGCACCATGGCGCCTGGTGCAGTTGAAGCCAATCACAAGTCATGGCACACCAGCTCAGAGGATGCGCTGTGCTGTCATGTTAAGGCTGACGTGTCTCTTGTCAGGCACGACATCTGCTGATGTAATTGTGCATCAGGCGCAGGACCCCGGTGTGTGGCAGACAGGCTCTTTCCCTCCACCGAGGAGGGATGAGGGACTTCGGAATTTGTGAGGCTGCTCTCAGATTGGTCACGCCAGTGGAATTGTGGGACTGAAGCCTGACAGAGGAACTGTTTGTCCTCGTGCTTTTAGAAAGATTCATGATAATGTGATATAAACCCAGGGGTCCAAATTCACCCTTTAAAGTCCATGGGATTACATCTGGGAGGAATTTTGGGCATTGTAGACCAGGGATAACCATTAGAACCATGTTCCAGATGGGGCCACAGGGTCTCCTAGCCAGGCCTAGCACAAGGCTTTAAAATGATTGTTCCTGGTCTACACTGGGCAGGCAAACAGTGCTCTCCTGAGCGAGTTTAAAACCCGCTCATCTGGCATGATTTAATCACCATGTGACCAAGGCCACTAGGGGATGAGTGGAATTTCTCTACAGAGCTTCCAGACTCTGCCAGCCTGCTGAAGACTTGAGCCCTGATCTTTCAAATTCTGCTGGCTCCCACAATATCTGACCCACACTGGATTGGAAAGTGTGACTCTCAGCAAGTCCTGACCTGTTTAAGAGATCCCGGAGTCCAGACCAGCTTGTACACCATGTAGAGAGGGATACAGATGAAAGATGATGCTCCAACGAGGTATCCCACAGAGATGCTCCACTCTGGGTAGTGATGGTCAAACAGCATGAGAGGCGGCTGGTCCAGGAGAGAGCTGACTATGATAAACTGTTAACAGGTAACACAACCAGCATCAGGGGAGCTCGTTCACAGAACAGCCTTGCGAGTCACATGCACCACAGCCACCCCTCAACCAGTGTCAGTGGGTTCACACCAGGGATGAATCTGACTCCGTATCTCTTGCGAAGAGGGAACTGGTTAGTTAGGAAAATGTTAGCAGAAGACAAGGCTCCTCTAAGCAGCTAACTTGGCCTCTCTTACATGTGTCATGTGACATTGTGCTGCATCACACAATGTGACAAATCATCGGTACAGTGGAAGAACATGGCTGTTTAGAGAGGTCTGTGTGTGGGCAGAGTCCATCTTGGACACACCCACCCGCCCACCAGCAAGTGAGGCCTTCTGACGTGCCATATATACTGGGCTAGCTTCTCCAGCATATGGGGACAAATTTATCCCTGCTTTAACGTCATTGCATTCCCAGGGGATCAGCGTAGGTGGATTATTTGGCACTTTGCTTTGTGTGTTTAATGTCTTCTTTTAGGTACATTTGCTAGTGAGTTTAGTGCTAGTAGCAGGTCCTGGGCCGACAGCCCTGGAGACTGACTCACTGTCTTTCTCCTCAGAACAGGCCCAGCCCAGACTGTGCCAGCTTCCTCATTCTGTCCCACCAGTGTGCCTCACCCTTAAAAAGAGTTGAGTGCAGCCAATGGCCTCCCTGCCTGCGCTGCTAGTCAACAGACCAGTGCGTGCCAGCTGTGAGGCTGGTTTTATGATGTGGCCATCTGTCCACTGGGAACTTGACCAAGGCCAGATTTATCCCATTCAGGCTGCCCCTTGCCATGTCTCTTCATGGGTGCCTGTGTTTCCATATCTGTGCACAGTGCCACTCCCCCAGCTATGTTAATAGATAGCTGGCATTTTGGATTCAAGCTTCCTGCAGCCCTGGGAGCTCTGTGAACAAAACTGGGGTGCTTTGCAGACTGTCAGTGCCTCCTATTAAAGGGAAAAGGCTGAGGATCAAATTTAGAAATCCTAGTTAGTTAGTGTTCGCTGCTGGAGGAGAAGCGATTGTTTCAGTGTGATACTTTGCTACGTATATCGTGAACAGATACTGCTTTGTTGAGGGCACCACCAGAACATTCGCTGCAATCCGTTTCTCTCTCTCTTGCACACACATGCCTTCGCAGGGCAAAAAAGAAGGGTAAATACAGAATGGAGGGGCAGTAGCATTTGAGGGAATTTAGAAAGTTAGTGTGGCAGTAAATCACAGTGTGATAAAAAGCTATTTAAAACAACACCACTAGTTTTTTTCTGCCTGGTAATATTTGTTCATGATTATACTAGGATCTCCTGCATAACTGCCTTCCTATCTTGGACTAACTCTCCAATTAAATCAAATCAGTGTACAACATCTCACCAATCTCACTGTAAATATAAGTTTATTGAGCATTAAGTTAGATTGCACTTATTTCTCTTCTGCTATTTATATTCTAATCTTTAAAAGCCAACCTGGATTTTAAACTGACATTTCCCAGAATTGTATTCCTAGCACTGATCCAGTTTATGGGGTTTTCATCAGCTGAAGAAAACCGCACTCCAGTTATATGTCTTATTGGTAAAATCAAATAATTTTCCTTCTGCCTTGATGACAATACTTTGCCCTTACAACCTAGAATCTCAAAGTGCTTAAAACATTAATTAATCCTCACAATCCCTCTCTCTGTTCAAGGTAGGTAATATGAATATCCTCCCCATTTTACAGATGGGGCATTCTTTGAAGTCCAGTGAAAGGTTGGCACTTCAAAGGTGATGGATCCAGTACAAAGCGTAGCAGTGGAGTTGCATTTAAAATAGCAAACTTGGCAGGTTAAGCCACAGTGAAGCTGATACATTGCAGTCTTTAGTGTCAACAGCTTTATTTTATAAGGTGGACACGATAAGGCCAAATTCTTTGCTGGTGTAAGCAGGCGTGATGGTGTTGACTTAAACTGAATTGCAGCTGCCAGCTGTGAGCTTGGCCCATGTTACATAGATTCTTATCAGCCTGAACATGTATTGTAAGGCCTTTTCTTTCACAAATACACTGTCTCAGTGAGTACAGACAGCCTGTCATGTTCCCTTTTGAATTTAAGAGTTTCCTATAGATTTCTTGCTACCCAAAACAAAGGGGAGACTTTTCATAAACAGCCCTTCTTCCTGACACATCCAAGTGGTTTTCTCTATCACCATGAACTAGACAGGAGACTGTGAATGTGCATCTACAAGCCACAGGTTCAGTCAGGCTGCATGCAAGAGTTCAAGTGACCTGGAGAGGGGTTTGCTTGATAGAAGGTAAAAGGAAAGTTGGAAACTTAATTTTTTGCTTGGGACAAAATACTTACCGCTAAAAAGGCAGGGCTGATGGCAACCCAGCAGACCTTCCAAAATGTCCCTGGGGTGAAGCCCAGCATGGCTTTGACATCATTACAGAATCTCTGAATTCCTGTATGAGGTTGTGGGGCAGGAAAATCATAGACGTATCACTATTACAGCAGGGAGGAATCAGCAAGCTCGCGCAGAGGACTTACTTAGAAAGAGTTTCATGGAAGTGCTTGGAACTGTGGCACTTGTAAGTTGCCATTGTTGGTTCCAGTCACTGACAGAGTCATGCGCATGTTTATCTTTGTACATAAGGAGCCCATTGAAAGGCACTGGAAGTTACTCATGTGTGTAAGACTTTGCAGGATCATGACAATAGGTTATGCTGGTGCATAATACAAGCCTAATCATGGAGAGGGATTTTTTTTCTTCTTACCATAAAACCACGAGACAGCTATTGCTTCTAATAACACCACAGCCAGAATTGAGCAGCCAGCACCAAACTCCTCCAGGAGTTTTACAACATATGCCCCACCCTGGAATGACAAACACAGGCGGTAATTTCAGCAGCTCTTATGTGAAAAGTGAAATGTTTAAATGTAGTTACTTCTATTGCACCAGTTTTCTCAAACGTTCAATTCACACTGCGCAGTGGTGTTTATAAGCACCTTAGGGTGCTTGGAAGTGAAGGGGTTAAGAAAAAAATTAAGGAGAACTTTTAAAGACCTCTAAGGGTGGAGATTTTACCACCTTCCTAGGCAACCCATTCCAGTGCTTCACCACCTTCCTAGTGAAAAAGGTTTTCCTAATATCCAGCCTAGACCTCCCCCACTGCAGAGCGAAGAGCTCTGTGTTGTTGCAACCCCGCCCCATAACAGCAACAAACCAGCATGGGCTCTAAAAAAGAGAACGAGAACTCTTCAAACTATTAGAATGTATCAGCAAAATAGCAGATATTGGCATGTCAGCTGATCAAGTTTATTTGGACATTCTCAAAGCCTTTGGCAAAGTCCCATGCTAAAGGAAATGAATTAGGGTCTGGGTGAGGACTGTTGTTTAATGTATTCATTGATGATCTGGAACATGGGACAGAGAGCAATGTAGCAAAACTTGCAAGTGACTCAAAATTAACCAGGTTAGTCGAGGGTGGAGAAGGTTGTGAAGAACTCCAAAGAGACCTTCCCAAGACAGGTGAATGGGCAGTGCTGTTGCCAATGAAATTCAGTGTTGACAAATGTACAGCCAGGATAATCTGAACTGCTCATTCATGTTGCTGGACTGAACGTTAGCTGTGGCCAGTTCTCAAGGCAGAACGTTTTGCAAGGCCTGTGTGATAGGCCTGCAGAGGAAGGAGGTATCATCTAATGTGGCTCAGGCTTACTCACATGTGTAAGGGTGGTGAGAGAGCCCGCAAAGCATATGATGATAAGGCCAAGAACAAACAGCTCCCTTCGCTTTGCTAGGATGTGAGGGTATTCATCCATTACTGCCGTGATGACAGCCTCCAGCCCCCCAAACTGCAAAAGCAACCAGATAAGACAGTGGGGTGAGCCAGAAAAGTGAAGCAAAGAATGAAATTCTGCTCTTGGTGTAAGCCCAGCAATACGTGTATTGTTTCATTAGCTTGACTGATCTTTTCTGTGATTTATTCCCCTGTAACATAGAGTAGAATTTACCGCCCCCCCCAGTGTCTGATTTACAGGTTCCTGCACAGAAATTATCAGCTGTGGAGAATGTTAGGGAACACCAGGGTTCATTTTCAAATTTCTAAAACAATCATGAAATCTTATAATAAATGTTCAAATGAAATTTCTAGAATACGAAAAACATCTATATGTGTGTGTATATATATATATATTGGTGAAAACTTTTACACTTTTGTTTGTTCCCATTTTCCCAACCAGCTCTAACCAAGATCGATTTTCTTCTGGCATCTTGGGGGCTTGTAAGGAACATGGATAGGCCCAGGAACACCGAGTAGCAGCAGGGCCTGAACCTGAGACATGCTTAGCCCCTATTGCTCCCACAGCCTACAGAGAGTATTGCTAGTGCTAGTTCTTTTGAAGTCAATATTCAACTGCCATGGACTTTGGGGGAAGCAGGATCAGGCCCTTACAGAACAGAGAGGGATCAAAACCTTGCTGAGTGCATCTGCACATGGGTCATATTTAGAGCTGTGCAGATGGGCTATTAACTTTGCTGTCCCCTCCAACCTGTGTGCTCCCATTTTGATGGATTTATAGCAATGACCGAAAGTCCCACCCGAAAGTAACCCTTCTGGGAGCGAGGTACCTGGAACGTACAGTGGTGCCTTTCTTGGATCATTTTGCCCTTGCCCGAAAGGAAAATAAAAATACCTACCGTGCTGTCCAACCCCAGAGTTATCATCATAAGGAAGAATATGATAGCAAAGAAGGTAGAGCCCACCATATTTGCGATGGCTTCAGGGTAGGTGATAAAAAGGAGACTTGGACCTAGAAGGGAACATGAAGTTATTTTCTTCCATCCAATTGCTAAGAAAATAGTCTCTGTTATGAAAATCCCAGGGCTTCTGCCTTCTGCTCAAGATGGCAGAAGCTGAACAAAGTAAAGTGATTTTCTTCCCATGCTGGAAAAGCATATAGGTGGAGATTTTCAGAGGCATGAGTGGCAGTTAAGTGTCTCGCCCCATTGAAAAGTGGTAGGAATTCAATATCTAACTGCCCTCTGGGTCTGTGAAAATCTTGTCCTTACTCATACCTGCCAGGCGTTACCAGTCTGGGTTTCCCTTTCCACACTGATGGGAATTCCATCCCCTCCTGTAGCCATTTATTCCATTGCCCAATTGACCTTGCTTTTGGTTAGCCTAATCATTTCAGCTGTGGCCATTACAGTACCTGCAGTCACCCTTAGTGGGTACCGCACGCAGTAACACCCTAAATTCACCCTGTTCACTTGCAGAGAACCAAATTCTGCCCCTATTCACAGGCGTGTGACTCCAGTGCTTTGAAGCATCTAGGAAAGGCTCAGGCCTTAGTCGGGGTGTGGAATCTGAACGTTGGTGCAGCGATCACTGTCCTGGCAATCGTTATTTAAGGCCGTGAGGTGTGTGAGAATTGTCTTTTCTTACAAGAGACGGGGGCATTTGAGGCACAGAATGGGGGAAGTGACTTGCTCTAGGTCGTACAGCAAAGCAAGGGACATAATGTGTATCTTGGTGCTCGGTACCCTGATTGAATCGCTAACCCCCCAGTCTCTGCTACATGGTTCCGGACAGGCAGCTTGCTCATATCCAGAGCTGGCTGAGGCTACAGGGGAAGGGTGCTGTCCCAAGGCTAACAATGTAAGGGAGGCAAACCTTTATCTTTTGCTACATCTTCCACCTCCACATCTCTCATTTCAGCCATGTAGCCCAGCACGGTGAAAATGACAAACCCTGACAGGAAGCTGGTCAGACAGTTCACTGTACTGGTGACAATGGCGTCTCTGGAAGGCAGAACGGGAGCGGGTGATTGGAAAGGGCAGGGTATTTCAAAAACTCTCTTTCCATTTATATTTCTAATCCCAGTACCTGCAGGCCCAAAGCCTTCCTCATATCCCCCCCTTCCCCCTCACAAACCATAAAGAGTAAAAGCTTTGCAAGTGAGGTTCAGTTCGCTCACATCATTCGGTACAAGAGTGATTCATTCCCATGGGGCTAAGTGGCCAGGACTGCTGCGTCTTCCAGCGCTGGAGACAGGAGTCATGTCTGGGAAGGAAAACTCTGCTTGCTTAGGAATGAACAAAGAGCTGGGCAGAATTTCCCAAACGCTATGGGGTGGGGCACCTAATGGCATAAGTGCTGGGATTTGCATTGCACTGGGTGAGTCCAGCTTCTGGGACACTAAGGACAGCTAGCCAGGAGTCAGAGGCCTGCACCTGCTTTGTACAAAATGGAGTAGGGGTTTCACACATTCAGAGTTGGGATCAGTGCTGCAGAGCTCCGGGCTCCCAGGCCTGGCCGCACCTGTCTCAGTGAGCTTCCTGCAGATCATACATCTAGGAGATTGGATCCTGCAGTGAAAGCTGGGCCGAAGTGGCCCTCGGTCCAGGTGACAGCATGGTCTCCAGCTGGCCCTGTTGGACCTGTGACCAGTATGTGCAGAAATACTGTGGAAACAGGTCCTTTCTGGAGGGTGGAGACAGTTCTAAGACCCACCCAGCTGAGCAATACCAGGAAAACCCTCAGTGCCCCCTGGGAATTCACTGGAAGATGCTGACTGCCTGGAAGCTGCATTCCCAGGCTGTAGGGAAGTGAGTGCTGCTACCATCCCCCCAGTGCGTGGGAACGAGAGAGAAGCTGGCAGCCTTGACACAGGCTCCCATCCCACTGCTTGGCCTGGCTGTCCTGCCCTGATGTGGGCACCACATGGCCATGGAGGACTGGCGCTGTCGGGTATTCTTGCTCCGGTGGAGGCCCGGCCACTCTTCTGCGGGTGCAATTTGTGCCTTCAGACTTGCACCTGCATCTTTGTACCCTGCAGAGATGAGCTGGGCACCCAGATATGAGAACTTGCTCCTCTGGTTCTTCCATTTGCACCTGCCCTGAAGGACTTGGATTCTCACCTGCAGGCAAAGAAGGGGTGCAAGCTCCAGGCCTGCTGAAGGGAGGCTGCCCCCCCAGTAGCTAGGGCTGGGGTGTGGGTGAGTTTTCTGTGTGATCAGCTGCACACTGGGGAGCTCAGCTCACCTCCCTGCTTATGGCTATTCCACCGGGGCACAGTCTGCAATAGGCTTGGCTTGGTTTCTTACCGGTAACAGTTGTTGTTGAAATGGTTGTAACTGGCCAGAGCGAGAAGAACACCGAATCCAGGGCCCAAGGAGAAAAAGATCTGGGCAGCAGCATCAACCCAGACCTGGCAGAAGAAGCAGAGAAGCTGGTTAGAGTCAGGAGAGTGGGTGGATGCCAGGGGCCATGACCTGGCCAGGAAGCCTGTCTCCCGAACACATACTGGCCACCTCCCGCTCTTGAGACAGTGGTGTGGGGTGTAAATCTGGGCACCTCAAATAGGCCAGCTCCCTTTGCTTTCTGTCTGACCCCAAAGCCAGGAGTGACTGAGTGCAGATCTCGCCATCTGTCTGTCTCTGAAATTTGTCTTTGTCCTAGTTCTGAAAGTGCAGAAAAACTCCAAGTTGGCCAGGGTGCCTGTGGCACTCCCCCTTATGTGCATGTCTTTGCCCTTGCAGGGCTCACCTAGCTGGGCAATTACGTCGCTCTGGAGCATGATCCAGAGGTGTGGTGATAACTAACATGGTGTTAAATGCAACTCAGTATAGATAGGGTCTCATGTCAGCAGGTCGTGGTTAGCCCCAGGGATCAAGCAGCTGCTCCAATGCTGAATGCTCTGGACTGGATTCTTGTTTCCGTTATGGCCTCTCTGCGCCATTTAAGCAATGCCAATGGGTGTTACGTGTGTCAATGTAATAGATCCCGTGCAGCTTGGGGACTGGCTGTAACACAATGTGATGTCCCAGTGCAGACAATCCTTTGGGTTGTGTGCCACATTGGTGACCCCGATTTAAATATATTTTCCTGAATCCTGTTTCTTGCGTGTGGTTCCCTTGTTCTCCAATTACTCCTGGAAAGACACCCCAAACTGGGGGAGTTGGGGAGACAGCTCTTTTAGGTTTGCATCCTGGGGTAGCTGAGCAGCAGTGAACTTGAGCACAGACACCTAATTCAGTTGCAATCTAAGCAGAGAAACCTCTCCTGGCATCCCGCTACAAAGGGGCTTGGCTCACCGTTCCTGGAAGAAGCGATGGCTGCTGAACGATTGGCTGTGTATCTGTTATGAAAGGTTTTAATTGGAAAGTATATCACTGATTACCTTTAATGAAAATTTTCAAGTGCAGCTCTGGAGTAATTACAGACAGGAAGTCTATTGTCAGGCCCGCTTTACAAAGATGGGGTGAAAACACAGCATAAATAAAACTCGACGGCAAATGAGATGGGTGATTCAATTAAAGATTTACATTTCCAAGAGCTTGTCCAGTGCGCCTCTATTTTCTGAAGGAATAATGAACCCATTACTCTCTGGTTCTCAGATCTGCACTGGGCGCCTCTGCCAAATGAATCTGCAAGCACTAGCTGCTGCGGGGTTGGGGTGGCATTTAAAGGCAGTTGTTTTCTGAGGTGGATGCAGCAGATGTACCATGGTGTGGGAGGATGGGAGATCCAGCAGGTGCAATTAATGTCACATTAAAGCACATTTAACACTGCTGCTAGCATCATCTCCTGGACTGGTTGCTCTGATCACATCAGCCTCTCTCTCTCTGAGTCCCCCCTTCTCCACCGCATCATGCTTACAAAAGAAACGATGAAGGGTGGCTATGACCATGGTCTATAAAATCATGACTGGTGGGGAGATAGTGAATAGGGAAGCGTTATCTACCTCTTCTCATAACACAAGGACCAGGGGTCACCTAATGAAATTAATAGGCAGCAGGTTTAAAACACACAGAAGGAATACTTTGTCACACAGCGTACAGTCAACGTGTGGAACGTGTTGGTACGAGATACTGTGAAGGCCAAAATTATAACCAGGTTCAAGAAAAGAAGTAGATACATTCATGGAGGATGGGTCCATCAGTGGCTATTAGCCAACATGGTCTGGGATGTAACCCCATGCTCTGGGTGTCCCTAAACCTCTGAGTGCCAGCAACTGGGATGAATGGGATGCATCACTTGATAATTGCCCTGTTCTGTTCCTTCCCTTTGAAGCACCTGGCACCGGCCACTGTCAGAAGACAGGCTATGGGGCTGGATGGACCATTGGTCTGACCCAGTATGGCTGTTGTTATGTTCTGATGTTCTTTGAGGCCCCTCATGGCTTAGCCCTCCGCTGCAGCTCCAGCAGTGGAAGGGCAGCGGGGTGAGGGCGCTGCCTGTTACCACAGTGTTGCACTCGGAGCAGGGCTAGGCGAGGTGGCAGAAAAAGGCCCGTGGCCCTGCCTACATAACAGCTTCTGGCCTGGCCGGTGCCGATGGAGATCCTCCACCTCTGATTTTCCCTCATGTTGCCAAGACTGTTGAGTTTGGGCTGGCGTGTGCGGGGCTCACCCTGAGTCTGTCCATGCAATACCTGTCCTGGGATAGACAAGCAGAGGTCTTATGTCTCCAGGTTTGGTGAGCCAGCCCTGTTGTCGCATAAATGGCTTTAAGTATAAAAGCAAAATGGAGCACTGAGCCTGTCTTAGCGTGGCTTCAAGCCTCTCGGGTGGCTCCTCTGCACATTGCTAACCACCCCCAGCAGCAATGAGTGCCCCAGCGCAGGGGAGAGGTCTGCATGGCGGTGGCTTACGGCAGTGCTCGTGAGTTTCTCCCAGTTAGGTCTGAGGTAGAAGACGATCCCTCTCCAAGCCCCTGGTAGCGTAGCTCCCCGAATCAGCAGTATGAGGAGGACGATGTAAGGCAGCGTTGCTGTCACCCACACCACCTGGAACGCAGAGATCGGACAGGGTGTCAGCGACAGGAGAGGCGGACCCCAGCCACTGCTCCAGGTCACATCCAGCAAAGAACATCAGTGCAGTTATTCGCAGCATCCTCACGGATGCTCTGTGGCAAAGGGCCGCCTGCCTGTGTGTGTGGGCTGGTGAGAGACGAGTGCAAGTCAGTTTCAGTGACCAGCCTTTGGAATGATCATGCAGCTGAGGGACAGAAAATGATTCTCCAAACCTCAGTGATGCTGGAACCTGGCTCTTACTGATCAGTGGGGCAGTCAGCTTAGAATGGATTCTCTCATTGCCTTTGGCAAACGTAGGGAAGGATTTCATACATCCCAGGTGATGCCGCACTGCAGAGAAAGGCGGATAGATACAGCTTGTGGGAGGGACCAAGTCACAACGTGGGCAGGGAAATAACTACCTGACCTCATTTAGTCTTTGCAAGCCTGAGAACTTCTGCACGTTCACGTGTCTGACCTGGGGGTAGGTGGGGAAAGCTTGCTGCTCAGGCATTGTGCATGCAATGATCATTCAGCGATAACAAGGGGAACGGAGATTGTCTCCATTGATTCTAGCCACAATGTTCTACTCTATGTAATTATATTATTATTTGTGCACTGCCCCTTTGGCTCCAAGTGGCCACGTTTCTGCCAAAACTTTTTTCACTGAAAAATGCAGATTCAGCAACACCACAATGTTTTGGAAACGTGTGGCAGTCTTGTGGAATGGTTTCCGTTAAAAAAACAGACACCGATTTTGAAAAAAGTCAAAATTTTTCAATTCAAAATGACTTTTTGTTTTAAAATTTCCTTCAATTTTGTTTTTTTATTATTAAAAAAAATCCACCTTACACACCTGAAGTCAAAATAAAACATTTCATTCAACCCTAAATGAGGGTTTTAAAAACTTTTTGATTCAGTAAAAATTTCAAAATATTTAGTTGGGGGCAGAATTAAATTTTGTATTTTAATTTTTTTACTTGCCATCGAGCCAAAAAATCTGTTATTTGCACAGCTCAACTCAGCACTGCTGAAAATCAGGCCAGGAGTTATGTTTTTTCCTTCTTTTTCCCAGTTCATTCTTCTGCAGACTGTAGTACAGCTTACAGAGAAAACAGCACCGCTGTGACTGGCAGTAACGAAAGCAGGAGTGCCCAGTTTCAAGGGAACCTTAAATTCTTGAAAGGGACGGTATTTAGCAGTGGACTGGAGCAAGTAACGTTGTTGCCTGATTTGAGGCAGGGAGAACATGAGGCAGAAAGACTGCAGGAAGAAATCACCTGTACTTATGGACTCTCCCAAGAACACAGCGCAGATATGAGCTACAATTTATTGGATGAATTTGGCCTTTTTTCCTTTATTTGCAAATTGCCGATCCCAGAGGTCTGATGTGGGTGCGTGATTGAAACGACTCCCATATTTCATGGTGAATAATCCTGGGGTGGCAGAGCTTTTGCAGTGTGCAATCCCCACTCTGTCAGTGAGCCCCATCCATGACAGGTTATCACAAGCGCAGTGAATGCGCTCTACCACTCCTCTGCTGAGGTGCATGCTAGTGAGATGCAGAGCGCTGGAGTGGGGGGGACTCTACACAGCAGGGCCTGAGGATTTAATGTGCCAGGCTCTGCTTTAGCGGCATGGTGTCTCTGCATTGAAATACAGTGTTATTACTCATTCAGGATGGCAGAACAGGGGTCGGAGGCCTTGTTACCTTCCCTGAGGTTTTCACTCCTTTCCACAGGCTGAAGTAAACAATCGTGAAGATGAGAAAAAGGCAGAGGAGAAGCTGCCAGCGGATCCCACCTATGTCATACAAGCCACGGGATTTCTGAATCTCAAGGACCTTCCTCCTGTGACAAAAAAACCCCCCGGCTTAGTCACTAGTAAAAGAAAGAGAAGGGCATGCTGAGCCGTCAGCTGCTGGGACGCTCAGGGAATGGTCAGACCTGACACCCTGCCCCTTGCATGCACAGTCCAGAATGCCCTAACCGGAAGGACATTGCTGAGCTGTGTCAGACAGACCTGTTGGGAACACGGTCGAGTGGGTAGGGCCCAAACCTAGGCCCTCGGACCCCTAAATGCTGCTCTTCACCCAGGCTCGCTGTGTGTCACAGCCTTGGACTGGCAAATCACGCAACCACTCCCTGCCTCAGTTTCCCTGTATGTGAAATGAGGTTAATAATACTCATCCGCCTCATGGAGCAGCAGGAGATGTTTGTAAATCTCGCTGAGAGTCCCAAATGAGAATATAGCAGTGTTGGTATATGCGTGCATGAAATGGAAATGCCAGTATCATTCTTCCTTCTGCTCTGCACAGCAGGCTCTCATGGCTAGGTCCCGTGGTGATTGGATACCAACAAGAGAGAGCTTTTCCCTTCGTGCCTAATCCACTTACATGCACTTACGTGTAAAACTCTTCTGCTGGCGACTTGGAGAAGGCAGTCCATGTCACGTTGCTCTTTCCAAAGTAGTTGGTGCAGTTGGGGGTGTTCCAGGGATTGTCACAGCTTGTCCAGGGCAGGGTGCCCGAGAAGGAGGAGTAGAAATAGTACAGGGCCCAGGCGATGATAGTGTTGTAGTAGAAGGAGACGTACAGGGCGATGATGCAAATAGCAAAGCCAATGCCTGTGTGGTGAGAAGGGTGAGGTCTTTAGAGGAATTTAGCATGGGATCCTTGGCAGCTGGGCAATTCATGCATTGTGGTGCTATTCCACATCAGTCATGGGCTCACGGAGCATAACTCCAGGAGACTGAGGGAGAGCAGGACACAGAGCCCTGGATCCAGGAACCACTGCTTTATTCCCATGCGCTGCTAGTACAGTTGGTTGTGCCAGGCCACTTAATGGAGTTACACTTGGGATGAATTTGCCCTACTGCAGCAGCTACTTCTTTCTCTGTTTTTCGATATTTTGGACACTGCTTCTTTAAAAGGCACAGGGGAACAGGTTGGGGGAAGGGAAATGAGAAGTGGAAGGGGCCATGGGTCAGGGAATGGGAAGCGCAGACAGCCAGGTGCTGCAAGGCTATGTGTGTGCAGGGTGGGGGGTGGGGGGAAGGGGGTGCCGGACTTGAGACATGGAAGCGGTGTTATCTGTGAGCTGTGTTGTTACTGCAAATGCATCTCAGAAGGGGTGACAACCAGAAGGTGGCAGGACTCCATCAAATGTTGATTTCCCAAGGGGTGTCACCCCAGGGAGAGAGAGAGAAATGCTTCCTCGGATGGATGTTTAGCAGTGTTGGAGTCGGCATATACACCCACCTTCTCGCTGCTTCCTTGGGCAAGGATACCACTTACAGATTTCGGACAAGATTGTCAAAAGCAACTAGAGATTTTGGGGGCTTCGACTTTAGGTGCCCAATTTGAGATAGATTAATTCTGAAAACCAGGCCCTTTTAAGGTGTCAGGTTTTGGCACCCAAAGTCATTAGTTGTTTTTTAAAAATCTGGCCTTTAATTTCATGCACCAGACAACGTGCTTTATTATTCAGTAACTGCACCTTAATAATAAACATAAAAACGGCCAGACTGGGTCAGACCAATGGTCCATCTAGCCCAGTGTCCTGTCTTCCGATAGTGGCCAATGCCAGGTGCCTGGTAAACAGAGGCTTTGGATACTTCAAAACAATGAAACAGTGTATTAATTACTCCTGAAGCTGGACTCCCAAGAACTCTGGGTTATGGCAGAAGGATGGCTCTTGTTATTGTATCTGAAATAAAATCAACATGGTAGAACTTTAGCAATTATTGTGCACAAGACCATGGAACAAGTCCTGGACTGTGGAAGCATGTGGAACAGCCTCACCTGAGGTTGCCTGTGTGCTGAGACCATATTGCCTATGCTGCTGATCAACTTTGTCTCATTGCTTCCTTGCACTCCCACATCCGTCTGTGTCTACCTGCTGTCTTTTGCTTTATGCTTAGATTGTGACCTTGAGCAAGTCATTCAGACTCTCTGTACCTGAGTTGCCCCGTGTACAATGTGGCACAGTCTCAATCTACCTGCCTGAGGTGTTGTAAAGCTTAATTCATATTTGCAAAGCACAGGGAGCCCTGTAGGTGGACGGTGTTACCGACGTGCTAAGTAGTCAATGAGGATGGAGTGGAAACACCTTGGCAAGATGGCTATGTATGGTGCAGGCTCTAACTGCTGGAATTGACTCAAATTTCTCTCAGTTCGGCAAAGCAGAGGACACAGCACATTAATACTAAGTTAATGTTGAGGGCTGGGGCAGGTGTGTCTTACCTTTAAAGATGGGACAGATGCGTTTCCAGATGGTGATCGCTCCCGTCCTATGAAACTGTCCCAGGGCCAGCTCCATGTAGAAGAGAGGGACCCCTCCAAAGATGGCCATCAGAGTGTAAGGAATGAGAAAGGCCCCTGCAGAAAGAGAGGCAAAACCACCACTGAACGTCATGGCATTGACAGCAGCAGAGGCAGACTCCCAAGCCATGCAGACAGGTTGGGAATATCTATGGGAAACAGCACGTACGAGCTCCAGAGCTGAGTCACCGATCCTGGCCCTCGCTGTACCCCAGGGTGGGCACGTGAGCCAAAATCCTGGCCCTCCTGAGGTCCATGGAAGTTTCCCTATTGACTTCAGCAGATGCAGGATTACACTCCAAAGTATAAGAGACAGCATTACAGCTGTGGCTTTGCCGTTATCCCACAGATACAGGCCGGGATGCATCAGAGCTCAGTGTCCCCTCACGGTGGCATTGGAAGAGGCCTCTTCCTACACAGCCTACATCAGCACCCAAACCCTGACAACAAGTGACCCATTTATGTAGCAGGCCTGCCTGCAAACAGGTGGGCACATACTGATCCCCCAGCTCCCCAGGGATCTGACATGGGTGGACTTTCACTGTGGGTGAATTTGACCCATCTTGCATGCAATATGGAAGTAAGTAGCTCAGAGATAGTTCCTGAGTGGGTTCAGTGTCTGGGAGAGGTACTGCAAATTCTGTACAACACAATCTGGATACGTGTGTGTGTAACTTAGCTAATGAATCCACATTTCTTCCCAACGGGTTGTGGAAACACACTGGTGTTTGCCAGTGGATGGATGTTCTGAAGTTTGTGTGCGATTGCATCATTACGTAAAGCGGTCCCATTTTAGCCCGGAACAGACGGATTGGCTGTAACGTTGGGCAGTACAGATGATTAGAAGGGAGTGAATGAGATATTAAGCACCTTTCAGGTTTTAAAGGCTCTACAGAGAAAATCCCAATGAATATGTATCATTATTCAATGAACTAAATAATTAACGCTGTAATTTGCATTATTCATAATGATGCAGTAATTACCAGGGCTAAACTTGTACCCACTGGATTCTTTCTAACTGGAACTGTTCTTTCTACTCATCAGAATAACTCGACTGGGATTAGTTAACTTAACCCCCACAGCTCCTCTTTCTGAATGTCCTAGAGCCGAGGAAATGGCTGTTTTATATTAAACAGTGTGCAGGTGGGGTTTCCCTTTAGACGAATGGCCACTGGCCAAGGGTCATGCCAGGAGATGTGGCCATCGCCAGAGCCCCTGTGAATTTGAGCAAGGGAAATGGACTCTTTCTCCTCAGGAAGGTACGTGCCTTAGCAGGCCCCTGCAAAGGTCGTAGTTCATGCCTGGATCAGCATTCCAGACACCTGGATACTTCTTGAAACTATCCAAGCCTGCTGTAGCTGCAGGCAGAGGGATCTCAGGCACTGGGCAGTGCCAGTTCCTGCTGGAAAGAGGCACAAGAACTGCCTCTCTCACCATCATAATTTGGTTCTGGCCTCGGCTGTAAAATGAGGACTAAATAAACACTTATTCCAATGCAGCCATGTGGCACTGCCCCCCAGAAAGGCTGCAGTGGAGTCAGGTGCATGCAGGTGGAGCACTGAAGGAAAGTGAACTGGATCCCAAGGGAATTCATGGCTCTTCTTCCTCTCCATCGCCCCACTCCAGTGACACAGGCCAGGCTTGAGCGACCACGGCAGCCAACCACAGGGACTGCATCTTGCTCTATGCCTGCCCAGCCCCAAGGACAAAGCCCGGTTACACTGTGAACGGTAGTGATTATAACCTGTGGTCACAGGTGTAACCGATGAGGCTGTGTCCCAATGGGGAGGGGAATGAGGAAAGGTACCGACCTCTCCATTTGCAGTCAGGACTGGCCTGGCCATGCTGGCAATGGTACGGAAGGGATATTGGGCCTTGCTGTTACTGGCCGGCTCGTACCATTTAGGCACAGCCCATAGTGAGGGGCACCACAGAGCTACACTGAGCAGGGGATGCCTTGAATCCTGCAAATGCAGAATGCCTCCTGGAGCTCCCAGGTCTGCAAAGGCCACACCTGTGTGGGATGCAGCCTACTGCGCCCCAGGAGGGTGTCTGGAACTCTGGCTCCGTCCCCTTTTAGAGCTCTATGCAGATTCCCTTCTGACGTCTAGAAAGCCTGGCTTCAAAACTCAGTGGTGTTGGGCATGTGCAAGAGAAGGGGAAAGTGAAATGGTTTGTAAAGGGGAAGGCTGACAGCCCAGCTGCACAGCACAAAGCAAACAGCCAGCATCCGGACAAAGTGCATCGGAGCCTCACCCTTCTTTCAGCTCTACTGATCAGAGGCGTTCTTGGTAGCACAGGGAAGGATGCTTCAAAACCATGCTCTGTCCCCTGACCAGGTCCTTTCAAGCCTGAGCGCACTGTGGTGACTGAGAAGGAACAAAATGGCATCCCACATCCAAACACGAGCTGCTTGCCACCTTTTGTAGAAGCCTCTGCAGCCTTTCCCAGCAGGATTTCGGACTGCAGAGTTCAAGCACGGGTCACTAAAGCTGCGCTATCAGCCTCAGCAGTTTCAAAGTGTCCATGACTTGTAAGTGTTGATAGTGACCCAAAAGGAGCTGATGATATTTAGTGACTGGCTGTTTTCAGTGACTGTAACTCCATCCTTTACAGCTTAGATGGAGAGGTGCAAATGATTCTGTGTGCAAATAGGACCCAGAACACCCCCCTTTAAGCAGCTAGAAGCTACGTTAACCAGCCTGTTGCTTGAAATGTTTATTTGATACCTGGCCAGGAGCAATAAAACCTACCAACAAGCAGTGCTGCAGCAATCCATCTGCATCCTACTGGAGGTCAGCAGAAATAGTTGCATGAAATGCAATCAAAGGCATAGAAAGATTGAGACCTGGTTCACTACAAGCCCTTTATAGAATCTGCTCCTTTGCCAAGGAAGAGAACAAAAAGCCACACACCTCTCTGTATGAGGAAAGCACAGGCTGCGAACTCCTGAGTGAAACAAGACAGTGCTAGCTGAAATTGCTTATACCTCCTTTCAGGGAGTGTTTTAAATATTAATAAAAAAAAGAAAAGTGTTTGCAGTGGACAGATTTTAAAAGTTTCCTCTTACTTTGCAGGTAACTCCCAGCACTCAACTGCCACCACTGGCACAACACAAAATTTTCTTGAGCAAGAGAAGCCCAGAAACGAGCTATTATGAAAACAGAGGGTTGGTCTTGGAAGGAGAGCTTAGGGATCGGTGTTTTCATGGGAGTGCGAATAGTTCTGCAAGTTCTACCATGTGACAAAAGCTGAATGTCTGTGAGCAAGCCCAGCCAATTAAAACACAATTTCTTTTATTAATTTACTCTAGGCTCATAAGTGAAAAACAAATCAGGTCTGATGTGCGCTCTCTCTCTTTCTCTCTCTCACTCTTTGTGCTCTTTCCTCTTTCTTTCCTTTATTAAACATACCCTGTGAATGTTCTGAGAGTTTTATGAAATGGCTTTTACATTTATATTTACTTGACACATTGATGTTCAGGTCAAACTGACCAGCTGGGAGCTAATGCCTGCTCTCAGTTTCACTGGGTTTAATCCAGAATAGCTCCACGGATTTCAGTGCAGGTATTTTGGACCTACATGGCTGAAACTGAGATCAGAATCTGGCCTGCAGTAATTAGTGTGGCACTAATTATTTTATTCTAATTTGCCATGCATTAAGGTGTGATACTCAAATGCCCATGGCTTTTAGCAATTGAATCCACTTTGTCTTCCACACACAACAAAGTCTTCATTTCCACATTTTTACTTTCTTTAAAAGGACTTTTCTACTCTAGTTTATTTAATACAGTTTGTTTGCTTACCAGCTGATGGAAACCTATTCTAAAATCAGGATTCTGGTTTGTCTTGAACTTTCAGGTAATTATTTCTATCAGGAAAAAATAATTCGGATGTTTAATTAATTGGTTGAACTTCTGCTGAAATCTGTTTTATTTCAGTCTGAAGGTAAGTACCATGGACAGCTCCTTAAGGGCGATTTGGCTTTATTTTTAAAGCCTGGAACCGTGCTAGTCAGACACCCGTAGCCCTGCACAGTAATCGTAAAGCAAGGATGATTTGGACATTTGAAATTATGATCTTAAAATGAAAAACATCACAAGTGATCAGTTTCACAAACTGGGAAGACTACAAAGTTAGCAACAACCATGCAGCGTTTGATCTTTTTGGTCCCATTCGTAATTTTCAATTTTCTTTTTAAAAAACATATATGTTAACCATAAAGATTACTCTACCCCTCCCGCATTCATAAATTCACACCTCTAATCCCATGAGGAGCAGCGTTGCTGGAAATATATTTAAAATAAGAACAGGTAAAAGAGAAAACAGACAAATCCCAGAAGAAGTTTTGTCATTCAACGAATTTGCTGGGGTCAGACAATAATGGCTGTAAGACTCAACTAAACAAAGAAAGAAAGAAAGAAAGAAAGAAAGAAAGAAAGAAA
>ML675640.1:14263485-14278334 GCA_007922155.1 Mesoclemmys tuberculata
AAAGAAAGAAAGAAAGAAAGAAAGAAAGAAAGAAAGAAAATACATTTTTTAAAATTGAAAAATAAAAGCCATTTTATTTTCTTTAGAAGAGGGTTAAAAAATAAACCTGTGTGCTTACCCCCTCCATTCTGATAACAGATATAAGGGAACCTCCAGACATTGCCCAGATCTACAGCAAATCCAATCACCGATAAAAGGAAATCCATTTTTTTGCTCCACTTGTCCCGGGAATCTGTTTGGGTCATGAGCAACACAGGGTTGGCATTGTGGCTGGGGGTTGTTTTTAGACCCTGCCTGGGAAGGCTATCAGCTTCAACTGGAGAGTTCTGCTCTGACATTCTGCCTCTGATGCAAATCCTGCAGGATTCAAGCTGAATAAGTTTGAGAAGGGAAGGATTTATTTATTGCTGATGACAGATCCAAGGAGGGGAGGGTCACACTGACTTGGCTTCTCCACCTCCAGCCTGGAAATCCATACCCGGAGAGAGGAGCCATAAGAAAGACCCATCCTTTGATCAAAGGCAGGAGGGGGAGTGGAGAAAGCATTTCATTGAGAGCATATATCTGAAATGCCTGGACCAACTTCAGAGTGCTGGTTTTTAAGGGGTCTCTTTACAGGGGTTTGTGTCGGTGCAGGCGTATACAGTGCTCTTGTGCTGGGTGAAGTGGTTATAAGGCAGAGTGTGAGGTTTATCATCATCCTTGCTACTATGTCAGGTTGATTTGGAAGAATTCAGGTTAAGTGAAATGTATTTTTATGTTGGGAGCCTGACCACTGCACCCTATTTCAGGTGCTCTTGGTTGTAGCATGGACAGGGTTCCATAAAGGCCATGGATGGGGTATCAGTACATAGGTCTAGTGTTACTTATCCCGAGAAGCAACAGTTCTGCTTTGCTTTCACATTGTCTGATAAACAGCCATGGCTTCATCTTTTGTAGATTTTTTGAGAAAGCCAGTCTCCTTGCATTGCTGATAACAGACAAATGATCATGACTTCAAGGACTCTACAGTTTAGTCTTCTAGGGTAATCTGTCCTAAGTTATGACTCACTTAAAATATCATTTTACTAGCTAGGATGCAAAAGGTACAGATGGGCTCAACCAAAATGCACTGTGTTTACTCAGATTACAAAAAAACATTGGAACCGTCATAAACCAGCAGGTGTGTATGTGTTTCCAATTCTTATAGTGAACTTTCAGAATTCTCTATTTTCATTATTCTTTAAGGGTCTATCTATCTTTATGTTCTCCCTGTTCCTTTATTTAGCAAAGGGCTATGGGCTGCCACATATCAACCATCTGAAAGTGAAATAATTTTTTTGTAGAGCAAATGTTATTAGGAAAGGGATTGCATTATAATGAAAGGTCATTACACTCTTTGAAATTTGATTGGCATAATGATGCATTTTATTACCAACATAAATTCTGTGCTTGGTTCAGTGGAGGGAAACATTGACACAGAGAAGCAAATAACAAAGGGAGTATTTGCAGAGAGAGAAGTGGGATGTCTGGTGAAAATGATTCTAAACTCTCTTATCACAGTAGAGAGTCTTTCTAGAAATATTACCATTGAAAGGAAAATAGGCTTTCTGGCATATTGGTCATTTTTATCAGTTTACACTCATGAGCCCAATCCTGTAGTCCTTACTCAGGCAAATTTACCATTTAAATCATTGGAGTTTAGCTTGAAAAATGCCTGTGGTTTGACTCCCTACTTTCTGCAGCACAGAATGAGACCATAGGATTGCCAGTTCTTATATTTCTTATATTAGCTGGTTTAGCTCCTAAAAATATTCCTGGGTAATGGAGCTATGCAGATTTGCACCAGTTGAGGGCCTGGCCTTATATAATCTTTTGCTACAGCACAGAGGAGCAATAGGTATATCTGTAGCTCCTCAGTAATGTTGGCTGCATTGTTATCTATATTTTGATTGCCTTTGTTTTGGTCTATCTGCCATATTTAACCACTGATATTCCAACTGCTTCTGTTCCGGCATCTCCCTCTCTCTCTCTTCAGTCAGACTGTGGTCTCTTTTTGGGATTGCTATCACAACTGTACTTTTACAAAGGTGGACCCCAGCCCTGGGCTACCTACACACCCAAAATGCCAGTGGAAATCAGTGGGAGATTTTGGTACACAGAGATTATCAGACTGGCCCCTAGAGAAGAGTGACAGCCCCAAATCCCTCAAAGGACAAACCCTCTAACTATGTACTTATTGTCTAAGTAATCCGGGTTGTTCCCTCCCCCCTGCCTCACTGCACTGCAGTACCCAGAAACGTCGCACCATGACTGCTGTCTTTGTGCAATACATTGTTTTCTTTTACCATAACAGAACATGGTGCTGAGAGTTTATTGAAGCTTAACATGCTAGATCACTTCTCTGAGCAAGAAAGCCCTTTATGTGAGAGACAACTGCCACATGCATGTCACCAACAAACCAGCTGAAAAGGGGCGCATCCAAGAAGAGGGTAGCAAGTTGGATAAGAAGCACAAAGAATTCTTCAGAGTTATTATTATTACTATTTATTAGCCGTATTATCGTAAAGCTGTGGATCCAGGCCCTGGTGCGCCAGGCACTGCACAACGCAGAACAAAGAGATGGTCCCAGCCCAAAGGAGTTCACAGTCTAAATAATCTTAAAGTCACATGAATCTTGAATCATCTGAAGTGCTCAGGAGTCTCTGCACTTACTATCCAGAGCAGCAGCACTGGTGCGGTCTCGGAGTCTGCAAAAATCCCTGCTGGGTCACCACAGCGGTCACTGTGCCCTTAGTGACAGCACAACTGACTCCGCTCTGTTTACAAGTGAACAGCTGTTTTCCTGCGGCGTGCTCTGGGCTCTGAGAACCAAGCTGGGGTCTTTCCACCTTGTGTGTCATCGCCTGTATCACAGGTTCTACAGGGCCAGTTAGACCTCAGTGACTTCCTGCAGCTCTGCTGCCGTACTTGGGCACTGGAACATTGCAAACTGCAGACATGCGACACAGGGTACAAGGGAATCCAGACCACGCTCTCATAGCAGGGCTGGCTCCTGAGAGCTCGCGGAGACAAAAAACAGCAATGCTTTTTGTCTTCAGCTGCGTGGATCTAACCCTGAGCTCGCTCTGGGACAGGTCTGTGGGCAGACCAGCAATTGAAATGTAGGACCCAATGACCAGGGGGCTGGGAATAGAGTGGCAGCTCCTTCAGGAAGAAGCAGGTTGCCCAGTCTCCATGGTCCAGTCTGTCCTTGGCCCTCACGTGGGCTGGAGTCAATTGTCGTGGCAATTTTCTGTTCTGAGGACGCTTGTCTGGTCAGCATTGGGCTGAGACCACCCGTAGGTTTCATATTGGCCATGGACCTGATATTGATGACTTTGATTCATTACTGACCTGTGGCAGGTTTAAAGCAGTGACTCAGCCACCGGGGGCCTGGACATTCCTAGGGTGCTGTATGGTTTCCGGAGGGCCAGGGAAGAAGCAGCATTTGCAAAACAATCAGTGGGCCAGCATAACGCCTTCAGCTGACCCCAACGCAAGGGCCGCTCCTAAAACTCCCCAGGCTCCAGCGCCAGCTTTTTTCAAGCACCTCTCATCTGTAATTAAGAGGAACTACAAAAGAGATCAAAATTGGAAATGTGGTTAGTTACCGGCAGGATTAACAGGTTTCCATGACGACGTGACGTCAACTATTTTAAAAACGCCACCATTCTGAGGACACCTGCGCGGAGACCGACTCCAAAGGGACAGAGCACTCAGTAATGGTTGGCTCTATTCAGATTTGCTCACGGAGGGACGGAGAGATCGGGGAAAACTTTTCCCTGGAAGCTTTTTTATAAATTATTCATGTCTATGCAAAATCTATTTAAAACAGTCTAATAAAAATATGTCCGTATTAATGTGTGTCACGTGGCTGAAAACTGCTGCCCTGGTGCTCATTTAACTAAAGCAATTCCGGGAGAATAAAAAATCTGTAAAGGAACCAATACATTTCAGTAAGTGCAAATAAACAGCCAGAACGTCAGCTGGTGTAAATCACCCCTGGCTCCATTGAAGTGAAGGGGGAGGCTGTGTTGGTCTGCACCAGCTGAGGATCCAGCCCCAGGGCTGAAAAGCAGGGGAAGTTGTAGTATTTTGCTATGTACATGCCACTGAAACCCGATGTTGGTGGATATTTAGCGCGTGGAGCTCTGTCAGTCAGCACGGTGATGAGGAATTCCATGCCTTAGTCAGCCCTGGCTGCAGATTTATTGATTCTTCATTGATTGCCGGTGTCTATTCTGAACAAAGGGGATTTTACAGACGTGTCGTTGCATTGGAAGATAGGATCCCGTCCAGTCCCTGCCCACACCTGGCCGTGCGGGATCTTTTTCAGCAACCTGAGCTCCAGCGCTGTGCCCAGTCCCATTTTAGCTCTCTGAGGTGGTGGAGTTTCTGCCATTTCCTTTGAGAGACTGTCCCGCAGCATAATAGTAGAGTGTGCTATTAGTGCCAGTGCAACCCTCTCCTCTGACCTAGGGAGACAGCTAGACTGTACAGAACAGGACCCGGTGTTAAACGGAGTGCATATCATGAGAGAAATGGTGTGTGCCACCCACACCCCATAAGGGCCTTAGTCAGCTCCCTTGGAAGTGAATGGACATGAGTGAATGGGTGAGTAAGAGAGACCTGGGAGCGAGGCATCCTCTCTTTTCTGTTTAACCAGGGTAGACCCTGTCTCCCTCCTGCACATGTCCATGTCCCTCCCTTGTGCTCTCTCCACTTGACCTAGAGTTACCTAGCAAGAATTTCTTCTGTAAGTTGGGTTTTATGACAGCAATACGGCTGAAGCAGGGTGTCACAGGTGACCAGGCCTTGTGTTGCCACTTCGCACAGCAGTGAATTTCACCCGGGGTGAATATGGAATGGGCGTGAGTGTAGCTGGAGCAAACTGATGAAAGGTCTGTGCTTACTCTTCTGGGCACTGCTGTTGCCTTGGACAAGTGGGGCTGAAACCTGCTGAATTGAACGTGGGTTTTGCATCTTTCCTTAGAAATCAAGGTGAGAAGGCTGCTTTCCCATTTGGATCTATTTGTACAGTGTTAGCTGGGGCAGCGCTGTTTAATCCTTTCAGTCTGAGATAGGCTCTCAGAGGCGTAAGTGACGGAACAAAGAGAGCTGAATCTATAGTTTAAGGTGTGTGTTTTAAACCTATATTAAAATGTTTTCAAGAATTTTTAAAATAGGGAATGATTTTTTGCCTGGATTCAAACATTCTTCTGAAGTGGCTATAAACTAAACCTAATAGCATTGTCTGGTGCCTGAAAGTGAAACTAACTGGAGACAAAAGTGAAACTATTGGCTTATTTTCACTGACTAAGCTAAGTGAGAAATAAAAATTAAACCTCGAGCATCAATGGTGAGCAATTCCTGACTTTCCTTCCGCCTGAAGAGGCTCTTACACAGAGACTTATGTTTGTTTGGTAGGATTTTTAACTGGAGAGAGCCCGTTTAAAAACTCAGCACTGCTCAGCAAATTGCATCCTAGACTAGTATCTACACAAAATGTTGGTGCTGTTCCTGTGAGACCCAACCTGGGGATGAATAACCTACCTTTTCCCGACATGTTCATTGTCAGTTTGATTTGCAGGCTTCTATTCCACCAGCTTGTCATCTCTGACAGATTCTACCTTGGGGATCTTTCTGTCAGATAAGCCACAAAATTCATAAAGCTCAACTCACCGACATCTCAAGCTCCTGACTTTCTCTCTGAACATTGTATCAATCGCCCATGCTGCTCTGCAGTTGCCCAGAAGCGATACAGCTCTGGTTCTGTAACATGGCCCCATGCTCTCCAGAATTGGACTCACACCACCACTGTCAAATCAGTGATGGGGGAGCTTTGAAATCCAAAATCTTTAGAAACAGCAATGTGGCAAACTAACTGTAGGTACCAGAGAAGGCAAATTTGAACAGAGCATCAGATCAATATTTTGCTTCTTGCTCAATGAGGTTTTTGTCCATTATCTGACATTCCTTCAGAAACATTTCACAGGATAGGCTATGGGGCATGCAAATAGGTGAGCACTTGATAGAAGATGCAACACCTGGATCTTTTCCCAAAGATGGTGGGGTGTTCAGAGCTTCCGTTCTGGCTTGACCTCCCTTTAGCATCAGGGCTGGCAGTGTCTGTAGCTATGACATCGTGAGGTCTTTGCTTTTTGTATACTGTTCCTAAACATTTCTAAAAGCTCACCCTCTGAGCAGGGACAGCAGCCATTTCATGCTTTGAGTCACTGCAGCCTGTTACAATCAGATACAGACAGTGCTCTCTCCTGGAGACTTTACCTTAGTTCTTTCTTTTTATTATCCTTACTCAGAACAAAAGCCATTTTCGATTTAAAGTCTCTTCAAAGTTGGAGCACGTTTGGGCCCATTTCTAACAATATGGGCTGGATCTTCCGCTGGTTTCTGTCTGTCTATCTTAGGTACGTCTGTGGAGCTACCCTAATTTATACCAGTGGAGGAACTGGACCTAAAGCCACATTTTAGCACCCTTTGGTATCCCCATTCACCCCTCTTACTCTCTTCTCACCAGATACCAGCCTGAAACGTCTTGCATTGCGGTGACTCTGCCTCTAACTGAGTAGGGCTGGAGATAGGTCTCGCTCAAGGCCCCAAAGTGCAACCTCCACACGGCAATGTGTTATACTAGACGGAGTCCTCTGTGTTCATTGGCTTAGCAGATCACTCTTCCTACCTGCTCACCCAGGCACTGAGCTGTCAAGCAATGAATTGCTGGGTTGATCCAACTTTGGGCAATTTAGTTTAAGCTGCAGAGACAGCAAAGGGCAGTTTAATTGACTTAGTTTGATACCCGGAGATGTAACGTAATCACATTAAGAACGAAGCAGCTTGCTCTCATTTAAGCTCCCCAGCCTTCTGAAAATGAGAAACAATCACATCTCACCCAGAACACCTCAGTCATTAACTCATCAGTTTCTATGGGAGCTGGAACGAAAAGACCAATAGAAGATGCTGTGAGTTTGCCACAAAGATTTAAAGAGAGATTTTGCTTGCATTCATTTTAACCAACAACTCTCTCAAAGGAGAGAGAGAGAGAGAGAGAGAGCCCCTTTCCAGGGAGAAAGAAGTTAGCCAAAAAGAGGAAGGCAGCAAGGCTTGTGATGGAGCTGAGGCCCAGAGCCGAAGAGCTACATGTGTGCGTGTTTAACTATGTTGCCCTCCAGCACCTGGATGTCTGAAAACAGGATAAAGGTCTCAATGCTGGCAACAGCTAATGGCGCGCCTCCTTTGTGTCACGGGGTGAAGAGCTACGTTTGGGAAGTGGAAGGTCCTGATGTTGCAATCCAACAAGTGACCAGGAAGTCTGTCTCCATGCAGCCACTGATTTGTGACACTGTGTCTGTAGATACAGCCCTTTTGCTCTAACTGAGGGTGTGGTGTGTGATGAGACTGGAGGAGAGGTTCATTGCCTGGTGAAGGCTATGATGTATGGTGTAGTCACAGCTTTAAGTGTCTAGGGTAGCATTTTTACTGTGCTTCAAGTGGGTTTAATAGCATTCTGTAAGTGCATGCCCCAGACATGTCCTCTCAGCACCGGTGGTAGTAGCTGGAACATGTACACGAGGGCTGCAGATGCACTGCACCCAGGCCCTTCTTCTGGTACAGGCTTCGAGGGTCATTAGGCAAAATGTAAATCTAAATTCCACAAAGGGATTGCTTTGTGCTAGAAGCGCAGAGCCTACTAAGGACATACAGCCAGCAGGCCCTGATTTCCCTGTGTGTGCAAATCTGCATTGCTAAAGCACTCTTCTGGTGGACAGGGGGCATTTGAAGGAAGAGTGAAGTCAACCGTGGAAGCTAATGGGAGTTCAACTCATTACTTTATTTTCTGTCAGCAGGAGAGATGGGATAGATAAACCTGAGACCAGGTTCCGCACTCTTCACCCAGGTAAAACTACCAGTGGCCTCCTGGGGTGTGGAAAGGGGCCTAAGCAATTGTAAGAAGGGACAGTTTTCCTAAGGATTCTAAAATAGGTGCATGAATGTGTATAGTGCAAGTTTGCTTTGAAACTTTGCCCAAATACAAAAGTTCTCCTAGGAAATAAATCCTTTCCCAAGGAACGATGGGTCATCGCTGCATAGCTTTAGCAGATGACTTCAAGTTGTCTGTCCAATGTTAATTTGCCTGGAGTGAGGCAGAGAGATTGACAAGACTGAAGATTTCAGAAACAAAAATACATTGCACAAAACCTTCATGCTTAATTTACAAGAAATCATGATCTTTCCACTCCTCTGGCTTCCATCCTTCCAGCACTTCATCTTATTGTAACAGACTGCACATTTAAGTCGCTCCAAAGTGCCAGGTTGTAAATATTAGTCTTAACTTGATATATCTAAACAAAAACAGCATTGTCCCTGTTGGATCAGTCTTTTTAACGTGTTATTGCCATGGAGTCAAACTAGGCAGTGCTTGTAAAGCGTGCTCAATATGAAGAGTGCTGTAAACACACTAGGGAGTCTTCCGAGGTATCACACAGAACTGCTGTTAATGTTCACAGTAAAGGGTGGGCTTTTCAAAAGGATTCAGCTGTCAGCCTTCCAGGGGAAGCTGCTGGGCGATGTTTCAAAATCTGGCAAATTCAGCTAGTGTCATGATAGGAGCTGAACTCTACTTAAGATCTGGCAATAAGCCTGGACTTCAGCGTTACTGAGACACTGGGTGTCTCACCAAAGGACTCCTTTGCTAGGAAAAACCTGTAGCAAGATGAGGAGATGACACTGCTCTCGTGATAAGGTCTTTAGAAACACAGCCAGTCTAGACAGATTAGATTATACAGAGGATTATACTCTTGTAAAATTACCCTGCTGTTTGGCTTGGGAAAGGACCACTGCTTTGCTCCAGGACCGCGAAAGGTGCATAGGTTTTTTTTAACTGCCTGCTTGAAGAGGAGTCCACTGTTTTCCTCTGTGTGAGTCTATTACAGCAATGCTACCAAATATGAGCCACTTCCTAGAGTCCATTGTATTGGCTGAGAAAGAACTGCTAGGTTTGGTCTGTGTGCACACCCTAACGCGAGACATGGCTGCACGTATGTCTCCAGTAATAAATACTTGGACGGCGAAAGCTGAAAGAACTCGTCCAGTTAGACTGACTCCGCAGCACTCGTCCTGCCTGCTCACTTTTAAAGTCTCACATAGCTCAGACAGTGCAACTGAACTTCTCCATGTCATCGTGGTCTGGGGCCAGGGTCCCTCCCTTGCAGACGCAGTGCACCTCACCACCCTTGAGGAGGCTGGTCAGTATCTTTATTTGTATTTTACAGGGGGGAAGCTCAACCGCAGAGATGAAGTGACCGCCCGAGATTGCCCTGTGAGTATGTGGTAGAGTTGGAGGTTTGTGGGGCAATGCCTTACTTAACCACAGGGCTGTCCTTCCATTTCCTCAGAGCAGAGGAGGTTTATCCCAGATTAGTGCAGCATAGGGACCTCAGAGTGACATTTCCAGGTTAGCCCAGGAAACATGGCACGTTCTCAACCTCACGACTGGATATTTATGCAGAGCATTGACTCCACACTGCCCCAGCTGTGTCCTCAGGTCCCAGGGGAAACAGGCTTTTTCTGCTCTGGGTGATCAGCTTGGCTGCTTAGTGTTTGATGGAGCTTCTGCAGTGGGTGTTTAATGGGGCTTTGATGCTTTATTACTGTTCATTAACCTATTTTAATTGTCTGTGCAGCACCTCGGGGCCTGCAGACATAAATAACTCAGAGGGTAGTTCTCCACTGCAATAAAACACTGGAAGCTGGCTCGGCTCAGCTGCTCTGGCTCCTGGGGCTGCTCTGCAGGGCTATAAAATAGCATGTGGGCCTTCAGGCTTGGGCTGGAGCCCAGGCTCTGGGACTGTCCCTCGTGGGACCAGCCCAACCCTGATCATCCACACTGCAATTTTCTAGCCCTGCATCCGAGCCCTGTAAGACCAAGTTAGCTGAGCGGGGCCAGCCGCGGGTCTTTTATTGCCCTGTAGACTTACCATGAGAATCAGAATCTAATACCGCTGGGGCTCTGTGTTGGGCCTGATACATGTCCAGGTCAGCTTGGAGCAACCCCGGGCTCATGGCAGTTTAGAGCGTATGTTTGAATGGGAGGGGTAGCCAAGGCCTACACCCAATGACCTGGGACGTTGCCCAAAAGGGTCAGGAAACGTTGACCTGGACTGTGAGTCCTGTGGCGTCTGAGGTCTGCAATGCCTGTGTAATGCAGAGTTCTCTCCTCTGTCCTCAGTCCGATCGGGTTTTGCTGTCCGCCTTGGGGTCCTTTGGACAGTTCTGCATTTTTTTTCATCTGAAACTATGCACTGAATTTGAATTGAATTTGCATCGGTTCAATGCCCTGAAAAATGCCTTTTGGAGCTAATTTACAACTCGCCAAAAAGATTTTGTCCTGTTTTTGGTGACAATCCTGCATTCTGATGCCAGTAAGTGTTCCATCATCTCAGGTGGCTGGGGAGTAAGGGATAGTGCATGATAAACAACCTTCAAGGGAATATTTCAGTCGCGTTGTGTCATCAGCTCAGTTCTCCTGACATCTTCTTCCCAGATGGACGTCTGGTGGTTTTGGTTCAGATAAAAGAAGCTCAGATCTGCTTTTGCTCGCCAGCTTGTTCTTCTCATCCCAACGGCTCATGCGACGCGCCCTGAACAGGAAAGGGGACACGGTCTGAGTCAGTTATTAAATCTCTCCAACTCCATCAATACCAATTATTTTACACAAAGCAGACAGTTTCTGTACTAAACCAAACGCAATGGTGCCATCTTGTGACAAGAGACCCGCTCTACTCTGAGGATTAAAGTGCTGGCTTTTCGCAGCCAGGTGATTGAGGCATTTCATTGGGCAAAAGGTGCAGGATCCCACAAGAAGTAAGATAGCGAAATTAATGCAGTGGGTTAAGTCCTGCAGCACATTTTAAAATCAGTGTAAACTGTAAACTACTTAGGGTAGAGTCTGCCTATATCAGTAAGTTGCACAGTACTGAGCACGTCAGTAATTAGCGAGTACAAAAATAATATTAATAATGGAAGTTTTGCCATGGACTTCAGTGGCATCTGGATCTGGCCCAGTGATTTTATCTTTTGCCTTTCCAGCTTCAAAACCTTCCCCCTATTTCCTACCTTGAACCAGTTTACATATCCCATGACAACCGGAAAGCAGCTATCCTAATTGTCACAGTTTGATGATCACCACCTTCATCAGTAGGGCACCTAGAGTCTGACCATTATTTTGTACCGTTCTTCAGAGTGAGTCATATCTATAAAAACACCCAGAAAAAAGACCAAGACCCCAGATCTTTTCTCCTGCCCTTGGTTCTTCTCTAAAAATATAAAAACGAAAGAAGCTGGAATAATTAAAATTAGGATTATAGAATGAATTGAGAGGATGTTCTTGTGCAGCGAAAGGATGTCCAGATGTTAACTATTGCAGCCAGGGAACTCTTATGTTCTTCAAGAGGGCGTAACAAAACTTGGGCACTAATTTATTACATTAAAATAAATTAAACAGTCATCACATACTGAATCTTATACAGGCACTGAATGACACTGTTGTAATACATGCATGGGATGCTCTCTTTATTATGCTGGACCTTGGTTAGCAACAGACAGAGATCAAAACCCAACATATTCCATCTAATTGGCCAGTAATCAGTCTCTTGAAATGGATTACTTTTACAGAACCAAGGACAGGTTACACAGAACCTCTACTGGCCAGTGCATTACGTAAGCTATAGAATAGGGTCTGTTATGTCCCTTGTGTCCCTGGTTTCTTGTTAATTGCTCTTTGCAAAGACACATCCTCCTGGGACCACGGAGTGGTTTGTAGATGGAGGTTGTAATGATCTGTGGCTCTGTGCTCCACGCACATACTCTGCATGGTGATCAGCAAACCAACTACCCAGAATATTAAGAATAAAACTCATAGACTTTGGCTTCATGGAAAACACAGGCCGGTTCCTGGTGAAGTGAAGGCATGGCGGCTCTGCAAGGGAGAACGGCCATGCACAGGAGCAGATCTTACATGTTCCAGCCAGCAGAGGGCACTGACATACACTCACAAATCATAAAGGCCCTGTTATAGGCACAAACTGATCTGATATGTTTCGCCGAGGCAGAAGTGAGCACATTTTAGACAAAGTGAGAGCAAGGCCTATCAAGGCAAACATTCGTCTGACGTGCATCAGATTGGAAATAACTGAATGCTCTCACTCTTTGGAGAGAAGCTACCTTCAGTCCCACGATAGCTAAATCCTGGCAAAGAATAGACAAGAGGGGCGGATAGCTCTTTATCAGACAGGGCAAGGCCCCTCATTTTACCTGCGATTAGTTAGGACACGGATGGATTGCAGCTGGCAGATGGCTACCTGAGATCACAATAGAAGGGAGGAGACTTTGCTTTCAGCACGTGTCTGAAGGGACTGGCAGTATTTTCCAAACTGACAGAACGCTAAGATCACAGTTATCAAGGGGAAGTTTCATAAGTACGCCAAATCAATCCCAGCAGGTGGATTACAGCGAAAGGGAGCCCTGCCCAGGACCTGCGAGAATATGTGGTTATCTGCCTGGTGTTGCCAGCTTCTGGCAGTATTCTGAGCCCTGGCATGGACAGAATTCAGAACGTTAACTAAAGATCACAAGGAGAACGCGATAAATAGGGAGTAACACTTTGCATTTATATAGGATGTATCATCGGAAGGATCTCAAAGTGCTTTGGAAACATGAGTGAATTCTATTTCTCAGCACTATGCTGAAGCTGGCATTAACCTCATTTTTCAGAGAAACTGAGGCCCAGCTGAATGCTGCCTCACCAAGCTGCCAGCAGCCAGATGGCTGCAGCTTATTTGCATATGATCAAGTTGATTGCAGCTGCCCTCATCTTTAATGTGGTTTGTAGTTATTGGAAACTGAACTGCGGAGGAACAAAGAGCCTGCTTGTATGGAAATGTCCTTAGGAACAGCCAATGAGGGAAGAGAAACACAGGAAATACATTAAGGAGACAGAGGCAGTGAGGTTTCTGTGTCATTTACGATATTTCTGTGAGACTTTTATCAGTGGTCTAGCCCTGTGCAAGCCATCACCATTTCCTGGCTCTTTACTTTCTTGGTGCAGGAAAGCAACGGGCTAGCTGCTGTGGATTGGCATGGCATCGCATGGGGCGATGCCACTTTGTGTCTCATGAGGATCCGGCCCACACATAATTTCCCAGGCTTTTGGCTTGAGGGAGGGTATTATCACCGTAGGTTGCAGCTCTTCAGCTAGGGCTGCTACCCGCTGCACTACAATTCAGCAGCCTTGCCTAGGGGCTAAATATAGCCCCCTTGGCCTTAGTTTCACTTCTACCTGGTGGAACCCTGCTGAGGGGACTGGCTGCTCTGGTGTAAGTGAGCAGAAGATCATGGGCACCATGGCACGGCGCTCAGATGAGCAATCCAAGCGGGAGGCGCTGTGAATGGTCCATGGGTGGTTCATAGGCTGAACCCTTGATGACTGTTAGTTTCCACTGGACCGCTTTGGGTAATTAGCATCAACCCAGGGGTAGTTGGCACTTACAGACAGCTAAACCGGCTGTTGCTTTCCTGCAGCTGCCGTCCCTGCTGGTGTTTATCGCTTATTAAACACAGGCGAGCAGCGGACCCTTCATTCTACAAATCTGGGCGCCAAGGTGCTGGGGGAAGAAACTGGGAGGGATGGAGGGAGACGGTGGCCAGCCACCTCCATGGAGGTCCTCTTCCTGATGGCGCTGGCCCGGCAGGGGCTAAGACACTAGCCTACCACGCAGGAAACCTGCTTGACTCCCTGCTCTGCCCCAGACTCCCTGGCTGACCGTGAGCCAGTCACCGAGGCCCAGACCCTGAAAGGCATTTGCGTGCCTCAGCCCCCTTGAGATCAGTTGGGGGGCTACCTGCCTTGGAGGAAGGGAGGGATGATGGTGGCGCTGAGCCCCTGCTCCGGGGCAGGTGGGGCGCGGGGGGCACTGAGGTGTGTGGGGGGGTGCCAGGCACGTGTAAGGGCCCGGGATCGTGTCCAAGGGGGGCTGACGCCGCGCGTGGTTAGCGCGAGTCCAGCTGCGGGGCCGGCCGCAGCGCGCCCCCTCTCCCTGCCCGGCCCGGGGTCAGTGGCGGGGGGCGGCTCGCTCTGCCTCTCGCGGGGGGTGAGGCCGGGCTGGCTGCGGGGAGCGCCGCCCCTGATTGGGCGGGCGGCCCGACAGACAGACGGCGGGGACGGACCGACCCCCCCGCGGCTCCGGGGAGCCCCGGCCCGGCGCTGCGCAGCGGCCTGGCTCCGCCCCGCCCGGCCCGGCCCGGCCGCCGCAGACGGGCGCAGCGCGGCGGAGCAGCGGGCCATGGCGGGGAGCCCGGGCGGGGCGGCGCGGCCGGGCGGCCCCGGGGGCTTCAGCGCGCCTCTCCCGCTTCTCCCCACGGAGGCCGAGACCCGCCAGCGGCTGCTGCGCACCGTCAAGAAGGAGGTGGGTGCGGCGGGGGATGCGCCAGCTGTGCCGGGCGGGGGGGATGCGCCAGCTCCCCGCGCACATCTGGAGTCACCTGTGCTGGGGGTGGTGCGGGCGGCTGCACATCTGGAGTGCCGGGGCTGCTCCAGATGTTGCTGTGGCAGGAGGGGCTGCACCCCCCACCTTGCTGACCCGTTCCCTGGTGGCCGCTGCAAGCCGTGGTGGCTGGGCTCTGGGTGGGGAGCCGGCTGGTGATTTGGGGGCCGTGGGGGGCTGGGGTTGATGTGGGTCCAGGATGGGTTGAATATTTTTGGAGCAACTCTGCCCCCCAGCGCCAGGCGTCTTGTGCCTGTGTCTGTGCGAAAG